>OX465559.1:6089828-6689828 GCA_950022955.1 Xestia ashworthii | reverse complement strand
CTTGTATCGTATTCGCTCATGCCCACCCGCGTCATATCCACACGATGCAGACCTTGCAGAACCGATTCCTCCGTAAGATCACCGGTGCCCCCCCGTACGTCCGTAACGACAGTCTACACGTAGACCTTAGAATCCCTACCGTTAAGCAGTTCATGAAACGCCTGTCCAAGCGTTACTTCGACACTGCCATCAAACATAGGAACCCCCTAATCGCATCGGCCGCCCGGTACGACCCATCGCGTATTAGCTCAGTCCAACGTCCGCGTCACACCTTAGTCACCCCCGACGATCCGATCACTATCTTGCAAGAGAGTAGGAAAGATACCAGTACAGTTCGTAGATTGTACAAATACAAACCGAAGACCTTCCGACCTCGCCGCCGAGGTCCGGCGCGTAATCCCAAGTCAATCCCTCCCCGACCCTTGCCTGAGCCAGCCCGCGATGCTGAGCCTTTAGCAATAAAACAGTCCCTAAATAAAGACCATCAGATCCAGCCTGTCCCTTTGCTGCCCCCAGCGACGCCCTAAGCCGAGGTCCGTACCCCACAGGGGGTGCCCTTAGAGCGCTGTCGCTTAGTTTTTAGTCATTTTTGCCCTGGCTGGAGGCCTTAAATTCAAGGCATCCACAGGATTAGCCCGGTTAAGCAGAAGCCAGTCTCCGTAGACTGAACTGCGAGATGCCCTATCCAAAAAAAAAAAAAAAAAAATATTTTCAACAAAAAAAAATTCAGCAAAATATACAAAAGTGACGTGACTGTGAACACCAATCAAAAAGCATTACGTCACGCCGTGTATAAAAAATGTTTGGTCATATTTAAGGGAGTAGTACAGATATAGACCAACAACTTTCTACACGACGTAATCCCACAAAAAAAACAGCTATCGTTAATACAAACCTCCAATTTATGGTTGTTATTCTAAATCAAAATAAAAGGTACTGTTGTAACTAGTTCCTTATTAAGATGGATGGTACAGACTACATCCAAAAGTTGTAGGACAGGATATTTTTCCGCTGCTTGGTCATATGACCACTGTATTAGATACGGTAGGCTGAGTTGGGTAGCTGAACTGAGGATAAAATGGGGGGTTTCTTAAACATCAAATAGTGATATAAACTACGAGTATGGTAGAACTATGATCCCAAGACAGTTTGTTGATATTAAGTAGACAATTCTTATCAGCATACCTAAAAGGAAAAAACTGCGATCAGCCAGTTCATTTAGAATTTTAGACAATTACAAGGGTAATATTAGTTCCATTGGAAATATGGATCATAAATGAAACTTTTTATGAAACTCACCTACACAATAACGGTTTTACCAAACATGTAAATGAACACGAAATGAAAACCAAAAACATTACTTTTCCATTCCCGCTATACGCTACTAATAAAGAATTATGCGCACTAAATCGTTACAATATTTGTTTCACAATAACATTTGGCTTAGACTTTTTTACGATTAGGCTGAAGTCACAAAAACAAAAATTTAATTTGAAACTACATTTCGTTTTTATGATCGGACTTAGATATGCAGCATAACACCAATAGTATCGTGTGGCTGTTGCAATGTAGAAATTTCATGAAGCGACTGAAATCAAGCGTATACGAATTTTAAACATTGAGTACCTGGCAATAAAGTTAATTAGCGGATGAACCTAAGGTCACGATCAAGGCAATGCGACGTGACTTGCGACACATCAGCTGTTTTACGGAGCCTCCTCGAGTCGTCCTAATGCTCTTAAAGTCTTTGTTCATGCCAATAAAGAAACAAAAAAGACTCACACCCGTATTCCAAAAACTTGCTTAAGACCATTTTTTTGCTTGAAACGGTCTTTGTTGCCATGGTAACAAGGACACCACTGCAGGCCACCGCCTCCGACACGCCTACAAAATTATGTTCATAGGGTGAGTACAGACTAGCTAAAACATGTATTTTCAACTAGTCATGAAGACACCAAGCTGCTTAACACTTTGTTCAAACTTGATTTAGGTACTACTTTTGCTTCATTCACGTTCATAAATCTGGGAACACGCGGCGACACGCACGCAGGACTCGAGCACTGCCACCTGACTTTTTTTAAGAAACCTTTAGGTACCAATAAAGTATGTCCTCCTACGTTCTCTTTCGGTTTTTTTAGTCGCCTTTTACTCGTTCTATCAAGATGTCTAAACCATCTAAACATATTCTTTTATTGTATTGTCCTTTTACATCTTTTCAATCGCAAACTTGTAGTTTTATCATTATTCCTAAAATTATCAACCAATGTTACATCACACATTCTTGACGGAAACCAAAGGAATGTTACAAGTAAATACGTTGAACACCGTGCCAAGCTTTCGTAAAAACATTACAATACGTTGAAATGCTCTTATGAGTACTCACCTTAATCTACCTGCAAAACATGCTGCCCATATCAAACTCAAAATAAGTATGTTGCATGAAGGTTGCAAGCTGCTTTATATGCTAAAAATGTTTTAATAGAATACGTCACAATGCTAGAGATGTCATAAATTGATGTTCGATCGAATGCTCTTGGTTGACATCATCTGTCAAAGAACAAAATCATAAAACCGCTTAAAACGGATTAACTTTCAAATAAATATTTTTTCATCATTCAAGAATCATTCTCAAGAATTTAAAATGGCCTCAAGGTTTGCTTTACCTCCGGAGAAAAATCCTGCTTACTGGAACTTGTGCGCAAGTACAAGCTCCATTTATGTACGACGTGGACGGGCAGCCCATCAGCAAAAAAAATGCTTGGGTTCGCCTGACCCAAGAATATAATTCCATAAATAAAATCCCTCCGGCAAGCCGCAGGAGGAGGTAGATTTCGAAGGTGCCTCCTCCTACTATAGAAAATTTGTATAAAGAGTTGTACTTATGTGTACAAACTACAAAAAAAATTATGATTTCAAAATCGTTGTCCTGTAATGGAAAGTTTACCCTTTTTAGGGTTCCGTAGCCAAATGGCAAAAAACGGAACCCTTATAGTTTCGCCATGTCTGTCTGTCTGTCTGTCTGTCTGTCTGTCTGTCTGTCCGCGGATAATCTCAGTGACCGTTAGCACCAGAAAGCTGAAATTTGGTACCAATATGTATATCAATCATGCCGACAAAGTGCAAAAATAAAAATTTAAAAAAACATTTTTATTGGTACCTCCCCCAGACGTAAAGTGGGGAGCGATTTTTTTTTTAATTTTGACCCTGTCGTGTGATATATTGTTGGATAGGTATTTAAAAATGAATAGGGGTTTTCTAAAATCATTTTTTGATAATATTAATATTTTAGGAAATAATCGCTCCGAAAGTCAAAAACAATGTGTCCCCCCCCCCTCTAACTTTTGAACCATAAGTTTAAAAAATATGAAAAATCACAGAAGTAGACCTTTATATGAACTTTCTAGGAAAATTATTTTCAACTTGATGAGTTGAATAGTTTTTGAGTTATATAGCACTTTTTCAAAAAAACGCAAATGATAACTTTGTTTTTCATACAAATACTATGAAAAACAAAGTTATTTTTGCTGACAAAAAATGTTGGTATTTTTAATGGTCTGGGAAGCTACGGAACCCTACAGTGAGCGTGGCCCGACACGCTCTTGGCCGGTTTTTAAATTCTCACATGAGAGTTTAGCATGGAAACGCCCTCAAATGATTAGTTATAATTTTTTTTTCTAAAACTATAAGTTTTATCGCTAAACTTTGAAGGTAACAATTGTAAAGTAAACAATTTGCTTTCAAAAAAAAATATTTGCGACGGCCAAAATGTTTACTGTTTCAGAGATATGATTTTTTTTCGCAAAAAATTTGGAATTTTCAACCCCCTCCCCAATTTGGGGGTTGCATCAAAAAAGTTTTAATTTAAAGATGTCCGTATTCGTACTCAGAATGATAAAAATGAGAAACGGTCCAAAAATTTTCCATAGGAAAAAAGTTATGGCCAAAAAACTGATTTTAGAAAAACCGCCCCCCCGCCGCCCCCCATGGACGAATTCCGCCCATTCACGAACTTAGCCTAAGTTTTGACCGTTTCGATTTTTCGGCCAAGTTTGAAAGCAATCGGATCATAATTGCGACCTGTAGAGTGTGGCAAAATTTTGCTTGTCACCCATATACATACGTATTCATATATATCCCCGTAGGTGAAAGACCAATAGGTAGATTTTTTTTTTTCAAAAAAATGAAATCTACCTAATACGCGCAAGTACCGCGTAAGTACCAAATAACATGTAGGCTGTGAGTCCGAGGGCATGGAGTTTGAGGCACGCCCAAAAAATTTAAAAGGGAATCAGGAACGAGATCAAGAATCACATTTGCTAAAAGTGAAAAACTTAAAGCGGATTCAAGAAAGAGAGGAAGAACTGCGCCAGATGAAAATGCAGGAGAGGAAGTGGCTATTAAAGGCAGCAGAGGAAGCCTACTAAAATGCAAAGCTGGACCGTTTAAGTGCCGCGCAGTTGCTTCAATTCAGTGAGGCTGCAAGGGAGGACGCCGAAAAAAATTAAAAATAAATTATTACACATTATGCAAGCCAATTGATTTTTATTATAAAAGTAGTATCACGTATGTATAACAAATAAGTAAAATATCTACATAACACATATTTAAAGACATAGAAAAACAAAGAAAATGATTTTTCATTTTCTTTTAGTCCTACGTAACATTAGATCCAGTCTATGGGTTAGTAAAACCCAACAACACTGCATGGCCTGGGAATCGAACCCATAACCTCACACTGTGCAGTTTATGACTAGTGGACCTACGAGACAGCAAAAATATAAATATAAACATCACACAATTATCAACATAAAAAACTGGAGCATACATACATACTTATTTAGAAAAATAGGGGTAAAATCCAAGGAAGTGCCAGATTTTGCATTTTTGTACCCTTGAAACCGCAATTTTTAATAAATTGTACCCTGCTGCCTCCAATCCGTCGCGGCTTCATGGTGGTCTCTCCAACCCAGCTGTGCTTTATGAGCTCACAGCTTCTGAGCTTTTCTTCGCCAGTTTGCTCTATTAGCAAGTTCCGGTCGTCCAGAGTTGAGCAAAGAATTCAGTCGGAAGATGAACCTTCTTCTGCTTGTCGTATCGATGTACTTCTATACTAACTTTGCAGTCCATAACACCCTTAATTGACTTTCACAAAATGGCATTCCAACTTTCACAATTCTTTGGGAATGTTTCTAAATCCTAAGCACTTTTTCAAAGAATTTTAACAAAGTGGCCCTCAATCCACACGCACATAGTTTGGCCCCAGTAGGTGGCCACGTTTATTGCAGTGGCAGAGGCGCTATTCAGGTCGTAACAAGTGCAGGTAAACGAACACCTTGGACACTTCAGCAGATAGCCCCGGCATAGTTTGGTTCGGACCGCCGCACTTGCACTCGGTATTGGAGGAACCAATAATACTCCATTTTGCCAAATATGTTTTGCAGCGGCCTACTTGTGTACGCAATCGATTCAGAGCTTTCCAAATAGGCCACTGCAGGTCACTGTAGGTAAAGGGCGAGGAAGGAACAGGGATGGGTTTTCTTTGATTTCCCATGCGAAACATAAAAAAATGTCTGTCCGTAGCCAGGTTGTGTTCTTGGGGCTTCAATTTGTAAGGTGGTGGGAACCTCTCTTGCCATAACTGGCTTCGACGATGAACGATGAACCGAGCAGCTTAGAAGTATTCGATCTGATTATATTATTACTAGCTTCTGCCTGCGGCTTCGCCCGCGTGAAGTTTGATTATTGTCCCATGAGATCTTACTACCGGGATAAAAGTATCCTATGTTTTAAGGCTTAAAGTCACCCAAAGGGCAATGGAGAGGGCTATGCTCGGAGTTTCCTTGCGTGATCGAATCAGAAATGAAGACATCCGCAAGAGAACCAAGGTCACCGACGTAGCCCGAAGAATTGCTAAACTTAAGTGGCAGTGGGCAGGGCACATTGCTCGCAGAACGGATGGCCGCTGGGGCCGAAAAGTTCTGGAGTGGCGACCGCGTACCGGAAGACGATGCGTTGGAAGACCTCCCACTAGGTGGACCGATGACCTGGTGAAGGTTGCGGGAATCCGGTGGATGCGAGTCGCAAGAGACCGGTCAATGTGGCGACACTTGGGGGAGGCCTAAGTCCAGCAGTGGACGTCTTTCGGCTGAAATGATGATGATGATGATGATGTTTTAATCCAGGTTTTAAAGTATCTGTGTGCAAAATTTCATCAAAATCCGTTCAGTAGATTAAAAAAAAAAAAAAAAGTTTCTTAAACTCAAGGAATGTACTATATTAACGAGTTACGAGTATATGTATAATACCGCAACACATATATACTAAAGATGTAGGTTGGGGGCTAAATAAAAAAACAAAACAACCTTAGCCAAAAACTATTTAAAATAAATGATGTTCGGTAAGCAATTTATGTACCGCATTGGTTTCTCATACAACTTGCTAAATTTAAAAAATAAACCAATATTAGTTCCCAAACATCACGAATTCACGAGCTACCTATGCAAGCTCGCTCTTGTTCTCTGAGATTCAAAATGCTGCGTTAACATTTTCATCACCACCATCACCATCAACCTATTAATGCTCCCATGTGTTCGAATTTTTGGTTCTAGGACATGCCGGTTTCCTCACGATGTTTTCATTCTCATGCTTTAGAAATACCAAATGAATTAAGCTTGTATTCATCTTTTATGTGTACGATACTCCATATTATGGTTATTTGTCACGACTATATTATTTACGCGATCTTGATAAATAGCTCATACAATTCCACGACAATGAACATTTCCAAATACCCACCGATTTGGGAAAGAAACTGTGCTCAATATATATTTACCACGGAGCAAGTGCTTGCAATTCTTAGTAATAATCATGAATTACTAATTCCTCCTACATACTAGGTAGCTTTGAAATTAAACGCGACGGAAAATAGGTATTAGCAACTATGGTCTCCGGCCGTCCATTGCACAGGCTGCAGGTAAAAGTTTTCAGAACGAGAACGTTGGAACCAAAAATGAACCGTGTTTTCTTTTACAAAAATAATACCAGCCTATTACTGTCCCACTGCTGGGCAATAGCCTCTTCTCATACTGAGAAGGCACGAGCATTGATCACCAAACTTGCTCAAGACGGGTTGGTTATTTATTTATTTATTTTACTTTATATCAGCCCGCTATGTCCCACAGCTGGGCAAAGGCCTCTCCCATGGCTTTCCAATTTTGTTAAACATTGCTTTCTTCGACCAATCCGTTATGACAGTACCCATAGACATTATTAATCTTTCGAACAGTTTCTGCATACGAAAATAATGTGATTTTTAAAGTTTTCCATAGTGTGAAGAGAACGATTTCAAAGAAAATCAAGGCACCACGGTTAGGCAAATAAATGGTAAGACCTGCTGTCTTACAATTGTACGGATCAAAATCATCATCATCATTCCAGCCGAAAGGAAAGACGTCCACCGCCGGACATAGGCCTCCCCCAAGTGTTGCCACATTGACCGGTGCCGTGCGACTCGCATCCAACGGATTCCCGTAACCTTTTACCAGGTCATCGGATCACAATGTTTGGCTACAAAACAAAATGAAAGGCAATTTTATATGAAAATGCTCAGATGAATGGGGGACGTGTAGTGTCATGTGAATGGATGGAATAACAAAGTAATACAAAGAGGAAGACGTCTGAAAAGTTGTGGTAAGTCTATGGTTGTAATGGTATGAGTTCGTGATGCGGCTGAATGAGGAACATGTTGTGAAGAAAGATTTGATTACGAATATTTATTATAAGAGTAGGGGAAGACCAAAGAAACGATGGATGTACTAGAAATAGGATAAAAAAAATGGAAACATACTGCGCCGAGCCTAATTGCATTCGGACAACGGCAGCAGAATTATGTTGGACCACTCTGGGTTCTGGCGTCCGCATGTCTCCATTTACCATGATAGAAATATTGTGGAGTATGGCACAGGCACTAATGATATTCAAGGTGTTTGGTAATTTGTTTTGTAATTTTCTACTGAGACATGCAAATCGCCTTTTCCAGACCCCTTTGAATCGCTCAATTACGTTTCTTGTTTTTATGTGAGCCCTATTGTATTGTAACTCAGCTGGAGTCTGTGGATGAAGCATAGGCGTGAACATATACGATGTTTGGGCATAGCCGCTGTCCCCGATCAGTATGCAGTAGCTGGATTGTTGTCGGAATTGATAGTCCACGATCAGAACTACGCTAGCACTTTCAAATACCAAGGGTAAAAAAAAAATCTGCACGGTTTCCTTCTGAAACCGAAATCGTCTTTGGAACTGTTCGTTGTTGTAAAAGTCAAATGGGTTATCGGCATCGCGTAAATATCGTCGCGATAAATAATTATATGACGTATCGTTCGCATAATCGACATACTCCTCAAAATTCATCTTACTTTCGCCATTTCTAGACAATCTCAAGAAAATAATTATACACACGTCAAACTTGAATTTCACTAGGTACATATATCACCCACAATGTAAGTTTCTCGATTTCAAGAATCTTCTGGCGCGGGGCAAACATCAAAACTAATGCAGCCATCTCTTTCTTTTCTAAATTTTTCTTACAAAACAATTAACAAAAGGTTAACCATCAGCGCCCCCCTGTCGGCTTCATTCAAGTGTCAAAAGATTCTTGTACTACTGTACGTTGAATTTGACAGAAAAGTGGGCGGATATGTCAAATTATAAACAAACTTTAGCTGTCAATATCTCGAATGGGGTGGAAAGTAGGCGTGTCAAGACGGTTTTGAGTCAAGTCGAGGACTCTGCATACGGGTGTCATTTATTTTTTTCTGCAGTCGATTTTGTGTGGACAAGAGGAGAGGATCAGCCGAATCACCCAACTGTGTGGCTTCGACCTAACAGTCACAGAAAGTCTATTTACACCGCTTCACACCTCAAATTTGTACGTGTAAACAGCTTCAAAGCAATTCACACGTACTGTCTCGGATATTAAATACCTCATATTGGCACCAAACAGTATGAGACGCAAGAACAAAATTTGTAAAGCATTGCTTTTCAGCTTTTATTTCTAAGGTAATTGAGACTGTCTTGCTGTGATAAAAGTACAGAATGAGGTGGTCTTGGTTGTTAGAAACAAGATAAGTCTTTCGAAGTATGTATAACACAAAGAGATGGTTTGAGGGATGTGGTGAAGATGACTGGTTAAAAACTGTTTTAATAGAGCAATCTGTAGTTTTTCGTTCACTTGTAAAACACGAAAATGAAAGTAGTAGTATTTGTCAGTAAAAATAGGGTTGTTCATATTGAACAACCTTGACTCAATTGTCATTCAGACATAAAATTTCGTATCAATAGTCAAGTGAAAGTTTAAGTTATTACTTCGTGGCCTGCTGCGACCTCGCCTTACTGTGTCAAGTCACCAGTTTCCTGTTATTTTGGCCCACAGTTGGTCGGCAGACATGTCGTGCCAAGTCCCACTTCAGTTGGGCGGCCTTTTGAGCCTCGTCAGCTACATTTTTTTTGGAGCGCAGTATTTATTTATTTTTAGATGGCGGGAAGAACTAGACAGGTTCCGTCCAAACTGGAAGGAGGACGCGCGGGTTCGCGAGAAGTGGAAGGAGTGGAGAGAGCCCTTTGTCCAAGAGTGGGACAAAGCAGGCTATAAAAAAAAATACTTATGCAAACATTTTGATGCAGTAGAAGAAAGCATAGCCAACAATTCTAACTTTTGACAGTTTTAACTCCAAGCAATTACTAAACAATAGAATAATTTGTATTGTATTGTACAACAGGCTGGTGTCCGCAACTCCACGTTAAAGCGCGTATTTTGCGTATGGGCTATAATCCACCACGCGGGCCCAGTGCGGTTTGGTAGATGTCACATATCTTCGAATTTTTGGTTCAAGGACATGCTGGTTTCCTCACGATGTTTTCCTTCACCGTTTTAGAGCAGTGGTGATGAAATAAATTACACAAAGTAATGCGCCTGCCTGGGTTCGAACCCACGACTTACTGTTCGTAAGTCGAGGCCGCCACCACTGGGCCACTGCTGCTCTAATTGAATAAAAATCAGATCTCAAATAGTTATAGTCAAGTAATCAATTTGACTAAAGAGTGCGAGTACAAAAATTTTGGGTACATAATATTATTTAACCTGTCAGTTGTTTTCAAAAAAAGACATGTTCAACAGAGCCAGCACCGGTCGTGTAAGTGTACCCCTATCTTGGCAATGTCGACATCCGTTAAGAGGGTGTTCGACAAATGTTTGAAATTGATATCGGAAATTTTAACAGTCGCTTCCTACGTTTGGCTTCAGCTTGTCGCTACAAGAGTTCAGTGCTGTAGATAACGTGTAACAAATTGATAGTTGACTGCCCGAACCCCGGTTTATGTGGCCTTCTTCGGCCATACTTATCCATTAGTCCTCATTTGAGTAGTCGCTTTTCTAGCCATATCATCTTCACACAATCCTCTGCTTCCAAAACTTTTCTATGATATTTTCCTCAGTATGTCCTCACAATGAATAAACACATACTTTATAAGCTGTTGATCAAATAACCTTGCTGTTTAGCTTTAATTGATCTATCTTGATTAAATCGAACAAATACTCGCACGCACTCTCTTTTCATACTTACGATGCCATAGTCTGGACATTAGCAATTGAACTATCTAACCTAAGATGACACACTTATATACCTACAATTAGTTTGCGCAATGGTGTATGGAATTAAAATTCTTTCAGTCAACAATTTAGGCAACTAGATAATTAGGTTACGTCCCATGTCGTAGTTGGCTATATTTCTTTTTAACGTTTCAAATTTGAAAGTGGCTTCCAAATACTTAATTGAAATAAATGGCTTGATGTTGCCTATACTATCATCATCACCTGTCTAGTATTTTCCCACTATGTTGGGGTCGGCTTCCAGTCTAACCGGATGCAGCTGAATACCAGTATTTTACATGGAGCGACTGCCTATCTGACCTCCACAACCCAGTTAATACTATGTAATACGATACCACTTGGTAAGACTAGTTGTCAGACTTTTTGAGCCACTGACTACCTGTAACGACTCCAAAAGATGGGCAAATGACAGCCGGGACCATAATCCCCCACGTCCTATACTATGATATGAGCAATTTTTGTAATCACGATCTCGAAAACGGCTCCGCAACGTTACGATTTCTATGAAAGTCGCAATGTGAGTCTACGGGAGCGAAAAAACGATCTAGTTAGGTCTCATATCTGGGAAAATTCGTTTTCTCTACTTTTTATCTGAGCTGAGCTCGTTTGCCCCCAAGTACTATATTTTTATTCAATCATCGAGCAATTTTCAGTACTAGAATCAGAACTGGTGATTTCGCGCTATGATACTCAAGTACTCAGGCCCACTCAGGTTACATGATCTCAGTATAACTATTAACTACTATCCCTTTGGAAAGTAAACAAAACTTTTCTTCAAAACTTAAAATTAATAGGCAGTTCTATTAGTAGTAAGTATTATGTTTCTATTTGAACTTTTTGTTATTTTACTTTATACAAAGTTTGTTTAGCATTTCACGGTTCAAGAAAGAGTTTCAAAGCTTGAGGTTTTCTTTACTTTTTATGTTCAGTGTTAGTACCGCTAGTTTCCTTTCATATTCATACTTTGTTTAAAAGTTTTTCGTTTTTGTTAGTTCTATAAAATATATTACGCATTTAGCTGGTTTTCAACCGACTTCCAAAAAGAGGAGGTTATCAATTCGTCTGTATGTTTTTTTTTTTTTTTTTTTTGTGTTTGTTACCTCATAACTTTCGACTGCGTGAACCGATTTTGATTATTCTTTTTTTATTTGAAAGCTGGTGCTTCCCATGTGGTCCCATTTTAATTTGCTGAAGATCTGATGCTGGTCTTCGGAGATAAACAATGGAACTCATCAAAAATGTACGGCAAATCTGCAGTGATTGCTATTATCGCTTGTAGGTTTATTGTTTATACAACCTCATGACGTAATATCACGCCTGTATGCTCTGAGGGGGTACGCAGATGTGTACAATACACCCAGATTTCCACAGTGTTTGTTACCTCAGTACTTTCGACTGGGTGAACCGATTTTGATGATTCTTTTTTAATTTGAAAGCTGGTGCTTCCCGTGTGGTTATATTTTAATTTGCTGAAGATCTGATCCGGATCTTCGGAGATATACAATGGAACTCTTCAAATATACACGGCAAATCTGCAGTAACTGCTGCAATCGCTTGAATGTTTATTGTTTATACAACATCATGACGTAACATCACGCCTGTATGCTCTGAGGGGGTACGCAGATGTGTACAATATTCCCAGATTTCGACAGTTAGGTGTATTAAGTTTCATTTATTGGGGATAAGTTTTTTTTTTATTTTATTGGCAAGGGCACTTCAAGGGTAGTTTGATGAGAATTTGGTTAGGTTCTGATTATGGGATCCATGACAAAGGAACGGAACTCTTCAATTCTTAGAAGCAAATTACCGATTCTCGGCCAAATCTTTTAAAGGCTATCCGGATATTTGAGTCACGTACCATAACGTCGTTATTAACCGACTTCAAAAAGGAGGAGGTTCTCAATTCAATGTTCCCCGATTACTCGCAGATGACTGGACCGAATTTGTTTTTTAATTGTTTGAAAGGGTATACTTCCCAGAAGGTCCCATAATCATCAAGTCAGGATCCTGATAATGGGATCCTGGAGAAATAGAGAGAACTCTTCAAATTTTATAGGCACACCAGAAGCGATTTGGGTAGTTTTTGAAAGAGTAGTTTCTCGGAGTGATCCTATTTAAATTTGGTAAAGATCTGATGAAGAACTTCGGAGAAAGGCAACGGAACTCCTCATTAAATGTAGCAAATTTTAATGTGTGTCTCTTACTGGGATTGCTAAAATCTCATGTCTGTCTATTGTTTACACCAGTTCATAACAAAAAAACACGCTGGTACGCTGTGAAAGGGTATGCACATATTGTGAACCACTAAAAAGTGAAAAATAAAAACTTTTTTGCAAAAAATAAAACCGACTTCACACAAAAAAGTGAAAAATAACTTTAGCTTCTGAAGTCGGTGACAAAAAAATTAAATCAATCAAACAAAGGTCACCGACTTCAGAAGCTAAAGTTATTTTTTTCACTTTTTTGTGTGAAGTCGGTTTTATTTTTTGCAAAAAAGTGTTTTCTTTACAACCAGCTGAGGAGAACAATAACAAAGTTGATTTTGTTGCAAAAGATCTGGGTCATAAAAATACTTTGTTCCATTCATTTGTGTTAAGCGACGAAATGAATGTTTTGCTTTATAAGTCTAACCCGGTATCGGATCAAACCGGTTTACTAGTTTATCGTTTTAGGATACATCTCAGGCCTCGTCCCCTATGTCGTGGCGATAGAAAATCGTGTAGTTTTAACTGCCAAGGTTTGTGTATTTAAATGGAGGTGTTCACATATAAGACGACGCGATTACTGTCGTGAGTCGTCCACGACTTTTGTCAACTAAAAACCAACAATCAATTACTCGTCACGACATAATGGGAACGGGGCCTTATTCGACCAAACAAAGCATTTACACTGCGACCAAACTTGGATGTAGCGTAACCCGTCTATAGCCTCAGCACCGTTCACACGTGGGTGGTATCAGTTCTAACTTTTTTTTTTCTCGATCCCTGTGCACGGGGGCAGCGGGGAGGGTTTACTGTTTCACAGAAGGGTATCCTAGAACTCTGCGCTGCCGACCATCGAGGGAAGATCGGTCGACAGCGACAGGTCTCCCCCCACCTCTGTAATTAAGGTACCCGGCGCGACTCAAATAGTTTTAACCCAACTTAACCGTTTAAGGATAACGCACGCTACACCATGCTGAATCCAAACCGAGTGTCGACCGTGCAATTTTGTATGGACAATGAATTGTGCTAAGACCGACACTCGGCTCGGACCTGGCACGGTCGAGCGTGCGTCACGGGGTGCTCTATGATCGTCCTTTTACTATGAACACTATAGTTTGGATAAAAGACAAACCAGCAGAACAAGTACGTAAGATGCGTTAGGACTCGACTAGATAAATTTGACAGTTGTTCTCGATAAAATGAGTTTTTATGGAGTCAAAAACTCATTTTATCGAGACTCATTTTAACACTGTCAAATTTATCTAATCGAGTCCTATCGAATCCTACGTACTTGCAGTGCAGATTTGCTTGATATCGAATTTGGCCGATCTTTGGCTTGGCACCAATTAAACCCATCGAGTTTGGCCTGTAACATTTAAATTATTATAAACAGCTAGGTTTTTTGATGCCATACTAAAAATATCCGAAAAGACGAGAACGATCACACATTTTTAACGGTCGGCCATAACATAGTAATGTTGTATTAAATACTTATTCTGAACAAAACAGTTCACAATTTGCTATCAGACACCAACAGGTGTCGCAAAATCCATGCAAGATTTACATTTATTTATGTTGTGGCACTTGCAGCTGTTCATAGAACACCACGTATCGACTTGAAACTTTTCATTAATTTCAAACAAAAAACTAGAAATTCTGTTTGAATTTAATGATTGCGCGAAATGTAAAAGTTACTGGTTTGGGACTGTAAATTATAGAATTCACAGTCCTTTTCCACTTACTCTACCTTTCGCGACATCAATAAAACATCAACTTTTTTGTAGCGTAGTAAAGATCACTATAGCTTTGACAGATTTACAAAATTAGAAGTAAAATAACATTCCAAGGCCTGTTCATAAAACGTTAAGTATTCAGTTAAACAAAAAACTTGGAAACAGATCCAAGTTTAAATTAAATTCTAAATTATTGTAAAATTAAATTCTGAATTATTCTGAGAGTCCTAGATAAGCTGTTTTACTAAAAAATAAAGTTAACATTTTATTTAGGTATTTTTATTAATTTTCCAAGAAATCATTAACTAACCACAAGATAACTGTCTTTCTTCATATTGAAAAGATGAGAGAGGTAAATCTATGCGTACAGAAAGTTTCGTGAGGAAACACCCGCATACCAACGTAGCCCGAAGAATTGCCAAACTTAAGTGGCAATTCTTCGGGCAGGGCACATTACTCGCAGAAAGGATGGCTGATGGGGCCGAAAAGTTCTGGAGTGGCGACCGCGAACCGGAAGACGTTGTGTTGGAAGGCCTCCCACTAGGTGGACAGATGATCTGGTGAGGGCTGCGGGAATCCGCTGGATGCGAATCGCACGGGACCGGTTAATGTGGCGACACTTGGGGGAGGCCTATGTCCAGCAGTGGACGTCTTTCGGTTGAAATGATGATGATGATGATGACCCATGAGAACCCCGGGAGAAGAAACTCGATGGCATATTCTGTACCGAGAAATCCACAGATTCTCCACACACGAGCCAACATACAAATACGCAGAGTTTTCTCATTAATATGATAATGAGAACCCCGGCGTTGCCTGCATTCCTAGATCCGTACGCGCATTTTAATTAAATTCTTCTTAAAAACCGGCCACGATCGAGTTTGAGTCGCGCTTTAGTGGTTCCGTATCATTGTAGCTATTTTCCTCCATTTAATAAACGAGGAGTGAAGTTAAGCCAAACGTCTGGACAGGTAGATTATACAGTGTATCTAGACAACCAGCAATGACCTGTATAACTTATACTGGTTGTCATCAATAAGGGGCTTATAGTTTACTTTCTTTTTATTCACCATGTGTAAGGTCGCAGTTACACGTATTCCGTGAAAATTTACCGGCTATCTGGTACGGTTAAAAAAACCCTTGAAAAATGAGTATTTCTAAAGGCTTTTCTCCCACGTCTGTTAGACGTGAGTACGTCGTGACGGGTTAGGCACACGTTAAATAGAGTCCCGTTTTCACCCTTCGGTTACGGAACCCTAAAACCGACTGCAGCAGCGTGTTTCGTGCCAATTCAATTTCAGACGAAATTTCGCTTGTTTCCTCTTTCCAGAAATTGACGTTGAATCTCAAATGTACGCTGAATTGCATTGTTAATTTGTACTCGTGCATTCCACGAAATAATCTTTCTTGGAAGATTCAATTACGATTTCCGGCCTATTCAAGGTACCTACCTTGTTTGACTTTAAGTAGCACTTTAAATGTATTTCTAAGCAAATAACTGGAATGACTCCAACTTGTTTGGAAATCAAGTGTATGTACTCGTAACTACGTGCTATAGTCACTTGAACCGTAGCTCGTAGCACGTGTGCGTAGCAGTCATCCGTAGCGACTGGCGTAGCATATTCGTAGCCCTGGAAGTTGATTCCACCACGCTGCGAATTTGAAATCATTGTAGTAGTAGTGGATGAACAATGATCTACTCGTATTTACGAATCATCTATTACTTACCTACTTCGGTTCTTGATATGATACAGATTCCATGTTAGATAAATATATATTTTTAAATACCGTTTTCTGGCCGATTTTACACAATAGATTGGATATTATCCAACTTAGAAAGTAAAATAAGAGGGGGGAATGGGGTAGGTGGGGGGTCCAACTATCCCATTCTTATTTCTAATAGTAGGCCGTAATGCTATTAATATAATGAAATAGATACATAATTTACGAATTTTAGCAGAACCGAATCAATTTGAGCCCAAATACGCGTCGGTGAATCGTACATTTTCACAATTTGCATATCGTACTCATTTTGTATAGTCATTTGAATAATTGTTTAATACCATCCAGTTGTGGGAATGCATTCATTCGGCTATATTCTGATTTATTAGGCACAAAAACGTTGAACGGAATTTTTAAGCCTATTTTATAACGTTTTATCGCTTTGAAACAGCATCGCAGCGCCTAAATGTGCTGAATTTATGTGAGTTTGACCATTATTTACACTATTATTATATAAAGGGAAAAATGTATTTTTGTATATGTAATATGTTTGTAATGAATGGCTTATTCCACTAATACCCCTTAAGAGAATCCCCCTTTGGGGGGAAAACTGGACCCTAATGTACCTAAACTCAAAAACTACTGTGCCGATTTCAAAAATTCTTTCACCATTAAAAAAATTATTTCACATAGGCTACATTTTATCCCTGTACTCTACTAATTAATTAATTAATTAATTTATCAAATAATCATGCCAAGTTATACACAAGTGTTACTAACATAGTTTTAAGTTACACTAACAAAAATTATTATTAGTATGTATTTTTAGATTAAGGTAATTTATCTATGGGTCTTTGTTACCTGAAATAAATAAAAAAAATAAAAATAAAAATTCATTTAATTCAGGTCATTGACCCATATTAAAATGGTTTATTATTATAACTATAGAAAGATAATCACAAAAAGCGGTGATTGTCGATAGAAGAAGTCCTCGACAGCATGTTGACATTTTTGAAGTTTGACAGTTATGCGAACACGTGATCAGTAGTCCTGAAATGGCCGCTTTTGCCGAGTCATAATAAGAATCACGTTAAAAAAAATCTAAAATGGACTTTAGTGTCATAAACATAAAGTCTATTTTATGAATTTTAAAATTTTAATGTGATTCATATTACGATTCTGCTAAAGCGGCCATTTTAGACCCCCAGAGCGTTCATTTTTTCGGTGGAACCGAATGTGTTGTCGCGCCACTCCATTAACATAAATATGAACGCAAAGATCGTGCGACTGATTACCTAGGTAATGCCGCAGAGGAATAGAGAAAACTCCTCTTCAATCAAACAGCTAACAATCAAACTTAAATGCCTACTCTCCTCATGCGTCTCATCCACGCATTGAATAATTTACAAAAACTTATGTATATTTAATTAAAATCTCCATACGAGAGCAAAACTATTCCAATCCCAAACTAATTTATATTTAGATGTATGCAATCTTTTAATTAGAAACACGTACCTACACAATTTAGCATTTAAAACAACGTGGGTATTACTTTAAGTAATGGGACAGTAACAAGGGCATGTATACTTAATGGGCTACTCTAAATTTACATACGATTTCAGCAGCATATCTCATAGGCCCCAGGCCTTTTGGATTCAACATATAAGCCATGAAAGTTACACTAAGCCGGCATGGGAATTAATACTTTGTGAGTTCATATTTATGTATTTTGACTTATAAAGTTTATGTTTGTACTTGACTTGGGCTTCATAACAATAATGAAATTAATTTAATTGTAACGATTTATAAGATAATTTCATTATTTTATTCAGTTTTAGCACCTCACCCGCGACTTCGTTCGCAAAACATGTTACAGCTCGGGTAATTTGTATGATATCAATATAATTTATAACTTATGATACTCGGTAAAGATGGAGCTTCCAATAATGAAAGAACTTATAAAATCAGTTGAGTAGTTCTTGAGTTAAATCGTAACAAAAAAACACAAACAAACAAAAATCCAATGTTTCCTCTGTGTAATGTTAGTTTAGACCAGTTTAATATCCCTCTTGTTATGCTTCTCATTTTTCATAAGTAAGCAAGGCGAATGAAAAACGATTGCATGTAGCGGAGATGAGAATGTGATGTGTAGTGAACTTTGAAAGTTGCGCCTGTTACAGAAAAGATAAAAAGAATCGTCTGTCTTGGTATGTAGTTATTGTGATAAAGAGGGATGCAACACATGAATGATGAATCTAAATGTTTATGGAGAGGGAGAGGAATGATATGAAGGAAAAAGGAGTAAATTTCTCCTTTTTCCATAGGGTCACGATTAACAGGGGAGGATGGAAACGAAAACGTGTTGTGCCAACCACAAACAACATGGGATAAGGGTCGGAACGCTAGTAAGAACTTTTATATCAAGATTGGTAACATAAATGCACATTTTGTTCACAATGTACAGAACATTGTGAACGTGAACTTCGTGAAACCCAAATTGTAGAAACCAACAATAGTAAAATTGACAATTTTTTTTTTCTGGCGTAGACGTCGTTAAACTTATGTTATTTATTATTTTGAGTTCCCGATATTCGGAACGCGCGTCGGCTCGAAATATTGGGAGCTCAAAATAATAAATAATCACGGAAGATATCCCGTAAGTGACAATTAAGTTTAGTTTAAACCGCAGTGTAAGACATCATTATATTTAATACTTACTAACATTATATTTCAGCAAGTAACTCTTTCAAAGTATCGACTCATTCAAGACCAATCTTATTCCCAAACCCATTCAAACTCCTACAACAAGAGGACTTTCTCCGACCAGATAGTTCGCAAAAGCACCAGAGTTGTGATAGGTGATTGCCCTAGGTCCTAGGATATTGACTGACCTCGAAACCCGATCAAGTTACATTCGTCGATAATATTCTAAACATATTGCTGCTCTCGCCTATAAATAGAACGGCCGAGATTCCTAGGTCAGAGATGCAAATTTAAATATCGATAGGTAGGAACGGGGGATGAGTAACATTACAGTATTAGTGATATTTTATTGCAGTTTTCTAGGTCAAATTGTCATAGAACTTGTCATAAAAGTCACAAAAACTCAGTTTAAGTAAAACTAGCTTTTGCTCACGACTTGACACGTTGAGTCCCATAATCATCCCACAAGAACCATGCGGATAAATATAATTTTATTGAATTTTGATATCTTGATTGTTTGTTTATTCAATTTTGTATGCATTTGATTTGATTAGCCTTTATGGGGTAAAAAGACAGGCAGAATTAATAAGTATGGATTAGTAATATTGTGACAAAATACTGAGCCCCTGGTTCATACTCATTTATTAACATGTGACAATCCTATTCATATATATTAAACGCAGCGGTGGCCCAGTGGTGGCGGCCCCGACTTACGAACAGTAAGAGTTTTTAGACTGACATGGTCACTAACACAAACATTAGAATTAAGAACGGGATATTTACTATGTTTTTTGTTTGAAAGAGGGTAGACCGTTTCGTCTGCTCATAAACATCCACCCGCAATAACTTCAGTTCATCCGTGACCATCATGGCGCTTGTAACAGTGCCGAAATATCGGAAACTCAAAACAAACAATAAACATGGTAAATATCCCGTTCTTAATTCTAATGTTTACGAACAGTAAGTCGTGGGTTCGAACCCAGACAGGCGCGCATTACTTTGTGTAATTTATTTCATCACCACTGCTCTCAAAACGGTGAAGGAAAACATCGTGAGGAAACCGGTATGTCCTAGAACCAAAAATTCGAAGACATGTGACATCTACCGCGCTGGGCCCGCGTGGTAGATTATAGCCCATTCCCTCTCATTGACCAGAGGCCGTGTCCCAGCAGTGGGAACATTATAGGCTGATGATGATGATATTAAACGCAAAATATTAATCCCACTTTCTGTCGTCGATTAAGGTAGTTCGAAAACTCATTTCACTAGCTCCACGTCCTCACATAAATAGATGTTTATATAAATATTTTCACATTAAACATTGCGTCAACAAACTCCAAATAAGAGCAATAAATCACAGAGCAATAACAAAATTAATCAACGGCGCCTCGATCGAACATGGAGCAATACCGTGTCATTGCTACAAGATGAGTCAGATATTGCCGTATATTTAGACACGCTATCGGGTTATAAATAGTCACTGTAAAGTTTGGACGCCATCAAAGCGGAGACTTGCGGAGATATGCAAAGCCAAGAGGACTTAGGGTGTCGGGACCAGTCCACCACACTATTCCCAAACCACTGCAACTCCTGAAAGCCAAAATATACTAGAAGAGTAAATAACGAAATTTTATTGGTGGTTTACAACACATATCCTCTCCTCTAGTCTCGATTCCGCTTTAATGGAGTCCGGGCATGATGATGGACACGTTTTCGAAGTTAATTGAGTTACACGTATGAACATCGAGTAAAAGTGAAACTCGAAACACTTAGGTGACGCACGAGTAGGTGCTAGTATAAACAGATCGAACTTCTGTCATATTCGAGGTCATGTTTGAACTTATCTTTGCTGCAGCGAAGTGTAACCTTATAACTATACCCATATTATAAAGAGGTAAGTCGGACAGCTGAGCTAATTCCGAAAAATCTTTCACTTAAGGGATGCTACGAACGTTTCGCTCGTAGAATTACGAGCGACATATTTTTTTAAAACGTTTTCCTGTTGGATAATTATCGACTATTATGGTACCAGAACGGTAAAAGTCTTTCTATTAGTTTCGATCTGTTGAATGGTCCCATCCATGGTCATAGTTTTTTCCTGGGATAATCCGTACATACACGACTGGTTTTGTGCCGATATTTAATTCTTTTCTATTTTACCCTCTCAGTATCTTTTTGCCATACAATTATGAAAATATATCAGTCTGTAATACACAACCTGAGGGCTAACATGTGACATTCTGTAGACGATAACTTTGCCATATTAAGCTTTCAAAAGTCTCAAAAGGTTACGGACGCTTTGACAAGATGGCTTGGTTATAGCGCCTATAGACTAGCGAGTACCAAACTGAAACGTACGTTCCGAAATTTTCGCAACCGGCCGCACTGCGCGCTTGGTGCCTTCGCTAGTCGCTTAGCGTGTATCGAAAACTCGTTTTGTAGGCCTTTTCTTACTTCCAAGCGTTGCCCATGGAATGTAATCATCACCAAGAGTGAATAAATAGTGTGACAGTGATACGAGTACGATTGTCGCACTTCTTGGTGACCATAGTAAAACTCAACTGGATATCTGATAATTGGCCTCATTTCATAAGAGCACTGCTCGCAGTAGATTTCTTGAGAGGTTCTCGTGGAACTTCGTGTCAACGACTCTGGATTATGGATGTGAAATTTCCATCTGATTATTATTATTATATTGAGTCCAAGTTACAAAATTATCATAACTCAAAGAAAGATGCGTATGGCATTTTAGTAATTCAGTTTCTTTTTTACCTCACATCTGTTTGTCTTAAATCTACATGATTTTATTTTTCGGTTATCTTGAATTGTACCTCAGGGTATAATCTGAACAAAGCATTCTGACCTTTGGATACAATACATTACGATAAAGATATTCTTGTGTTCTAGGGTTCTTTGTAGTTTAAGATTGTATCAGAGGTATAGTAAAAGGTTCTGTGGTCAGCGTTTTCCTTGTTAGGCCAATTTTAGGAGAGACATCTATACTAATATTATAAAGAAGTAATATTTGTTTGTTTGTAAGTTTGTATGTATGTAAGTTCGTAAGTAATAAAACATATGAATACGGGTACGCGAAGTCGGGATTAAATTAAAGGTAAATTCGCGATAAATACCCGTATTCATATGTTTTATAATGTGTTCTGATCGTGAAAGTTCGTAAGTTTGTATGTAGGGGGAAAAAAATTTTTCACTGGTGGAAACCTACATTATTCGTGAGTGCTATAGGCTATAAATTTTATCGATATCATAAATATTAGTCAATCTATCACAGTTTTTGTCTAGCCCGTAGGAAAAAATACTTCTTAAAACAGAGTTTCAATTGTTTGACAACTGAGAACTGTCATGAACTATCATCAGAAATGTCGTTAGAATAGAACAACTATTTTTGGGCCGTTGTTTCAGAAGTTGGTAGCCCATTGGTGTCGGCGATCGCCTTGCGAACAGTGCATTGTAAATTCGTGTCTCTGCTCAAATATTCTCTTTTTGTTCTTCGTGTGGTCAGTGGCCCAAAAAGTCTAACAATCAATCTTACCAAGTGGTATCGTATTATTATTCCGTCTCGCTCCGGAACATGGATTGAACCAGGGCCGGACGCGAGAGGTCGCCACCGCCGATCGCCGCTACGAGGACATGGCGATGCTCCGCCCACGCGGGGCAAACCTCCATCGTGTACTCCACTGTGTCAACGCCGACAGTCGTGTCCGGTGAGGACCTGCGTCAGGCGGAAGGTGAGGACGCCGTGGCGTCTCTCAAGCCACTCCTCAAAGAGGGGACTTATCGCCACTATCGTGGCGTGCCCTGCATTGGGTTGCGACAGTCGCTCTCTCCATGTCGCCATGAGATCACGCCGGAGGTCTGTCCGCTGAGCGGCGGTTTGCCGCTACAGCGGAGTTTCTCCCCGGCGTAACGCCGCCGCGTGCCATTCATGCAGGCCCGCGATGACTATCGTCTCCAGATCCACGGCGGCAATCCGGCAACGAGGCTCGCCGCCTCGCCGGAGATCGTGCGGTACCCACGGATTAGCTTTACGAACTAAAGATCAGCCTGGAGAATGAATGTCTTCCACGGTCTAACGATGAAGACAGAAGGCAGATGCGACAAGTCCTCATCAGATTCACACACCTTGGTGAGAACTCGAGACCTGCCTGGAGTATGACTGTCATCGAAGGTCTAACAATGGAGACGTAAGGCAGTTGCATGACGTACCTACACAAGAGTTTACAGAAGCTATATCTTGTGTGAGCACATTTTATGCACCTTGATGAGAATTTTAAAACTAACAAGAGTGTAACTTTCATCCAAGGTCTGACGATGGAGACAGAAGGCAGTTGCAAGAGTCACAGCCTCTAAATCGTGTGTGGACTCATTCCATGGTCCTTGACGAAAACTTTAGACCTAGCTGCAGTGGAGGAAGATGACTGTCATCGAGAGTCTTAGGATGAAGACTTAGGCTGTCGAGGGAAACCCATATTAGAAAAAAACATAAGTTGAATATTTTAGCGAAACATTTCCGAGAAATTATTTTTTTACCTACTTATATTTTTTAACTACAGGTTTGAATTAAAAAATATTTTAGTGTTGGATAGCCCATTTATCTAGAAAGGCTGTCTATCATCACGCTACAACCAATAGGAACGGAGTATCAATAAATCAAGAGTATCAGTAACAATTTTACAGAAAGCAACAATCATGTAGCACGGAATTGTTGCTCAACTCAAAAAAAGTCCGCGATAGCATTTCATGTCTATCTTTGAAGGTTCACTCACACTGCCTCTAATTCTCTCTCTCTTATGACGCGCAGACGAAGTTGCGCGGGTCAGCTAGTATTATATAAATGTCAAGTCTTTCTAATATATTGGATAAGGCAGGTCTTATGAACTGTATCTACAAAGGTATTTGAGAGAGGTTTAGTAATTGTATTTTCCATTCTCGTAAAGAACCGGTTGGAAATTTAGAAGGACCCAATGTTTAAAATTCTAAGAGGGTGTAATCGATCATATACGTCTTTTCTATAGCAGTTAAATGTAATGTTAATGAAAAACATTAGAAATCAATTAATTATTTACAAGGATAATCTAGGTAATCTCCTTCCACAAGGATTGGCGAATAACAGTACTAGATAGGGATAAGTGGAAGGAGGAAAGGGAGGCTTTTGCCCTGCAGGGGGACACAAGTGGCTGATAATAACAATAATCTAGTAAAAGCAAAAACTACTGTTTTTCAGGAAAAGCATGGCAAAATACTATCGATAGCTTATTTTTATAACATTATTTTAAGGAAAATAGTACCTTAATCACATTACCAATGAAATCGGTCTTATTTGACGTTTTCCTCTATCATATCTCGATAAGCATCAGATTAAAATAATTGAGCTATATTTTGTTCGTCCTTAATAAGGACAAAGGAAAGAAAACCTTAATACAATTGAACTGAATTACATTATTGACTCCAATATTGAGCTTATTATAATTTTTCTTTAAGGGGGATGTTCCAAGGTAGCCGGTAGTTGATGAACGAATTTTTCACGGTCAAAGTCCTTCTTCGTTATGAACTTGGAGGGCTGTATTGATGATTATAATTCTGTAACATAATACGTCTTACAGTCGCGACCGATATGTTTATCAACATAAAACTTGGCACTGAACTGGAAATTGCAATTTGAATTTCGCGGCTCACCCTGACGCTTTCACCTTAATAAAGTATTTGCTGGAAGTGGACCAAAAGAGTAACGTTTGGTCAAAAAACTTGATCACGACTCCAACCGCAGTGTCAAAATGGTTTGGTTTCGATGTACCTCTACAAAACGACAGCAAACGGCTTCATCTTCTCAATTTGATGACTCATGATTTTGTCCGGCCAGTACGTAGCGACTGATCTGTCGTTTGCCTCATCCAAGTCCTGGACGGTGCAGATAGTTGCATGACGGGCATGACAGAAGAAATGGCATATCCTGTGTTGGGTGGTCATCACCATGATAACTCAAATAGTCTGCTACGATAAGGTTTTAAACGTAATAGGGTAGATGATCAAAAAATCTAATTAGTTATCAAAAAATATTTGAATATCAAAATGTAAGTTTTCTTTTGACGAAGATAGGCCCCTTTTAATTTCTCAATACTTCACGCCATAGAATATTTTTTAGTGCGGTCTGTCATCGGACTCCCGAGTTCTGATGCGTTTTAGCTTTGTCAATATTCATTGATTTGCAAAAACAAAAAATAGGTGTCCATTATTTTCCAGTACTCGTACTTCAACTGACAGACTAAGGTCCATGTTCACCGAAAAGATAACGGTCTGATTATCTAAAAACTGCTGTCACTGTGACATGTTTCCATACAAAAATGTGTTTTAAACAGCTGTTTTTAGATAATCAGACTGTCATCTTTTTGGTGAACAACGACCTTAATAGATTTGCAAATTCATGAATGGTGGAAACTAGCAAAATGTACCCTATGTGCAGTTTGTTCAGACTATTGCAAGTTACTTATCATAATTACACCGGAAGAAGTTACGTAGAAAGACCTCTCACTAGGTGGACCGCTGACCGCTGGGTGCAGGGATCGCACGGGACCAGTCAATGTGGAGACATTTGGGGGAGGCCTGTCCAGAAGTAGACGTCTTTCGACCAAAATGATGAACATAGTAGGTATTATTGAAACTACTTAACTACAATTTCAATAAGTTATATAGGTCTGAGATAAACTTACGCAGTGGCATTTTGGTCTTCCGAAACATCAATATAAGACGGTTGAACTTGTTATTGGCACAATTCACAATAACATGTTTTTCTGTTTCCCTCAGTAGGTTATACAATCCTCAGTTTGTAGGTAATACATTCCTTAGATGCTATGTGTGTCATCCCATCAATATACAGAGGTAGTAAACATACCTCTATCACATAGTCGTCATCTAGTGTTCTATAAATCAGATCAAGTAATACGGGGATCAAATTATTGCTGGGAAAACCTTTAGTTTTTTGTTTGCAAAACTGTTGTTTCGGTGGCGTACAATGTAACTCACTCAAAACATTGTGCTATGGATAAAAGGGTACACAATAGGTATTTAAGATTGAGTAATATTTTACTCAATTCTGAAATTCGTAAATTTAATTCCTAAATTAACTTGGAAAAAGGTTGGAAGTTTGACCTTCAATATCATAATCAGTTAATTCAATAGGTATTATTACCTCACTAACTGGGAGACTCATAAGTATGGCCTAGTACAAAAAAGGATCTCAATGTTGGTGAGAATAATTGACTTAAGGCTTCATTGAATAACTCTTCATCCAATATTTCTCCCTCGTTTGTAATATAACACTCAACTAACTAAGGAACTCTCAGCAAGTATCATCAAAAACATCTCAAACTCTAAATCGCTACTAATTTCGGTATTAATATAAAATCATTGTGGTGGCGTAATTGAAATGCTAAGTAGAAGCGATGTAATTACAGTTGTATTACCTTTCGACGGAGTTGAGAGTTTAATTAAACCAGATGTGTCGCTTACGGGGACTCTGCACACGTTACAATGGGAGTAGAAAGCTGGGTTGTTGAAAGGCAAAATAATTGGTAAAGAAGATATTAAGCTTTGTGTGGATATACATAAGTATATATGTATTTACCTTGTATGTGAAAATGAAAATGAGTACATATTACAAAGTCTTAAAGTGGCGCCAGTGACTGAAAAGTTGTGTGGTAATTGGTTATCGTGGTATGGGCATGTGATGCGGAAGAATGGAAAGAATGTCGTACGGAAAGTTTTGTGTATGCTTGCGGATGAGTATGAGTATAAGAGAAGACCATACAAACGATGGATGGACTGTGTGAAGAATGATATAGAAGAAGCTGAGCTCAGAAGGTGTCTGATGAGATGACGAGTGATAGAGAAGTTTGGAAGAAGAATACATGCTGCGCCGACCCCAAATTAATTAGGATTATGGTAAGATAATAATGATGATGATTTCTTAATTTTGGTTGGAAGAAATAATAAAAAAGTCTTGTTCTTTCCAGAACTGTAGAAAAAATAACATGGAAATATGATGTCTTTCGGTCGATGATCTGATCCTTTTAAACGCTACTAAGCTTTGCAGTTGGGTGTACGTAGGCCGTTTTTTCTGTGCTGTAAATAGTGTCGTGCCTGTTTTCCTTGTCGCACCGCACAAACTCAAGCTCCGAGCGGCTGTTATTATTTAGCCACGAGCTACTCATGCAAACCAAAAAAAATGTTCCAAATAGGGTAGACGACAAAAAGTAATGTTATTAGTCCGTCAGGTAGATTATTAAAAATATTCGACTCGTTTTTTTTTTCTTTTTGAAATTGACGACGATACGACGTGTTTAAAATTCCCAACACGTCACGCCTAGGTATAATTTTTAGCTAGTTCTGACGTCACGAGCCCCCACTCCCGAGTTTTGATGCGTTTTATATTTCTCAATATTCATTGATTTACAAAATCAAAACATACGTGTCCATTATTTTTCAATAATCTAACTGACGGACTAAACAGATTAGTTTTTATTTTATTTTGTCGTCATGCCTAAACAGTACGATTGAGGCTTCTATGAAATAAAACATTTTTTTTTATTTAGTAAATTTATTTTCTAGATCCGCTTAGGTCAATGATAACAATTTGGATTTCGTTTATTTTGCGGATGTCACCTCTGACATATGATTGCCCTTTTTCAGTTAGAAGCTGTTACAATTAAAGGAAACATGCCCAAAAAATGCACGACATGCACATTATAAATTCATTAGCTGCATCATCTTCAAAAATCCGATCTCTGCTTATGACTAACAGGAACTTAAAAACGACTTCTAGTTCCTTGGATAACAAGTTTGGTCTGTTCCGTGTTTCTAACGTCTTGCTCAGTCTGCTGCCTCAGCTATTATACCAACGCGTATACCGCATTTAATCCAAAGCCACGTGTTTTGGCTTACTCGCCTGAAGATAGGCTATTTACCCTGGCTAGAGGCCAAAATATTATTTGAAATCCGAAGCTGAGAAAGTATTAAATTCGACGGTGCCTGTTGATAACCTGAATCAAAGTTGTGTAAGCTTTTTATGGTAAAATATGTTGACATTAGCGACCTTTACGTCAACATATTATCCTGTCGAGTTAACTTTATCTGAAAATAGGATAATAAAAAATAAAAATAAAATATTTAGATATTGTTAAGCATCCCTTTATATTTTTCCTGTTGCTCATTTTGACAATCAATCCTAAAACACATATAATTATTAACCATCTACCGAGTTGAGAAGGCCATATAGGCAGTATTTAAAATCCGATAGAATGGTAGCCGATCTCAACTTTTCAGGAAAAAGATTGGTAGAAGATGTAATAATACCTTGAAACAATGCTTTAAGTAATTAAATGAACAATGAGATAGATCATTTATTCATTTACCGCTAAAAGACGCCTTTCCACCCAAGAATGGGATAAATCTGAAACATTGTAAAGTAGTTACAATCAACAAGCGATAGAACACAATTTGTTTTGCAACTGCAATGCATCACATAAACAATTTGAAGCACTAACCGGAATGGAACCCCGCCAACACATTAATGAACCGTTTAATATAGCTCATTGATCATGAAACTTATTATTATTGAATTGGGGCTAAGTTAGGCTTGTAATGCATGCTATCGGATTACTTAAATTAGGTCTACATTGTCATGGGTGATAACGAGTTGAAAAGTGGTGATGTTTTTAAAATGGCAAAAAACGGAACCCTTATAGATTCGTCATGTCTATCTGTCTGTCTGTTTGTCTGTCAAATTCAAATTCAAATTCAAATATTTATTGCTCAACACAGTACATTTATACATTTCCAGATGTCAAGTGAATGCGCAGTCCACTGTATTGTACCAATTCAGGCATGCAAAATTTATAATTATAATTATACATTTCATAAAATCCAATTAATACCACGAACAGAGTCGGAAAGAAAATAAAATGGAATTAACCTAAGAAAATGTCATAAGTTCAAATTAATACGTTAAAAAATGTCATAAATTGAAAAATAATAAATAAAATAAAATAATACCCTGTACAATGTCAAAATCAAATTAATCCGTTACACAATGTCATAAATTCATAAATAATACCTTTTACAATGTTATAAATTAAAATTAATATGTAAGTAATGTCAGAGTATCTAATGTCAAAATAATTAAGAAATATGTAAATGGAAAATCATAGTAAACATAATTTTCATAAAATAACCTAAATCGGACTCAAGTATTCCCAAATTATCTGCATTATTATTATTATGCACAGAAATTCCTATCTGACAGGTATTCATTAATAGTGTAGTATGTCTTACCTAACAAAAGATTATTTAGTTGCTTCTTAAATACATTTATATCTTTTATACTCAACAAAGCATTAGGTAATTTATTATAAATATGTGGTGCCATTCCTAGGAGGTTTTTATGGAATACTGCTTTTTTGTGTTGTCTAGTGCTTATTTCTGTCTGTCTGTCTGTCCGTATGTCACAGCCACTTTTTCCCGAAACTATAAAAGCTGTTGAAATTTGACATTACTATGTAAACTTCCACCCAGAATTGGTTTGAACGAGATCTAGTAAGTAGTTTTTTTTAATACGTCATTAATCGTAAAATCGTACCTCATAAATTGTTACTTGCTGCTACGTTACCCTTTTAAGGGCGAGTCCGACTTGCACTTGGCTGCTTTTTTTATTCTATATATTTTGCTTACTTATATACCTACAGGCTTGTAAGACCAGAATTCTTGTTGCGCTGACGGTCGGTTGCGCACGGCCGGTCGCGTATGAGTATACTATACATTGTGTTTTATATAACACCATACTGTGACGCTGACGTTGTCTTAAGCATTGTGAGTATAGACCGGCTGATGTGCATTTTTTATGGACATGGCAATTTTTTAAGGCATTGCATATTTTAACAAAAACCAGGTGATCGCGCATTATTTGAGCATATTTGAAGAACATAATACACATAATATTTGGGCATAATGAACTGAAATTGGAAAAAAAAAACTAACTGGCTAAATGTGAGTGTACTAATAAGTATACTTCTGCGTTACCCTTCGAGAAGTACAGGCGTGCTGTTATATAGAACATAATTATTGAAATAATAACAAAACAAAATACTAGAAGACTCAATCGTTCCATTGATAATTTGAAGAGTGATAAAATATTATACTACGTCAAAAATAGAAAGCTGATTACGTCATCTTATTTTGTATTCTTTTACGTTATTTTGGAGTACTTTTTAAATTGGGTGTTTTTAGTTACATATTTTGAGCTTTTATAACGCCGATTATACAGGGTGCAATTTTAGTCATGGGCAATATTTTAATCTAAGGCTCTACTCACGATACTGATTGCATCAGGGCTAATAATTCGCAAATCTAAAATATTATTAATGCACGTATGGAAAACCTGTATAAGCACATTATTACCATTTTAAATTTACTCTAATAATCAGTGTTTAACATAACCACCTCTCTGTGGAAAAGATGGGGACGTAATACAAATCTCGAGCCCAGTGCAGGTTGGCGAATGCTACATATTTTCAAATCTCTTTGATTTTCAGACTTGTCGGTTTCCTACCGGTATCATCACCACTTTGAGAGTCATAGCAAAACAGCACAACCATAAAATACAGTGGAGTGAGTAACAAACGGAAAATCCATTTTGTATTCTCTTTCTTTACTTGTGTCGTGTCGTAACTGACTATTCCACAAAAGGTCATGTTCTGAAAGCACGCTTAGTTGGTCAGCGTGGTTGATAGTTAAGAGGACGTGCTAGGCCGCGTGCCCACTGTGTCACACCAGTGCAGTGACGATTAATTGATTAAATAGATGGGTTTTAGTTGACAAAAGTCGAGGACGAAAGTAATCGCGTCGTCTTATATGTGAACACCTCCATTTAAATGCACAAACCACGACACTTAAAACTACACGATTATCTGTAGTGGTGGCAGAATTCGGGGCACATGCGACTCCACCGACGCAACCACTACCAGTGGTGGTAGGTGCGACAAATAGTTGCAACTGCCACCAGGTGGTAGCGGACCGGTGGTGGCAGCCGGTAATAAAGGTGAGGGAACGTGGCCCTAGGGTGCATGGAACGAATCTATCTATAATTCTATGTATGCTGCACCTTTAAACAGTGAAACGTAGGGATTCTTTTATATATTCATCAACAATTAAAAAAAAAAACTCAAACTTCTTATTTCGTGTGGTTAGCGCCAAACCTGATGTCCGCCCTCGGCTGCCGACTTGGCTTTACATGCCGTTGAGGAATATTTCGCAGGCATGCTGGTTTCTTCGCGGTTTTCCTTCATCCTGATAATAGGGATGATGACTGACTAAAAACAAGAGCGTGTCGGGCCACGCTCAGTGTAGGGTTCCGTAGTTTCCCGTCCGTCACAATAAGTGTTCAATCCAATCCGATTTTAATAATTCTTTTTTTGTTTGAAAAAAGATACGTTCAGGATAATAAAATATGTAAAAGAAGTTAAAAAAAAATGGTTGCATATATATACGATTGGTAGTCGGTTAGTTAAGGCTTCGCACCGACAAATGCCGAAGTAGTGAAGTGAAACGTAGGCCGGGCAGACACGTGCCGGGAATGCCGACATGACGAATTATGTCGGCTTGTAGCTATGTGGAAATGTGGATTTGGCATTAAGTTACCCGGACCATGAGTGAGATTTGATGTCAGTGCCTTCATACACAGTCTCTGACAGACAGATTACACTCCAAACTAACTCACAACTTGCAATAAACCTGAAATAAGTAGTTGAACTAATCAATCTTGTAAGTGAATAATTGTTTACTTTGTACTTTAGTTATAGTCTGTAACAAATGTTCCTGGGAGTATATCTACAAGGTGGTAGAGACACCGACGCTAAAACAGTTATCACGTATTCAGTACTATCATTCTGAACAATTGATAATTTAAAAAATCAGCAGTTTCGTACATTTTGACCGTGATGATGTGACCGTTTTGATTGCAGTTTTGTAGGATAAAGTTGGTTTTTTGGTTAGAGTGTACGTAACGGGGCACTGAGAAAAGAGAAGAAGAATATTTATTTATATTAATTTATTATTAAACACATAAACTTTTCAAAATTCCCCAAAATTAAGAAGAACAACAAACGTGGTCTTCAAGGCACTTAAACTGATTACAATTTTTATAATTTGGACACAAAACTCTATTCATAAAAGATAATAATTATAATGTTAATGTTTTAAAAGAGTAACTGCCAAATAACAGTTTATTAATACCAGTTGGAAACAACCTGTTCCGTGGAAACAACCCATTCTTTTTACCTTTTACAATTTCGGTAAAACAAACAGAACGTAATTACAAAAAAAGAAACAAACTACGGAACTTGAATAACAAGCATTTCGTTTTTGTGGTTGTTTTAAATTCTTTGTCGGAATTTCGTCTCCAATATTTTCAGCACTAAATGATTCTAATGGCCAGCTTTGTCGTAGTATCGATCGGTGAAGTAATTTTGGCGACAGCGCTTTGATAAATCGAATTAGTTTTTGTGTCGTAGTAACCACAGGTTTATGGACTAATTATTCATGTCAGGAACTTCTAAACGGGCAATATTTTATTGCATTATGTAGCTAAAAAATTGCAAACTATAGTTAGGCCATCACAAAAACATTTTGATCCCGATTATGTCTGAAAAATATACTATATCCCGGCAATATGGCTTATATTTTTGTCTTGTACTCGCTACATGTTATGTATCGAGTATGCTATGCATTTAATTGCCAATAACTTTCTAATTGCTATTTTAAAGCACATCCATATTGCAAACATTAACATCTTGTTTCGTTCCTACATCAGAACCTTTTTATTATAAAGAAGACTTATCAGATCGCAGCATACACTTACATTTTATATCTGACCCCTGAGAGTTCTTGCAACCTGATCTTATCGATATCTAGTTAAACTAGGACGTGCATTTAGATCTTGTAGTATGATTTATTTTAATTGGAATCCTGTGTTTCGATTTACATAATATCTGAAATAGCAATATGAAACGTGATTAATTTGTGTAAAGGTAATAAATCGTGTCTTGTATTATGCAAGGGAAGCTAAGATGACGAGTAAAGAAGTTTGGCAGAAAAAGACACGCTTCACCGACTCCAAGTCGATTGGGATAAGGCCAAGGTAATGAAATTAAGTGGTGTACATGTTATATATGTGATTAGGGACCGACAGTCAATTATATCCAGATCCTTGTTTAAAATTGATTTTATTTCCACTAAACGAAATATCAATGCTGAGCAAATGTAAATTGAGTTGATTTCAGAATGACTTAGGAGACATTTATTCATTTTAAACATACGCGATTGAAAACATCTATAGAACAATCTTAAGTAGTAGCGCGGACGAAACTTCAGTATGGTTAATGTCGCGTTGCAAGTTGCTCAACAAACAGCACCGCCGGATGTCGTCGACAGGGTGTTATGGAACGTCATACATTATAAAGTACTGGGTATATGGCATAATAATATCGTTGGCATCGATAAAGAAACCATACAACTTTTCCTTGCAAAACGTACAAAAGTTTAAGTGGCCGTAATTTGGTATGGTCGTAACAGTCCAAAAGTGACCATAATGCGCTACGAGCACTTTAAAAGTGCATTTTATAACGATTGTATGTGGTATGATATTCATAGCTTTAACCTAAATACTAGGTTACTCGTTTCTTAAGTCCTTTATAGGTGTATTACTTGTTTAAATGTTGTGCACACTTTTGACAACCATCTTAGAAACTCGCACGTTTTGACTTCTAGTGTAGCTACGTGCGCAAAACGCCATAAATGAGCAAGTTAGACCACGTTACTACCAAGCGTATAGTCGGTTGCCGACTGTGAAAATGTAGGAAAAATAAAGATAAACACGCGGGCAGTCTTTGGAAACTGCCGATAGAAGCGAAAAAAAATAGAAGAGTCAGGTGACGGTCACGCGAATTTTATGATTTTTGACAAAAATGGAGGAGTTAAAAGTGTATTAGAATGACATAGTTACCTAAAAACTTTTGTCAACGTTGTTGAAAGTCATTGTACACATACGAAATGCAATAAAAGCGGTCATTGAAACTTTTACATTCACACCAAAGCGTCCAGATTGCCTACAATTCACATTGGACCAGGGGGAAAGAAATGACCGCTTTAGCAAAATACAATAACATGAATTACGTTACAATTATTATTTTCGTAAAATGGTGTACTAAGTAATCATTCAAAATTGTAATTGTTTGTATGACCATTTTGAAAACGATTCTGCTAATGCGGCCATTTTAGGCATCCAGACCTTAGATACGCTTTGGTGTGAATGCGGCTTTAGATCGTATCTAGAAAGTTAAAAACATTGATGAGATTCAGGACAAAGTTTAGATCGTCTTTATCGCCTGTGTAATGAAAGGCAAAGGGCCTGTTTTATCCCCTTTTTATATAACTATCTAGATAAAGAGAGCAATTTCGTTCGAGCAACGATACAATTTTTTATTTGATTAGTTTTTAGAGGCTTAATGGTACTTGCAGGCTCCTGACAAAACTGCTTACACAAAAATGTTGACACAGATTTTTAACAAAATTTATGATTACAGCCAATCTAATAAGGGAGATATATAATTTACATAAATAAGTAGATGTTGGGAGTCAAAGAATAGATATGTCTCTTAACTATATACATCTCATTATGCAAAGCAAAACAATATGCATTACGCAAAGTTTTGAGTAAAACATTACATACCATACGCCATAGGCCTGTTTCATACAAATTAAATTATCAATATAAACAATTTCTCCCAAAGTCGTGTTAATATTGTACAACACTAATCAGTGCAGGCATAGGTACACTCTAAACTACACTATTAGTTTTAATTACCATTGCATTGTTCCAATTAACAAATACTAAACAACCAAACGTAACGTAATTTCAAACGTTACAGACACAAAAGTATCTCACTTACACGTTAACAAATTAACAAAACGGTATGAAAATAATTAAAATTATGCAATTTCCGACCACAGGCTCCAATATTAATTAACAGAGTGGTGGAATCCAGTTGCAGTTGTACAGTCACGAGCATTCATAAGTAGGTATTGTTGTTTTTACGATCTGAGGTATAACTATATCAAAACAATTGATTGTTGTGAAAAACCTATTTGAACTTTAAGTTTTTTTTTTATATTACAATCTAGCCTAATAAGGCTAATAAGCAATTATAATCTAAAATTATGTATAAGGAGCACGTCCATTGCGTTTACTTAGCATCTATTAAGGCGAAGTCACTTTGTTCTTGTGTCCATATAAATAGCTAGGTTCTATATTACACTCGCGGTAAATACACAAATATAATAATATTACACTACATTACACTCCACTAACACGAACGGTTTAGTCCCTTTGAGCCCTCTTACTATGTCCGTGTTATCGAGGAGCTGGATGGGCTCGCCAATAAGATGATGATGAAGCCGATGCTCGTGAGCTTCTGCATATTTTTGGATTATACTGTTTACGAACTCTATAAGTAGGTCCCGATGTATGTCCTCAATACTTATACACCAAGGCGCATTCAGTTGAACTTAAAGATGAAAATCTTATCACGCCTTTTAGCTATGGGCAACCAACCATCTCCTACGATCCTGACATAATCCTTTTGCCTCATCCACGTTCATACATCTAGACATACAAGCATTCATTCTTTCACTAACAGATGAAGCACAGCGCCTGAACCGAGGAGTCTATAAGCATGATTTTTTTCTCAAGGGTCCTTGTGCAAGGAAGGATTTTGAATTGATTTTTGGCATTTAAGCTCGTATGTTTTGAGGAATTAAGGTATTTATTTGTTGTGGGGGTTATGGAAGGAGAAAGGGGAGGCCTTTGCCCAGCAGTGGGACACGACGTATGCTAGCAAAAAAAAAATATGGGGGTTAAAATACTATAATAATATAATATTAGAAAATATCTTTTTTGAAAGACTGATTTGTCTGCTTATAAACACCCACCCACAATAACTTCAGTTTATCCTTGATCATGGTGCTTGCAACAGCGCCAAAGTATCGGGAACTCAAAACAATTAGTAAACATGGTCAATATCCCGTTTACATTGTTAGTGTTTTTAGAATTCTACTAAGTGTATAGAAATTGAAGGTAGTGACTGTACAACGGAGCTTCGACCTAGGGGAGTCAAAGTCCCAGGCTACTTAATGAGTTCACTTAATAGGCTTTTGTAACGACCAGGATAACTTCGAACTAGCTAAGTAGGAGTTCATTAGAAAGCCTTGTTTTCAGGTATACAAATATTTGGCTGACCCTGAACTCTTTATCTTACTTCCATATTATCATAGCTACTAAAATATTCATACAATTCGCTTGAATACATGAGTATTGCACGTAAGTACGAAATAGAAACCGTCATGTCCCAATGACAAAATAATTAACTATAATTGTCTTTCTTCCGATAATATTTGAGTAAAACACAAATTTGAGATCAAGTATATCTTGTAATTATTCGATAACTATTACGCTTTCGCAGCTATTCATAAAAGTATAAGTATTCAATCATAACATTATTCATACTTTATCATTACAAGTGTATTTTGACGGTTTTTAAAGTACTTCCTTCTTTTTCTACCACAGTATGAACCTGTTTTTTTTTTTTCAAACTAATAAATAAGCAGCTTTTAGCCTCCAGCGAGTCCCAAGCTACTAAATGGATTTACTTATACAGGCCTTTGTTATAAGCCTGATAATTTCTAGGCCAATGTTATCGGTAGTTACATAAACGTTTAGTAGTAAGAATATAAAAGTAACGTTCATAGGTTTTATGTAAATAGGTATGGTACTTTCAGGAGTATTTTCTCCAAGGATATTGGAAGCGTAAGTTTATAGGTGCCAATTAGTTACGTCTAGACAGAGTAATTAGGTCTTGAATTTCTTTGATAAAAAACTGGTGCTCCTGTTTCGTTTTAAAAACTATTGGTTCATTTTGCTACCTTTGTTTCTATATCATAGATAGGCATATAAAAGTGCTCAAAAATGATACTTGCAACTGTTAAAGCGAAACATGGTGAGCAATCAATTTTTTTCAAACAATTTTTTTTAAACAAAACGGTTTAAAACTTTAAAAACACAAAAGGATAATCCCGCCAATTGAAAAGCTGACAAAATAACAAAACCTTTTTTTTTTCTGGAATCTCAAAATGTTACCAGCCACTTCTAGCGCCAGCGATAACAAGATTATTTTTCTTTTCATAATGTAAAACCTTCTTGAATAAAAGAAGGAGGAAGCATTTTTGAATTGTCACCCTCTAGGGTTGGGACCGCTGAATTGTCGTTTTCCGTCACGTCCTTTTTGGGTCGTTTACGAACCAAAGTTAGTGTACGTGTTTGCGAAATCCCTAAGTTAGGGTTCCTAATACATCTGTTGTCAGCCTTATAAATTATTTATTCTTTGATGAACCTTGTTCCAATTTTGATTTAGTACTTAAACGGAGGAATGGAATTTCGGCTCGGAATAAAAGAGGTTTTATTTCGAACATAATGTTACCATTAGAAAAAGGTCCAAGGGTCTTTTGCCACTTAACCTACCGTAATTCATTGTTAAAAATGGGTTGTCTTGAAACACTTACGCTGCAAAATGTTAACCCATTCCAACTTTCTAACAATTACGAGTGGTTTTATTCAGAGTTTTGTCGTATACTACGAAAAAGATGAACCTAAAGATTTAAACACCTAAACTGAAATTAGCCAAAACATACAGACAGACAAACATATTGACAAAAAAAGTCGTAATTGTGAAATACCTAGCCAGAAACTTCAATTTTATTTATTTCTATAGATGTATAATATATAATTATGTGGTGGCTATACCAAAATCCACTGAAACCAAATACCAATATATCACCGCTGTTTAAACCCAAGTTTGGCGTCAGTGCTTAGTGGTCTTGATTTATAGGACACTGCTTAGAATAATCACAAGTCTAAACGGAGTGTTTGTTAATTGAATTACTGTTTGAATTAACAGAAATGATAAGGTCAAGGGTGTACTGAAGTATTACTCAAGACATAACAAAGGGATTCTATTTCGAAGCGTTAGTGTGGTGAATTTGGACATTTACGGCGAGAGTTGGTCCGAGGAGGCACGAGAAAAGAGCAGATGGAAGAAATTGGTTGTGGCCTTTGCCCAACTGTGGGACCGTACAGGCTAAGAAAAAATGAAGTGAAAAAAGAAGTCTGTATTGCTGTGTGTGCTTCACCACATTGATTGCTGTGTGTGCTTCACCACATTGAAGCAAAAAAAGAATATCAAAACGCATATCTGGACCTCGCTCGCTTTTTCGGATTTATGTGCGTATTGTATAATAGGGTAGACGAAAAAAAAATGTACTTAGTCCGTCAGATAGATTTAAAAAAAAAATTGGACACATATTTTTTCACGTTAACAAAATTTGAAGGCGATACAGTGCGTCGAAAATCGTGTGATATCACATTTAGGTACGTTTTTTACCGGAAAGTGACGTTACAAGCCCCACTCTTGATCTTTGATGCGTTTTGTCTTCGTCATTTTTTATTAATTTGATTAAACAAAAAACATATATCCAATATTTTTCGATAATCTAACTGAATGACTAAACAGACTCATATTTTTAGGCTTCCGTAGTCAACTAGGAACCCTTATAGTTTCGCCATGTCTGTCTGTCCGTCCGTCTGTCCGTCCTCGCTTAATCTCTGTGACCGTTAGCACTAGAAAGCTGGGTACCAATATGTGTATCAATCACTCCGACAAAGTGGTAAAATAAAAATTCGAAAGAAATGTTTTATTAAGGTGGGCTAGGTACCTTAATAAAACATTTATATAAAGTGGGAAGTGATTTTTTTTAATTTCAACCCTAATGTGTGATATATTGTTGGAAAGGTATTTAAAAATGAATAGGGGATTACTACAATATTTTTTTGATAATGTCAATAATTTCGGAAATAATCGCTCCAAAAGTAAAAAACAATGTGTACCCCCCCCCCCTCTAAATTTTGAACCATAAGTTTAGAAAATATGAAAAAAATCTGAAAAGTAGAACTTTATAAGGACTTTCTAGGAAAATCATTTTGAACTTGGATGGAAACAAACAATCAATTTTATTGTTGACATTTGGGAGAAGACATATTAAGGATCTTTGACATTCTTGTTTGATGATATTTGGTTGAAAATTGTTATTATTGCAGGTAATTAACATAATTCATTTTAAAGTTTTTATAATAACTGTACACCATATGGCAAAACATAAAGTAGATGTTCAAATGAAAATGTAACATCTCACACTACAGAGTGTGTGAGATGACTACCTAGTTCATACCCAGTTTAATAAAATAAACATTCTGAGTAAGTGATTTATAAACTTTATTTTTGTAAAAAAAAAATATTTGTACGCCATATTATGGCAGGATATGCTGGAACCAATACTATAACATCTATTTTGTACCATATTCTAACAAATAAACATTTTTGATTTTGATTTGATTTTTGAACAACAGTTTTTGTACAAAAAAAAGACAAAAAGCTGTACAAAATAATTTCTGGACTAAGTTTGTAGTATAATTGTTCGTTTTTGTGGTCTTCGTTGAAGTCCATTAATGCTGTAGTGTCATGGTTTCTGAGATTGCCGAAGACATCATGTATTTTACACACACAACGTCAAAGGACAAAGTCCAGAAGCATCTCAATGTTCACTTTTACCCTCACGGTTCTGTGCGTATCTTTGGGAACTCACGGTGTCCCCCACGGACAAAGACAGAATAATCAAAACGGCTTTTAAGGTGGATGCTCAAGGGTAGCCCGCGAAATTCGAATTTTCTTACGTTTTTTGCAATTTGCAGGCCCGTGCTAGGTTGTACGTAGATTCAAATCAAAAATAGATTGTTCGCGACTGTAAGACGTACTCGTATGTAGTTACAGAATTACAATCATCAATACAACCCTCTAAGTTCATAAAGGTCTAGGAATGACTTTTTAAATGTCAAAATCGCCCGATTGATCTTCCCCTTTTGCAAAGTTTTGTTAGTTTTTCATCAGATAATATTTTTATTCCAAATTTCAATATTTCAGGGTTAGGGTAGAAAGATTTAAATAATTTTATGATGACAACCAGCCTGGCAAAAATGTCAAAATTAAGTATGAAATACATTCTCAGAAATCAGAATGTAAATTGCTTTCATTTCAAAGTAAGCAGAAAATATTCATGTGTTTTCATTGTAACAGGAAAATGTAATTGTTTTCTTCTTAAATGAAAATTATTATTTTCCATTTCCAGCGAATGTGTACACGTGCCTAAATAAGCTTGCAGACGTTCGAGAGCTTGTTATACTCTGTTGTTATGTTAAATCGGAAACGACTGGAAACTTTCATCTCATTTTAATACAAGTAATTCAAAACTTGTTCACCATATTCTCAGAACATTCGTTAAAGTATAAATTTGAATACGAAGTGATAGAATATTCACGTATTTTCAGTGAAAGTTAACACGTATGAACTTAAACAAAAACTAGGTCAACATTTTGTTTCACATCCTTACAACATGTTTTGTAGGAGAGAACATGTTTTCCATGTGTGTGTGTGCAACAGGGATGGGGGTGTATGAGTGTAGGTGTATTGTGTGTGGGTGTTTCCAACAAAAACAACACGATATTCCACTCCCAGCTACGCCGAGGTGGAATATCGTTCACAAGGAAAACAATTACTATGATTTGCATCCCACGTGAGAGGGAAATGAGATGAAATTTCAAGTGTCATGGCGAATAACAAAATGATAAATATTTTCAGTAAACGCTCTCTTTTAATTATACATTATTTGATTGTGTGTATGTGTGTTTACATCAGACAACAACGCTATTTTAAGCATTAACAGCATGTTATTGATTGCCCCGTTATAGTTTGCAATTTATTTTCAATCACCGCTCACCAATTTGAGTATTCAACAATTTTCTTCATGCGAATATTGTTTCGATAAATATCCGACAGCAAAACCCCCTGCCAACTGACGTCCTAACACAATTATTATAATGAAACAAAACTTTTTTGCAAAAAATAAAACCGACATCAAAAAGAAAAAGTGAAAAATAACTTTAGCTTCTGAAGTCGGTGACGTTTGTATGATTGATTTAATTTTTTTGTCACCGACTTCAGAAGCTAAAGTTATTTTTCACTTTTTCTTTTTGAAGTCGGTTTTATTTTTTGCAAAAAAGTTTTTATTTTTCACTTTTTAGTGGTTCACATGGAAAGTGCATACCGTTACAATTACAACAAGCCCAAACACGACTAGGATACATTGTCTCATTATGGAGTTCTGTGACTCTTGGCTTCATCATCAGATCTGATGGTAGAATGGTTCTTATCAAACGCAAATGCTTCACTTGTTGTAGAAAATACCAAAATTGCTGTACGTTAAATCAAAATCAAAATCAAAATCAAAGCATTTATTTCAAGTAGGCCAATAACAGGCACTTTTGAATTGTCGAAACAAAGATGAAAATTAAATGTAGCTACAGTCCCAGTCACAAGACATAAAAACTGTGAAAGTACTGTAGTTGCCCATTCCCTAGCGTAGATCTCTATGGAGAAGAACGGGCAAGAAACTCCATGGACACTCTTTTAAATCAAAATATTGTTACAAAATCTTGGTTACATCATTCATGTTGAGATGTTATATTATGTGAGAACAATGTAGCAAGATGTGCACGTTAAAAGTGTCCATAGCCAAACAAAAACAAAATACAACTCAAAAACAAAATAATTAATTCAAATAAACCATGGCGACTAAGAGATGACCAGTCACAACTGACAGCGCCCGTTCACGCACATGACGCATGGATCAGCACCATTCAGCTCAACCATTTTGAAGGGAACTAAATGGTCCGACACACGCGCCATGATCAGCGAGACATTTGAGTGAGCATGACATGCTCTCAACCGCCAGGGCACATTCAAGTCAAAAACTAAAGTAGGTTTCCAGTGAATGATAGCTTTCTAGTACATAGTACTCACACAATATGGGCTATGCGTTTATATAATACTAAATAGATTGAATCTATACAATGCAAAGATAGTTGTACAATCTTCAGCAGCTCCAACAATACCATTTAATGCTATCAATTTTTGAGCCCCTGTCCTTGTGGAGCAGGACCAGCATTGAGCCAAGCATTTTTATCAGCGATATAATCGCTCAACTTGTAATATGCTTGCTTACATAGTGTGCGTTTAATGCATGTTTTAAATTTAGTCTCATTCAGTTCAAGAATACTTTGTGGAATTTTATTATAGCATCTCAAACAGTACCCCATGAAAGATGAGTCTACTTTAGCGAGTCTAAAGCCTGGCTGAACTAGTTGGTCTCTATTTCTAGTACTGTAATTGTGTCTGTCGCCTCTTTTACCGAAAAGATGCAGATTTTTTCTAACGTACATTATGTTTTCGTAGATGTATTGGCAATGAACCGTCATGATGCCAATATCCTTAAAAAGTTCCCTTAGAGAATCGCGCCTACGAAGATTGTATATGGCTCGGATGGCTCTTTTCTGCAGAATAAATATAGACTCAATATCAGCAGCCCGTCCCCATAGCAAAATACCGTAAGACATTATACTATGGAAGTAACTAAAATAGACCAGTCTAGCGGTATCTACATCAGTGAATTGACGGATTTTTCTAATGGCATATGCTGCTGAACTTAAGCGCCCCGCAAGAGATGTTAAATGAGAACCCCATTGTAGCCTTGAATCAAGCGTAAGCCCCAGGAAAACCGTTTTATCTACGAATTCGAGTTTCTCTTTATTCAATATTATCTCACAATCACTACTTTTAACATTCGGTAATGAAAATCTTATGCATTTAGTTTTTTTTTCATTCAATACCAAATTGTTTGCTGTGAACCAATTTTGGACCTGAAGTAGGGCATCATTCACGTCATCTAGATTTTGGGCCCGTCTATTTATCTTAAAAATTAGAGAAGTGTCATCAGCAAACAACACCATATTTTGAGGTTGGTGTTTCAACAAATAGGGTAGATCATTTATATATACTAAAAAAAGGAAAGGACCCAATATTGAGCCTTGCGGAACCCCCATTTTTACATTCAAACCCTGTGAATTAACACCATTTATTTGAACATGTTGTTTTCTATCGCTCAAATAAGATTTTAGCAGGCTAAGTGCAAGTTTACCCAGTCCGTAATGCTCCAGTTTCAAAAGTAATGTGTCATGATTTACGCAATCAAAAGCTTTGGAGAGATCACAGAAAATTCCTATTGCGTCTTGGGACTCTTCCCACGCAGCAAATATGTGCTTTAATAGGGTTACACCGGCGTCAGTTGTACAACGTCCCTTGGTGAAACCATACTGTTGATCATGTAAGATTCTGTTGGTGTTAAAATGATAAAGCATTTGATTAAGCATTACATTTTCAAAAACCTTGCTAAAAACTGGTAACACGGAAACTGGTCTATAATTATTGGAATCTTTACTGTCCCCGGATTTGAAAAGAGGTATGACTTTACTGTATTTCATTAAATCCGGGAAAACTCCTTGGTCTACACATAAATTAAAAATTAAAGCTAAATACGGGGCTATGGTCTCAAGTATAGATGTACAAACTTTGATAGACATTCCCCATAAATCTTCGGTCAGTTTGATTTTAATTTGCCGGAAAGCTTTAATAACTGTCATAGGGTTAATGTGTTTAAATTTAAATTCAGCCAGGCAGCCAGACACATTCGCCTTTAATAAGCCAATTGAGGCTTCAGGTGAGGAATTAAGAGCCTCCGTAGTTTTTATTGGTGTTTCGGTAAAAAAATTAACAAATTCTTGAGCTACTTCCTGATCAGAGCTTTTAGGACCACATGCTGTATCTAATGTAAAGCTATTATTACGTATTTTCTTTCTGTTAGTCTCGTTATTTATGACTTTCCAAACGGTCTTTATTTTATTTTCTGCTGTTTTGATCTTGTTGCTTATGTGCAGGGCTTTAGCAACCTTGCAAGTATTTCTAAAAATCTTTGAATACGTAGCAACATACTTGCTAAAAGTTTCAGTGTTTATAAAAGGCTTAAGGCTATAAAGCTCAAATAGCCTTTCCCTACTTTTTCTGATACCTCTAGTTGCCCAATCACTAAATATAAATTTAGGGCAAATACTCTTTGTCTTCTTTTCAAAAGTTTTGTTGAATTCCGTGTGAACTAATGAAAAGAAACGATCATACAATTGATTTATATTAATATCCTCTTGGCTCATTACACTTAACTTGTTCTGTAGGGAAATATTATACCTATTTAATTTGCTAGAAGTTATAGGTCTAAATTTAATCTGAACTTTTTGTATTGGAGTTTTACAACTAAAAGTTACAGTTTGTCCGCTATGGTCAGACGGCAAACAATTTATTATGGCTTTATCTAAGTAATCACAATCGCAGAAAACATTATCTATACAAGTAGCAGAAGAAGTTGTGATTCTAGTGGGTTCAATAAAAACGTTAGTCAAGTCAAATGACTTAAAAAGATTTAATAACCGACTGCTATTTGAATTTTCTTCTAAAATATTGATATTAAAATCACCACAAATTATTGTAGCTTTATTACTGGCTGCAAGTTTTGCCAGGACATCTTCCATTATTGATTCAAATATGGAAAAGTTTTGATAGTTTGGGGGTCTGTACACACACACAATAACATGCTTATCTAGCTCAACACAGGACAGTTCGACGCAATGTTCAACCGAGAGACCTACTATGTCATTACGTTGCTTATATTTAAAACTATTTTTTATTAATATTAGGGAACCTCCACGAAGCATAGTTTTACGATTAAAGCAGCTACCCACCATATAGTTCTCATAATTAATAAGCATTTGGTAATCCTTTAGCCAATGTTCAGTAAAACAAATAATGTCAAACTTACTACTTTCTAAAAACAATTCAATTTCTAATAATTTCGAAGAAATGCCTTGGATATTTTGGTGGAATAATTTTAAGGTGTTCTGCTGAGGCCCTTTTTTACTAACTAATTGAGTGCAAGAAGGTACCTTGCTGTTGGTAGGATTAACAAAAATATTGTTAATGGTACCTTCTGTTGTCTCACTTTCTAGTTTAAATTTATATTTGAAGTGAGGCCGGAGACTCCTGTGCCATCCTCAGACGATAAGACCCTATCACTAATAAACCCTAATTGAGAATTTTCCACGGTGACAGATGGATCCTCCTCAGTACAATGTTTGTAAATATTTATAGCACTAGTGCTATATTCATTTGTGCCAGTCACCTGTACATTAGTAGAATTACTAATCGTCGCAGTGTTAATAATATAACTAAACTTAGACATACTATTTATGTCTGTGTGAATACTATAAGCTAATAGCCGAGCTATTTTGTGTCTACATACAATAGGTAGATACACCTTACCCCGTGTCGACTTAAGATTACCAACTATAGTGTTGATATCCAGATACATAAGCCTGTCACTATAGTGACCTACTAAAAAATGTACATGTTTATTCAACATATGTATATAATCGTTTTTCCTACTACTTAAATTTTCAAAATATGGAAAAGCACACAATATGATTTTATTACATCTTAACTTTAGCAACTCAGAAACACAGTCAGTGATATCTTCCTTTTTTACATTAGAACTATTACCAACACATAGAGTAATGGTAGTGTTAAGATAACAATCATTTTTTATTACTGATGCCATTACTTGTTTGTAGCTTGACCCTGGCATGCAATAATAATTATTATGTTATCCTATAAAATTTGAAGAGTTGCCTCGATTTCGCCAAGATTCCATCATCAGATCCCGACTTGGCGACTATGGGACCAACTTGGAAGTATACCCTTTCAAACAAAAAAAGAATTTTTCAAATCGGTTTAGGCGTCTTCGAGTAATCGGTGAACATACATAAAAAAAAAAAACCTCCTCCTCCTTTTTGGAAGTCGGTTAAAAAATGAACTTATTAACCTCATTTCTAACGCAATATCTATTACACAAATAGCCACCACCGTGGATGAGACCCTAACTATATGGAATATTAGCGCGGAGCTGCTTGCCCGCGGGGACTACAACACGCTACGGTTACATTGCAGCTTTAATTACTTTCTCACTTGTGCTTAATAAACATGACCGGCAGTGTATGTGGTACTAATAGATTGTGTCGCAATTTGAGCGTCATTTGTTATAGGGTTGGCCAAGGATTTAAATAATTAGATTCGCTCGGAGGCATAACAATATTAATTTCTTTTTCATTCCCAAAGTGAACAGTGTTGTATGCTTTCACGGTTTCTTTTTTTTTCGGGTTTTATTCATGGATGATATCCCGTAAATAACAATATAAGTTTATTCCCAAAGTGATTGCCAATGTAACGTGTAGCGTACTAATAGTATTGTCCCAATACTGACTATTGTATACGTACTCGTATATTGTATACGAGACCTCACATTCTGAACAAAACGTCAGAAAACACACAGTCCACACTGAGAATAGCAATAACGAGCGACCACTCTTATTAGTATGGACTGTGGATACTTTTTCACCAGGGCTCATCTAGCGTTTTCGATGTTTGGGCTTGTGTAAATAAAATTTATTTGTTCAGATAATGTGCTGTGCGCTTATGTTCGGTTATTGACGTGCAGGTAAATAATCCTTGGGTGAGTAGGCGTCTGAAATAGAAGGGTGAAGGTTGTTTATTGATCTATTTATAATGCCATACTCGTATCTAACATAGTAAACAAGTACATACAAATATAGTACATGTATTTAGATTATTTTTTGCCACTATACTTGAGTTTTAGCTGAGAGATAGATTCTTCTATCAACAGAACAAAACAACCCACAACAACCATTAACAATGAATATTCCCAACAATGTAGTACAAAAGTGTAATATTTCTGCATAATATTTCGGTAATTCTACATTAATTGGTATACCTTTCGTGGCCAGAATATTGTAACAGTGTCCAGTAAGACCGGTTGGCAGACTAACGGTAACGGTAACGGTATTGACTAACAATTTTCCAACCTAATTATAATTCCAGAATATGCTAAGTCAGCAAACATCTAATTCAAAACAAGTAAAATTAAATTCAAAAATTTAAAAACCCCCGACACAACATTCTAAAAGTTATATTGGAATCTTGGATTTTTAATTTATCATTGTGTACAGTATTCTACTAGTCAAGCCATTTCATTTGATACCCACATTGAGGGAGTGCTTGAATAAATATGTAAGCCACCATTTCGTGGTGGCGGCCATCTTGGACTGATTTTTATCAAACATAGCTAAGAACACTCCCGACTAAGTTCACTTTTCAAACAAAAAAAAAAATATCGGTTCATACGTTCGGGCGCTACGATGCCACACACAGACACACACACACGCACACACACACGTCATACTTATAACACCCCGTCGTTTTTGCGTCGGGGGTAAATAAAATACTCGCACAGCACATTCGTAACATTTCCACGAAGGAAGGTACACTAAGGGAAATAATTGGGCACACTTCTGAGACTGCTGACCCCTTAATGGGTCGGTGGTAGCGTTAGTTAACCCGTTCATTATTACCGGGCGCTGTACGGGCAGCATCTTAATTAATTGGCATCAGCTCCTTCGTAGAACATACCTTGGAGACCTGGATTGTAGTTGATTGTGTTATGAGAATTTATTTTGTTTGAGGCTGGGATTGGAAGATAATATGATTGTATAATTGAAAGCTGGTGTAGATATTTTATGTAACGTTTTTTATTTGAATTCGTCTGAACGTCTGTACGCAGTGAACTGGAGATGCATGTGAGAAATGTTATTATGACAATTTGACTGTACTTTGCGATCTTTGTATCTCAAAACGTGTAATAGATGGCTGGACGGGAGATGTACCATCGTATTAGGCATATGACCCCGAACGGAAGAGTACTGGATACGCGCGTTTGTGTGGCCTGGCAGCGTCTGAAAACAGACACAGAAAAAAACACTTTTACATACGAATTCACGAAACAGTAACGGCAGTGTCGCCCACAGAGACATTGTAATATGTGTACTGGGATTTCATTATAACATGATTCCATTAAATGTCCATAATTGACGTGTTCTACGTATTATAATATTAAATCTAAATCGAGGATAAATCTGGCTAAAGAAAAACTTGCTGCACCCGCTTCTATCAATTGAGATAAGGACAAAAGGGTGAAGACGATAATAATTATCAGAAAAATACGACGGTCATGCTGATGGTCTCCAAATTTCATATCTATGCATGCATATTCCTATAATAATCAGTTTTTTTTTGGGACAATCCACACTATTCCCAAACCACTGTAGCTCCTGAAAGCCAGAATCAACAGTGATGGCCACCAGCAAAGCGCCGAGACAATGAAGATCGACGAAGTGCCAGAGAAACAATTTAACTGTCTTGGATCCCGCAACGAAATTCATCAGAAAAGTATATCGTAGGAAAAAAAACCTGCCGGAGCTGCGGGACTGTTGGAAAAAGATACCGTGGCCCCGGAACACAAAGGGCTAAAAAGGAACATAGATTTGTTCAGTAAAATTCTGACACTCCCTTCTGCTCCGCCCAAAGAAGGTTGGGTGATTCCCCAACAAAAAAAAGGAGTTTTACCATGATTTAATTATGTACATTAAAGATGTACAAATAAAAATAATACAACGAAAGACGTAGGTATACTACAGTGAACGACAGCAAGAATGCTCCCAAATCCTTAATACTAAGCCCATCTAAAATAAAAGTCTGCCATTAATGTTTCAAACTCCAAATGGCCGCCTTTTCAGTACGCAAAATATTAAATTACATTTAATTACAAGTTTTAAACACTGATGTCTAGACTACCTAACCTTTATAATTACGTAGCTGTCTGTACTAGTTTTGTTTTATGTAATAAAATGTATAACAGTGTAACTTAGCTATGAATGTGGTTTGTGGATAGGTACCAGAGTAGAGGAAGACTAAAGAAACGATGGATGGATTGTGTGAAGGATTGTACGGCACGATAGGAAGTGTCTGAAGAGATGACGTGTAGTAGAGATGTATAGAAGAAGAAGACTTGTTGTGCCGACCCCAAATAAATTGGAATAAGGGAAAGACAACGATGATGATGGACCTTAGCTAGCATCACAATAATTATACCTATTTATCTGCTTAGCCTTAACCCATCTACATTGGGTTAACTTCCCAGTTCAACCGGCTGCAACTGAAAGCCAGTTACCAGTTTTACCAGTGCCAGTTATACCAGTTTTTAACATAAAATGTGCCATCTGACCTCTATAAAACAGTTACTGGGTAATACGATAACCTTGAAACTTTGCTTTTTGGATGTTACAGATGGATGGATGTAAGTGTACAGGTGAATACACTGACTTCGAAGTTCAAGCCGAATTATCCACTAGCCTCAACCAACTTTAAAACAGAGGTCCATGGATGGCATAAAAATTTTCTCTTTTCCACATACACATTGCTACAAGATAAGTAATGAATCTTCTCTCCAGAGTGTGTGCTTAATGGCGATAGTAGCAACTTTTCAAACTTCACGTTTTACGTTTGCGTTATAATAGTATTGATAAACGTCATTAAGTTATAAAGGGACGAGTAAATACTAAACATAACTATGATTTCATTTCCAACAGATATCAAATTAAAATTAAGTCCTCGAGGGCTAAGGGTTTTAAAACCCGGTTCTACACTTCAATTAATTGAAGTGTAGAATACCTAGCACATTCCCGATCCGGGAACAGGAACACATGAACACGTTCCTCCCCAGATCCCCTGAATCTAAGCATGTTACTTATGTGGGGAGTTGGAAATGTCTTGCTGTAAACGAACTTGGCTGGTACGATTAAAATGTACCCGGTTTCTTGAAAAAAAAAACGTTTCTTTGTTCGTTTCATATTTTGAAATAGGAATACAAGAACATTGGGTCGTAGAAAACTGATAAGCAGTCGCTCTATTTATAAAATATAGCTGACCCACGCAACTTCGTCTGCGTCACATTAAAGAGAAAACACCCACTAAAGGAATAAATATTCCCCCTTTTTGCAACAATTTTCATATATGCTCCGCTCCTATTGGTTGTAGCGATGTTATATAGCCTATAACCTTTCTCGATAAATGGACTATCCAACACAAATAAAAAAAAACAATTTCAATCAGTAGTTCCTGAGATTAGCGCGTTCAGACAAACAAACAAACTCTTCAGCTTTATAATACTAGTATAGATTGGTACTCAGCTGCATCTGAGACTCGTAGCCGATCCCAAAGTTTGAAAAAGTCTAGGCTGATGATGATATAGATACAAGTACATACGTACTAAGTTCAATTCAGCAGTAAGGGCGATTAAATACCTAGTTGATAGGTTAAACAACACGGCCATTAGCCTTACAACGTTCCTCATCTTTGATATAAGGAAATAACATGCACTGAATTAAAAAAAAAACCGAAAGGGGATCGATCGCCCACAAGCTGCCGTAAGAAATCGCAGTAACCAAAGCTCGTACTTTCTTAAGAGAAAAAGAGTTTACTCCGTAATGAAGAATTACGTGCCATACGCAAGCGCTGTCCTTGGTATCAAAAAAGTCCCAAGCGCCTGACAAAAGATAATGGTTTGCTACGAATATGACATTTACATTATCATAAAGTACCCACAATTTTTAACTTCTTCTGTCCGTGAAAGGTTTACGTCTACACGTGCGTGCAAAACCCGTCTTTGAATAAAATAAATTCAGAGCTATCACGAATAAGAGCAATCTCAGAAGCTATTTAAGTTGGTGCGTTCCTAACACTTGGTTTTCAACAGACGTCGCGTCGCGCCTCCGTGCGCAATGTATTTCACGGCCAATTACTTGCTGGGTTTCTTTGTTTCCTCACGTGAGAGAATAAGTAGAATACGTATAGAATGCACGTTCTTAGGCAAACCTATTGGAATTGGATGAATTATTCCTCAGTTTCACGGAATATCTTGAATGAATTCTAAGGTACCTACATGTTCACCGAAATGATAACGCTCTGATTATCTAAAAACAGCTATCACTGTGACATATTCCCATACAAAAACGTGTTTTAAACAGCTGTTTTAGATAATCAGACCGTCATCTTTTTGGTGAGCATGGACCTAAGTGTGTTGTTTATTTTTTTTTTTATTCGTGTGAGATCAGAAAACCACATAGATTTATGAAAAAAATAAATCGGTCTCGGGCCCAGTGAGGAATGTTAAATGTCACAAATGTCTTCAAATTTTTGGTTCTAGGACATGGCGATTTCATCACGATGGTTATATTCACCGTTTTGAGTGCAGTGGTGATGAAATAACTTACACAAAGTAATGCGCCCGCCTGGGTTCGAACCCACGACTTACTGCTCATAAGTCAGGGCCACCACCACTGGGCCACCGCGGCAGCTCTCCACATAGATAATTTTAACCGCGACAAGTCGTACAGCACTAAATAATAAACTAATTCCTTCCATTGCGTCCTCTTATTTGGAACACTACAAACAAAACGCCACATTTTTCCACTTATCCTGTCACTAAAAATGTTAAACAGTTTACCATAATTTACTATCCAAAAACAACTCCGAGTAAGCTTAATAAAAATTCTTTTAAAGTTACAAGATCGGTATTTTTTATCCGCCCGCTGGCTAGCCAAGTGGGCAAATTTAAAAAATGTATGTAGCATCACGTTGCCAGAGCAAGTTTTGGAGCCTAATTAGCCCAGTTTAAAGCATATAGATAAGGGAAGCTGTGTTTTCGTCGCTGCAAACTGACGTCATGCAGAAATAAATAAAGTTTGGAAAGGCTTTTTATGCTGAGAAGGGTTAATGCATGTAGATTCTATATACTTTACTTCTCGTACAAAATGTATTGTATACTCGTAGTCTTTATCTCAATGCTGAGTTTCGTGACTCGTAAAATTGGATTGCTGTTCGGATTCTATCCGCCTGTTGTCACATAATTAACTCGCTCTGTTCTCATTACTTGCTGCATTGATAATACTATCGTTACGTAATACTAACGTTTGAATCTTTGACTGTGGTTTCAGAGAGGAGTAAATGAGAATCTTCAATACATCATACGTTTCTTTAACTACGAGCATTATATCATCCTCAAAAGTTAGAGCAGGATCGCATGTACCAATCTTGGCATACATCAGGCAGCATAAAAACTCTGACACCAGATTAGTCAATAACTAGCTGAGAAGTTTCAGAGTTTTTAAGCCTCACATGGACTTGTTACTTAGCTTTACATGCCGTCAAGAAATATCTCTCTGGCATACTGCTTTTTTCACTATGTTTTCCTTCACCGAAAATAGTGATAATAATACAATACGCACATGAATCCGAAGAATCAGAGATGCGTGCCAGATTCGAACTCAAGCTATGACCTTGTATCAATGAAACCATTGTTGTGTCAATAGTGACTTGTATATGTCAATGACAAGTCATCAGCACAGTATTGTAGCGATGACAAGTCATCAGCACAGTATTGTAGCGATGACTTGACACCAACTTATTTCCAATGGGGAAAACCGTTAAAAGCTAATTGTAGATGGCGTCACCATAGCTGGTCTCAATCTGACCAATGAGGTCAAGGTATTTTAAAATATGAAAACATGACATTCCTTGATTTTCAACCAATGACGATGCTCGGAACCAGCTATGCTAGCACCATTAGTTCCTCAGTGTGCATCCTCATTAACCTTACGACAACACCAAGGAAAAACTTCCTCCGTACAACACAACAAAGCACATTTACCACCTCGCATATTTATCGCAACCTAAGTGCAGTATATTGGTCGAAGCATTCCCGCGTCCTTGTGGGTTAACCAGACTTAAATCGGATATTAGGCTCGAGTCGTGGTTAGCCGACAAGCAAGCCCGACATGATCCTTTGGCACCGTGCCAGAGGTACAAGACTTGATTTTCACACATTTATTGTTAGGTAGCTACATTTCTGATACAATGCCTTCTTCGATTGAGTGAGAATGGACGGGTAATATGAATAATGGAGTTAGTAGACCTGAACAATACCTATGAGCTGTCCGGTCTTTCGAGGTCTGAATGTATTTCATTTCAGTTTTTTTTCATAGCTGTTCTAACTGAGAAAATAAATAAAGCACACAATACATAAACGCCGACATGATCGAAACATATTATCACCGAATAGGTCTCTAGTTTTTTTTAACGTCTTTTATTTAAACTGTCATAAATAATATTTTATTTTGCGAACAATGTCACACAATTATTAGCCCCTTCGTACACAAGGCTACTCAAATCTTAGATACTCAACGATTTTAGTCTTCAAGCGACTGCCGCCATACAAATCCATTGAAGTTCGTACACGAGTCGCGTCGCCGACATTATGGATTTGTATGGCGGCAGTCGCTTGAAGACTAAAATCGTTGAGTCTCGATTTGAGTAGCCTTGTGTACGAAGGGGCTAAGTGAAAGATAGTTTACTATTTCTATATAACATGTATTAACCACGATTGATTTGTTTTCAGGTTCTATTTACTAACACTAATTGTATTTTCTCATATGTATATTAGTCTGTAGGGTATCTACTAGTATGAGCAAAGTTGCCTGAGAATAAATTAATGTTTTGTTATGTTATTTGAAATTGAGCTACACCCCGGCTATTTACAGGTCCTTGGACGAATTTACAACGGAAGTTCGGCCTTTTTTTCATTGGTCTGTACGGATAAAGAGAAACACTAATTTAATTAACAAATAACCACCCATTTTACTAACATACTGACACAGTTAACTAATGTTGCTAATTTCATGTTAACAGGTAATAACAATCCGCACGGGATGCTACGTCATGTAGACTTGATTATGGTGAGTGAATTTTCAAAGAATTTTTGTTTAAGTTACTAGAACCAGAAATCAAGCTGGAATTATTTAAAAAAAATAAAAGAGTTTATTCTTCGAAATCTAATTTCTACGAACGATATTGATGGATGTTTGAATACAGAACAAACGAAAATAAAAGTCCTATTTTTATTATATTTGTTCTTAAAAATAAATCGAATTCCTATGCTAAAACAAATATACAATTCTATTCAACTGTTGTTAATGATACAAACCAAGGATACAAATAAAATTTAACAGGATTAAGCTAAATCTAGCCATAGTTTGGCTTAAAGTTATAAGCATACATAGCTACCTCGAAGTTAATTTCGACTCCTTTCGCCAACAAAATGTAATTTATTAGGGTACCAATAAAACCGTCGCTATCACAATTTATAACCATTGTCTGTAACCCGTAGTTCGTTTACTTAGTTCCAAAGCTTTTGTAAGGCCTTGAAAACATTTATTAAGTGCTGCGATTATGGTGGCAATTGAATTAGGTGTAACAAATGAGGGTGGGGTATATACAGGAGAATGAGTGGTAAGTTTGGAGGTTAACTAATTAGCAAAAGTATTTTTTTTATTTAAAAATGTTCATCATCAGCTTAAGGCAGTCCACTACTGGACATAGGCCTCCTCAATCGCACGCCGCTCAACTCAATTTTTAGCAAATCTCCTCCAGTTGCTACCAACCATCCTGCTAAGGTCGTCGCTCCACCAAGCCTGAGAGCGACATACCTTACGCTTGCCGATTCGCGGTCTCCGGTCAAGAACCCGTCTTTCCCAACGGTCATTGGTTGTACGGCTAATATAGCCAGTCCATTGCCACTCAAGCTTACGTAACAAAAGTCATTCACAACTAAAACACTTCAGGGCAATGCGATCGGTGTCAGCATAGGTGAAACTAGCATAGTTTATTAAGTTTTCACATTGCGTGTTGGCTTTTAGTTATCATTAATCTATGTTTCCTTACAGTTTTCGCAAGATATAAGTCAAGGTTGTATTGAATTAGCTGAAACACTTAACATCAAGACAATGTTATCTCAAAAAACTCGACAAGTTAAACAACAAACTCAACGAGTTTGAGACACTAACATAATCTCATTTTGAATTTGAAATATTCGCATCAGCAGTGCAAGTACGTAAAATTCGATAAGACTCGTGTTGATAAATTTGACAGTTATTCTCGATAAAATGAGGTTTTATCGAGTCAAAAACTCATTTTATCGAGAATAACTGTCAAATTTATCTTATCGAGCCCTATCGATTCCTACGTACTTGTACTGCAGTTACATTAAATTTCGAGACCAAAGTATTCAAATAGCAAAACAATTAATAAAGAGCCACCAAACATCAACCTCAGTCAATTTAACGCAACTATCGCCTGATATTTTATGCTTCACCGCTCAACCTAACCGTCGTAGTAACAAGAAAATTTATATCCCATTTATACTGAAACATTGACGAAAAAATACATTATTTTGGCAAAAAACTAAATGTTTGAAGAGAACCTGAGGGCAGTTGATAAAATAAGAAGATGGCGCTAATTCCAGTCGACGCCGGAATAGCTCTTAATAAGCTTATCTTCGTCTGCAGCAGAGCATTTCGACACCTCGAATAAGTGGATTTTTGGGACCAACCTACGCTTGCTAAAGCTGCGACGTTATTGCTGAAACAAAGGAAAGCTTTATAATTAAGTGGCCCTTTAAAGTATTATACACAACTGGTGTCCTACAAAAAAACTGAATGAAAACGAATACCATGTTGAAATAAACACTATAAAAGGTCAAGCACTAAGGTCAACAGAATTCTGTCGGTGACATTATAAGTTCCACTTAAAAAAAAATGCGATCCAGTCTTTGGGGGCAATCCCCAAAGACTGGATCGAAGTGAAAACTAAGTAATCTGCTACAGGTTGTGCCCCGCACACGCTTAACTGGAGCTACGCCGTAGGGATCGGCTACGAGTGCCTCGAAGCGTTAGGTGACGGTCACGCGAGTTCCATGATTTGTGTTCACCCAAAAAGTGCTCAACGCGGCTAATTAAAGATGTTATCACTTCAAAAATCCCTTCTTAGGCTGCGTATCCACCAAAGATGAGTGAGGATGCGTAGCAATCGATGTGTGTGAAATTAACCAATAAAATTCATATATTTCACACCTTCAGGTAATTTAGCTTTGTGATTGGTTAGTTCCACACATCCCTCGCTACGCATCGTTGCTCATCTATGGTGGAAACGCAGCTTTAAACGCGGATACTATTCATTGCGCTCACACCAATGGACATGATTGTGACGTATTAACTGAAAGACTGGAAAAAACATGCAGGTCAGTTTTCGGGGACTGCCGATGAGAAGTGAAAACTAAGTTATCTATATCTGCTACGGTTTGTGGCCTGCACACGCTTAAGTTGTGCTCCGCCGTAGCGGATCGGCTACGAGTGCTACGAAGCGTTAGGTGACGGTCACGCGAGTTCCATGTTTTTGTTCACCCAAAAAGTGTTCAACGCGCCTAAAGAAGTTTTCAATTCAAAAACATGCAAAGAGTGACTTGCCAATAAATAGGTATGTATTCACTAAAAGCCTTAGGTTATAACAAGATTATTCAACATTTCTCTCAAAAAGTTTTCCGCCACTCATATTCTTTCAAAGTTCATTCCCTCCATCAAACGGTACGAGTTCATCTGTCTTCCGAACTATGCCTCAACAGTTACAGAGTAATAGAAACACAATACAGACCCGACGAAGTTTAATATCATTTAATTTAGCGATCTTCATTTTGTTTTTCGGAGAATATACGGTATTTCGTTTCAATTTTGAACTCCATTTTACCAGTAAAGTTGGCAACGTCGTAAATAGCTGGCAAAATTCAATGTTTTTGATCAATTGTAACTAATATTTTTCTGAAAGAAATTTTATGAAACAGCGTTCTGTGGAGCACTAAACTACTAACTTGACTAAGTATTGCAATATTAATAATCAATATTTTAGACCAACACAAAACAATATTCTATTCATTTAGTAATGTACTCCTATCATAACACCGATATAATATTTGAGAGGTATTTGCGAAATTGCCAACTTTCAAAATTCACCCTCTTAAGTGTACATATATGCAAAAAAGCCAACTCGAAGCAATTAGTTAATTAGATTAATTGACTAAAATCGATTGGCAATCTCGGTTCGGCATCGATCTGAATCATCATGCATCATTTCATTTTCATTTTGGTACATCTACACGACTGTGTTCGAAAACATAGCACCCCTGTATACACAAGCTTTCAGGAAACGCAAATTGATAAAAGAACCCTGAATTCATACGTAAGCTTCTGAGACCTAAAACGATTTGTCTTATCGGAAATTTATTGGCAAAAACGCGTAACAAGGGGTGTGCGGATCTGCCAATGGTTAGAGAACGGCTTAAACAACTCATTTTGATGCCAGAAATATGATGAAGGATAAATATGTATTTGGCAAAAGTATTAAATGGAAAGTTCTCTTTAACACGAGACTCTTTTTTGATATTCTACCCTTGTAACTCAAAACTTAGCTGCTTGAAAAAGTTATGTTACTGTGCTTTCAGTTACTAGGACAGCACGTGTTGTATTAGTACTTACATAAATCTCTGCACTTGCAGAGGAAATAGATCGAACGTGTGCTTGGCCTGTAACATGGGATCAGATCTCGACAGCACACACACTTCCAAGACAAGAGTTACCCCGAGCGTTTGTAATTAAACAGATGGAATGCAAGAAAATGTGTCTACCCATCTAGAGATGGACTGTATAGAAAATAATAAAAACAACATTCTTTTCCTCCAATTCATTACTTGGGTTCTTTAACCCGAGTAAAAGAGAATTCACTGTGCGGGCAACAAAACATCGAAGGAAAATTTGCGAGGAGGGTACAGTCAATAGTCACAATAGAAAACGAAATACCACCATTGAAACTTGAGGAAAATTCCTCTTGAAAGAGCCTACTATACAATACGCGAAGGGTAAAATGCGAAACGCTATCGATATCGGGTTAAGGTACAAAACGTCCTTCATATGTCGACTTGGGTCTCTGATAAGAACCGACTCTCCGTTGGAACTTTCGAATAAATCTCACATGCTAGCATAATCATCCTGTAATGATCCTCCACTCCTGGGACAAAGGCCTCCTCGCTTTGAGAGGGAATGGGCTATAATTCATCACGTGGGCCCTGTGCGGGATGCCAGATTTCTTCGAATTTTTCGTTCTAGGACATGCCGGTTTTCTCGTGATGTTTTCCTTCACTGTTTTGAGAGCAGTGGTGATGAAATAAATTACACTAAGGATTGCGCCTAGGATTACGCCTGCCTGGGTTGGATCCCACGACTTACTGCTCGTAAGTCGGGGCAGTAAGTCGTGGTTTAAGTATCATTCGACAGTTGGTTACAGTTCAATTAGTTCCATAACATCATGCCTGTAATTCCTGAACGGTAAGGCTGAGGTGTTATCTATTGTACACCTCTGAGTAGTAACCCACATTTCGTCGATTATGGTCAAGTTCCAAATAGAAGGGGTCGACCTATTGGAATTTACTGGGAATAAATCTAGACTGAGAAGAAAAAACCCAGTATCATTTCACCCGACTTGAGATTTGAACACAAGACTGCATGCTGAGCAGAAGCCCTAGTATATATGCCCTAGTGTATAACTTATTGGCAACGTTCGGTACAAAGGCCAGCACTAAAAATATCCTAAATGTAGGTACAGTGATATAAATAGAACGAATTATTACGTTATATGAGTTAGATTTAATTTAATTCTCCTAAAGGTTCGCTTGACCTTTACTTATTCCGAACGAAATATTGTAAATATCATGTTTGTATTACACAAATAGCTGCAGGGGCTGAATTTTTTCCGAAACAGCCTCACCATAAAATTTACAGCAAATCTTGGCTGCCATACCACGGTAAGTAGTACCCACGGCATTGGAACGAATGCCGCCATCCCTCTTGCGCAGGGCACATAAATTGGCCCCGTACAAGACGTCGATGACGGCTTCGTTCACCTTGCCGGAGAGTATAAGGTTAATCAGAGCCGTAAGCTCCTTCAAGAGCAACTCACCGGCCTCCCCTGCGCCTGAACAAATTAGGTCCTTTAAGTGCTGAGGACTTAAGCCGTCAAGGCCACCGGCAGAGCCACTCCGGAAGGAGCAAACGGCTGTGACCACCTCTCGACCTCAAATGGTGAGGGAGTGAATGTCCGAATCAGGAGGGTCGGGAACAGAAAGGCTATCCGCGGGGGCAGGGTGTTTGGTCTCCAGAGCTGCGAGTGTTTCTGGAGAACACGGTGCCACCAGATGGGATATACCTCTCAAACAGGTATATCCCAGTGCCGATATATTAGGAACAAAATTTTGAGCCGAAATATTACAGTTATCTTTGATATGAGCGGTTAAAGATTTTTTTGTGGCCAAATTCTTTTTAACATGTAGAATACGGTAAGGGAAGGTAAGCAACTGCTCCCAAGCACTTAACGAGTTCTCCCGGACGGCAAGGCGAACGCAACCAGCTAAAATTTGGGCTGCAAACTGTCTAGCGCCTCGAGAAATTCGCTTTAGTACTGGAACAGAGTTTTTGAATTTTGAAAGGGTTTTCCAAAATGGGTCGAAAGAGGATGTTGACGGAGTTGTAGGTGTGGCTATTGAGACAGGGTCTGAGGTGGATGCATTGCAGTGTACTTTCCCAATATGCACGTTCAGACCCCGCTTACCTTAAAAAGCCGTGCCTGAGTACATAGCGGGCATCTCTCCAGGGTGTTTAGCGATGTTGAAGGCTGACTTGCACTGTTGTCCACCACATCGCTGCTGCTATTACTCATAATTATACTAACTAGTATATAACATTATGAAAATAGGTACTCTAAAAGGAGGAGAGAGGCTAGAATTTGGGACACACATCCTATCTTCACTTATCCATCTATCTGTCTGTGTGACAATGGATCATTGAATTGAATATTCGCACTACCTTTTCCACTAATCTGAAATGGTGTTACCTCTCAAACTGACGACTTACTTTCGGTACAGAAACGATATTAACTGTATAGAGCATCTCTGAACCGGGGATAATACAATATGTATTTGCGTAATATGTTTAATTGTTTACCCAGCCAAGTGTGCAGACAGTATTAAAATTAATATTATATTATACCTACCGTACTGATGAATATCGTACATGTAGATAGAAACTATTAATAACGCCTAAATATGTACTTGGACTTGTACTATACTTTATATAATGTGTTAATTTCATATGATAAACATACTCATATATTTGGGGTTTTTGTAAACGTTTTAATAAACTTATATTGTCACTTACGGGATATCTTCCGTGATTATTTGTTATTTCGAGCTCCCGATATTTCGACGCTGTTGCAAGCGCCATGATCGCGGGTTGACTGGAGAATGCGGGTGGATGGAAAATAATATTGTTACGAGCAGACAAATCTGTCTACCCTCTTTCTTTGTCTTTTGCTACGCGCACTATTGGAACTCAACACTAAGTCACGACAAAACGCACTCACAGTATCACCAAGTTTTGTGCAGTTTTTAGTATGATGCCAGCTGCTACTTTTAATGTCTTAATATTTTTTGTAGAACGTTACAAGGTCAGGTATCAATTATCAGAAGTTATATATTGCCCTATCAACTAACATTAGAATTTTATCTCCAATGAAATAAAGATCACAATTGTGTGACATATTCTTTCTGATACCAGTTTTAAACAAACACTGATAATTATCTCGGAGCCAATAAAAAATGGATTACTTTCACATCCGTCAACGGAGTGTGACCGTGTCTTTTAAAATCATTACTTAAGTTTCCGTGGTGTAGCGGTTATCACATCTGCCTAACACGCAGAAGGCCCCCGGTTCGATCCCGGGCGGAAACATAGCTTTTGGTAATTTATAATTCTCTTTTTTTTTGTTGAGTATTTTACTTTATACCTTTTTTTACATTTTCTTGACATTCATACTGTCATTTATTACAACAATTTTCAGCTTCTTTGCTTTTTATAAAATAATTCATAGATAACAGTACAGGGACACCAAAGAAACGATGGTTGGAGTGTGAAGGATAATACGGTAAGAAAAGAGTGCTGCGCCGACCCCAAATGAATTGAGATAAGAGCAAGAAATGATGCTGAGGAATTTAATAATGAAGGCGGACAAACATAATATTATATTCAAAATAGACTTTATTCACATTCATTTTTAACGTCGTTCTTCAGTCAACAAAGCAATTTCCCACACAATTCCTTTATATATCATCCTGAAAACAAAACAAAACACTATCCCGAAAGCCTGTAACAAAATCTCAACGATCCCTATAAAATGCTTAATTAAAGTCATAAGGCCCTTTCATTACAAGCGACCCGAAACTGATATAAAAGTCTTGTGTTATTGTATGAGCAACACAATGGGACTGGGAATTAACTCGTACATATTACCGAGGTACTGTTGGCGACCTCGATATCATGTGGGTGACGTATTATGACACGAACTACATAGATGGTCACAGAAAGTCTGATGTGGATGAGTGGGTATAATGCTGTTCCGATTTTAAATTGAAATAGTACAAAACGAAGTTGTTGTATGTTGTTGTAGTTGTATGTGTTGTTCTGGAGTTGAACCGGAAGACGTTGCGTTGGAAGACCTCTCACTAGGTGGACCGATGACCAGGTGAAGGTTGCGGGAAGCCACTGGATGCGAGTCGCCGGTCAATGTGGCGACACTTGGGGGAGGTCTATGTCCAGTAGTGGATGCTTTTCGGCTGAAATGTTGATGAAGTTTTATCAGTCAAGTTTTAATTCTAATTGCTCTTCAGTGAGTATAAATTCAGGTGTTCCTTTACTGGGCAGTGGAGGTCAGATACGCAGTCGTTTTACGTAAAATAGTATCAAAAATCTAGTATACATATACAAGGTGGAGCAGGACGATTGACATTTCTTTAAACCAAGCATTCTGTTCATCAAACTAAGTAACTTTACGCAAAAATTATTGCTGGGAAACAACTTTTTTTTTGAGGTTATAAATCATGTTTTGTGGTAGAACTCAATGTAACGCACTTAAAACATTGTGCTGATGGATGGATTGAATAGTACGGGAATCGTAGAGGGGGTTAAAAGTCAAAATCTTACAAAAAAAACTTGTATTTTAAAAAAAACTTGTCAAAAAGTTGTAACTTTGACCCCCCATATCTCCGTAACTAGAAGGTTCCCAGGTATGGTGTAGAACAAAATAATGATCGCAATGATGGGGTCTTTACGTGATTTAAAGGAATGTCAATCGTGCTGCTCCACCTTGTATACAGTGGCTTACTGGGCAACATATTTAAGAAAAAGATTGGCAGATGATGACGACATCTAGTGACTCTTTTTTTTCCCGAAAGGGCAATTGGACCATTTAACAAAATCAAAGCAAGTTGTAGATGACAGCTGTCTTGCTCATACGACAATGACAGATCAGATAATGATTAAAAGTCAGGCGATCGGGTGTCCTGAACTAACCATTTTAAATTCAGTGTACTTATTTTAGATTGCCACAGACACGCTAAGAAGAAGCGTGTAAAACAATAAAACAGGCCAGGGAAGGGTCAATGACATTAACGATTCCAACACTGGAATCACACATTAACTGGTATTATTGAAAATAATTATTATCGTCTACATGAAGCTAATAATCCAAATAAAACCTTCCTTATTAATAGGAATTGCTCAGAAACTTTTGATTGATGCCAATAGGTTCGCGCCCAAAACTGTAATGGTTGGACTCTTAGATACACATCTGCCTTACCCTTCAGGGATTGCAGGCTTGATAATATGTTATGTGTAAAGCCTACTTTTATTGCTTTAGTTGCTGCCAGTAAAGATGACAATAGCGGTCATTGACTCGCCCATATTTATTGAAGTTCTTAACTTTGAAAACCAAAAATAAGCCTGTTCAAGTCTTGAATCGTCATCTATCGTGATCTTCCACATTTTTATAATGAAAAACGATACATGGTTCATTGTTTTGGTTCGTACGAAGAGATATGAAGGAAAGGGCAATGACCTCTATTGTCATCTTAACTGGCATAACCAACATGTTCATTAAAAGCCAAGCGCGTTGTCTTATTGTTAATTTGTTATCACGAATTTTACGCAGTAAACCTTTTGTATTTCCTTACCATGTCATTATATGTTTCTATCTTCTATGTATGTAATAACGTTGTGTTGGGATTGTCTTTCTCTAAGAGTGGCAGTATTATGGTATTAATAAATCTAGTGACTGTAATTTTGTCTTTTTCTTCATCCGTCTTTGGTCAGGGATGGCTTTGTTCGGAAAGACTATTCACCCTTTCATAGTTAGTTTTGTGACCCAGATAAGGAGAAAAATCCTATTTTGTCTTTAATTTAGTAATGGCAGAGTAATCGTGGTTTTATAGGTCCACAGTTTTGACATTGTCATGTCAATAAATTAAAAATGGGCCTTTCTGATATATTTATATCATAAAAGTATGATTAAGGTACAGTTATGTGGTTTAGAAACAAAGCAAATCATGTGATTTTTATTTAAACAAATAATCGATATCAAATGCACCTATTGCGTTTAGTATCATAATTTTAATCAATCAGGTATCAATTCGGAATATCGTTCTCCACAGCTTCTTCCTAACTTCACCACAAGATCCACATCTTATTGTATTGATTGTATTGAACAACGGGCTGGTGTCCGCAACTACTCGTCAAAGCGCGTATTTTGCGTATGGGCTAATCAAATAATCCACCACGCGGGCCCAGTTCGGTTTGGTAGATGGCACATGTCTTCGAATTTTTGGTTCTAGGACATGCCGGTTTCCTCACGATGTTTTCCTTCACCGTTTTTTGAGAGCAGTGGTGATGAAATAAATTACACAAAGTAATGCGCCTGCCTGGGTTCGAACCCTCGACTTACTGTTCGTAAGTCGGAGCCGCCACCACTGGGCCACCGCTGCTCTCAACCACATCTTAACCTACATTAAAAATCTACCACAGTTTGTCAGACAACAATCAATTAAATGTCCAATAACAAGTGATTTTAATCTCCCATTCAATTGAACCAATCACACCATAACATCTGTTCCGGCGCCCGAACATACCTCTAACCCCAATAAACTTGGGAAAGGTTACTACTCACCCTATTCCCATTAACCGGAAAAACACTCCATTAGCTTCCCCAATAACGGGAGGGACCCAAATGACCAAAAACACTTCAAAAGCAGCCGGGTGTAATTTGAAGATGCCATTTTTGTGCAAAGTTGAAGAAGCAGACGAAGAAATTAGGTCCGATCCTGCGAACATAATTTTTGCACAAGGAAAAAGACAGAGAGAGGACTCAGTTTTCTTACCATATCTAATTAAATTCTGCAAAATAAAAAAACATCTTTTTAGCTGACTTGACTGCCATCTGACATCACTATAAATTAATAAATACCACATGAGTAATATTATGTTGATGGGAAAAGTCAACTTGCCTTAATTGGAATGGTTCCAAGAAATTAGCTTCTGTAAATCTTCCTGTTATAATAGTCAAACTATGAAATCAAATGAATGATAACTCCACCGGTTTAATATATTGTTTATCTTGCCTATGTTGAGGAGATAGTGGCCAAATAATAACAGCCACTCGGGCCAATCTTTAGGTTAAGCCGTGCTTGCTTAGGTTGGTCTGTGGATGGGTGACCACCCTTTTTTTTTTTTTTAGGATGGGAAATCATCAAATGACTTCTGCCACTCTGGGCGGAGCGGGAGGGAGTGTCAGACTTTTACTGACTAAAACCCCCATGTTCCTTCCTCGCCCTTTATGTTTCGGGGCCGCGGTAACTCTTTCGAACAGGCCCGCAACCCTGGCAGGCTTCGGCCCTTGCGGGCCCCTCCCCTTATGCTGACATCTCTTTGAGGCGCGCGTGGAACACGATCCCACCACCCTTACATACCAAGTTTCCTCCGTGCCTCGAAAAGCACGTTAAGCCGTTGGACCCAGTTTGTAGATTTTTGACAGTCGTTACAGGCAGTCAGTGGACCAAAATTCTGACTACTAGTCTTACCAAGGGGTATCGTATTACCCAGTTACTGACTGGGTAGTGGAGGTCAGATAGGCATTCGCTCCATGTAAATTACTGGTATTCAGCTGTATCCGGTTAGACTGGAAGTTGACCCCATCATAGTTAGGAAAAGGCTAGGCAGGTGTTGATCTTCCCTATGTTTTAACAGGAGGTCATTCATCCACCCTTAAAGCATGACAAACGCACCTAAATCAGAATCACAATAATTTAATTGTTAACTTAAGTATTAAACTAGACAAACGCACCTAAATCAGAATCACAATAATTTAATTGTTATCTTAAGTATTAAACTATAATAAATGCACGGTTACTAGTAGCCTTATGGTTCATGTACTTTTCAATTAAATTAGAAACACAATTAAAAACTTTTAACGAACATTTACATACGCTTTTATGCAGGAATTGAGAATAGCGTTTTAGTGCGCCTCACTTAAAGTTATCTGTGTGAGTATGAGCATATTTATAAGGGTTGAGATGAAAATGTTCGATAATTTTATGAGCAACTTTGATTGCATGGTTATCATACATATTCATAGATGTAAATATTCAACCACAGTTTGCGTGATGGGTAAATATTTTAAGGGTTATGTGGATCCTGAAATAACTATAGTATTTCGGATCTCGTTTTACAGTTTCTGAATTTTCATTATGTTATGTTTTATGTTGTGTGTAACCGGTTTGGTCCATAGTCAAGGCAGGCATAGTAGTGATTATCAATATTCTGTCATTGTATCTTTATCTTCTTGGATTTAAAATAATAAATATTTGGAAAACTTATAAAAACATAGAACACACTAGATTAAGTTTTCGTCGGGGATTAAAAGTAAAACAGTATAAACAGTCGTTTGATGGCAGAATTTAAATTCAAACGTTTATTTAGCTAATTAATTTAAAAAAAAAGTTCACAAGTGAAAGTAATAAAGTTTCAATATCTTTCGAGGAATTTAAAAACAAGCAACTAATACACAACTCCGCTGATGTTTAATTTGGAACAACATATTCAATTTGACTATATAAACTTCAAAGTAAATAAAAAATGTTGCAACTTGAGGAAATACCTTTATTGCTGTAAAAAGCAAATAGAGATAGCGAAACAAATGCAAATAGCTACGAATAGTTTTATGTGATCTTTCATAGATATGCCCACGAATGATGATCCTGCTTAGCGTAACAAACGTATATTTTTGAAGGTTCCGACATGGGAGGGTTTCTTCAGATGTTTAATAATGTAAAAAAAAGCATTTCGTCCCTTCTTCGGGAAGCCAAGCCAAGGTCACGAACCAGTCGTGCGTCTTACGAAAGTGCTTTTCAAATTGTCCCAAAGGATGAAGTGTCGTCAAAAACATTAAACGTTTGGCTTATGGGAAAATATTTGCATCTAAAAGCATCCATCAAAGATATCGAGTTTATTATTTATCTTTTTCGGTTAACTAATAGGTGGCTTGATGACATAGAATACACCTTGCAATAGGGATAAAGGGAAAACACTTAAGGAAATTCTTAATTACCTCGTAAAATACTGGCTCTTCACAGTCACTGAAAACAAGACACTTTGTGCACAAATCGTAAAGAGGTAAAGTTTGTTTGTAAGTTCGTATGTAACGGGTAATCTCGGAACTGATGCCAAAAACTCTTTCAGTAATGGCAATATACACACTACCCCCAAGTGTCATAGGCTACATTAAAAATGTTCCCATGGTTTACTTTAGTTTCCATTCATAACTAGAGTGAAGCCGCTTGCAAAAGCTAGTGTAAAAAATAGCGGTTAAAATATGTCTTCCATCTAACAAAATCATTTTCCTTACATACTACATTACTTGGTCGCTTCTTTTTAACTAAGATACAACAAACTGCAGCAACATCATACATGCAATTAGGTCTTTCTTTTCACTAACATACCGTCTCAACGGGCCGTAGATGCCAATCGTTAAAACTTACCATACATCGAGACAAAGTTCACCTCAAACTTTACCTATGTAATTCACTCCGCTAGTTATAAAATGAAGTTTTTTCTACTAGCTACTAGTCCGAGAGCTCGGAAAGTTCTAGAATCAGTTTCTGAACTGTTAGTAGAGTTAGACAGTGTTCTTAATAGAGCTGTAATGGAGATGAGGTAGAGAATGGCCATCTTAGGTAATAGAGTGGTTTTTTTAAATGTTATTATGGCTTAAGTTTTGCTTGGACTGTGTTGACTGTGAAGAAATGTTGTAATAGGGATAATTCCTGACTAATAAAAATATGATTCTGTTTTATTCAGTCAGTTAGATTATCGAAAAACATTGGTTTCGTGTTTTTTGTTTTATCAAATTAACAAAAATTTACGAAGACATTACGCGTCAAAGATCATGAGTGGGGGCTTGTGACGTCACCTTCCAGTTTAAAAAGCATTTAAATATGACGTCACACGAGCTTTCGTATCGTCTTAATATTTTTTTTAACATGTAAAAAAAATATGTCTAAAATTTTTTGGCACTCTTTAAGACGGACTAATTAGATTGTTTTTGTCATCTACCATAAAAAAGTGTTGAAGATAAGATAAGTCTCTATTTGGCTTAAACACGGTATAAAAGTTGTTACATTAAATTATTATAATAATGATTTTGTTTTTAAGCCCTCTTGCACTAGAAATATCTAAATTCGTTTAGTACTAAAGTCTTTTCAGAATCAATTTTAAGTTTTAAATATAAACTTATATTGTCACTTACGGGATATCTTCCGTGATTATTTATTGTTTTGAGCTCCCGATATTTCGACGCTGTTGCAAGCGCCATGATCGCGGGTTGACTGGAGACTGCGGGTGGATGGAAAATAAAATTGTTACGAGCAGACAAATCTGTCTACCCTCTTTCTTTGTCTTTTGCTACGCGCACTATTGGAACTCGACACTAAGTCACGACAAAACGCACTCACAGTATCACCAGGTTTAAGGACAAACATTACCTACCAAGGCTGACAAGAGAAGCAATTGAAATAAAGAAGTATAAAAATTTCAATCGAGAGGATGGCTTCAAATTGTCGAGTACGTGGAATCCAGTTTTGAGTATGCTCAAAAGTAGCAGCCGGCATCATACAAAAAACTCCAAAAAACCTGGTGATACTGTGAGTGCGTTTTGTCGTGACTTAGTGTCGAGTTCCAATAGTGCGCGTAGCAAAAGACAAAGAAAGAGGGTAGACAGATTTGTCTGCTCGTAACAATTTTATTTTCCATCCACCCGCAGTCTCCAGTCAACCCGCGATCATGGCGCTTGCAACAGCGTCGAAATATCGGGAGCTCAAAACAATAAATAATCACGGAAGATATCCCGTAAGTGACAATATAAGTTTAGTTTTAAACCGTGAAAGCCTAAAACAGTGTTTAAGTTTTAAATATGTTTATTGTTTGGGGAATGGTGGTACAACTGGGCCTTGGGTTTACATAGGAGTATAAATCTTTATATTATCCGATTTATTTTGTCTTTAATTTCTATTTTCCATCCGATTTTTTCTCTAATCTAAAAATAATAAACATACAGTTCAATAAACCCAGACTACTACACGGCAAAATAATGTTTTACAAGAAAACGAACACAATTTAAGAAAAACATCAGCGTATTCCTAATTTCAAGCAAGCAAGCGAAAAAACAGTAATAACTCAAGGAGCTACGAGACGTCTACGAAACTAATTATTCGTAGCAGCTACGAGAAATGCTACGAGCTACGGTGTTGACTTTTAATAACGTTCCCCATCGTGACCTATCGCAAAGGTCAATACCGGTCTAATTCAAATTCCTTTCATAATCACTTCAAACTTTATTCAAGCGTTCTGCTTATTTAAGCTATTTTTGAATAATTTCGGTTTAATTAAAGACGAAGGTTACGGCCGATATTATAAAATTAATTAACCGTAGTCATCGATTGGTTTGTTGATGGGTAAATGTTCTAGTGAGTGGTACAAGTACATATTTGTAGTACCTTATTCTAGTTTAACAGTTATTAAGGTGGGTTATTAAATAACTTGACTTGAATATTTAAAAAAAATGTTTTAAATTTTTAGTTTGAGAAAATGTATCTTAATAGTTTTTAGGCACACAATCATCAACAACATCGTCAGCCAATAATGTTCCCACTGCTGGGAACCGGCCTCTTCTCAATGAGAGGGAATGGGCTTTAATCCACCACGCGGGCCCAGTGCGGATTGGTAGATGTCACATAATGTCTTCGAACTTTTGGTTCTAAGGACATGCCGGTTTCCTTGATATGTTTTCCTTAACCGTTTTGAGAGCAGTGGTGAATAAATAAATAACACAAAGTAATGCGCCTGTCTGGGTTCGAACCCCGCCACCACTGGGCCACCGCTGCTCTCGCTCACAATTAAAATATTTTTTTGTTAAAAAAAATAACTTAAACCTGAACCTGTACTTGTAGAATGTGTCAGATTCTTCTTCCAGGTTTCCTTACCCGAAGGGTAACCCTCGAGACACTATTACTAAGTCTCCGCTGTCCGTCTGTCAGCGAGATGTATCTCATGACCTGTAATTGAATAATTGTTAAAATTTTCATAGAATGTTGTTGCCACTAGAACACCAAACGTTCGTTTGCCTAGCCTTTTCCCAACTATGTTGAGGTCGGCTTCAAGTCTAACTGGATGCAGCTGAATACCAGTATTTTACATGAAGTGACTGCCTATCTGACCTCCATAACCCAGTTAATACTGGGTAATATGATACCACTTGGTAAGACTGGTTTTGTCAGACTTTTTGGGCCACTGACTACCTGTAACGACTGCCAAAGATGGACAAATGACAGCCCGGACCAACAACTTAACGTGCTTTCCGAGGCACAGAGGAAACTCGGTATGTAAAGGTGGTCACCCATCCACAGACCAACCTAGGCAAGCACGGCTTGGCCTAAAGATCGGCCCGAGCGGCGGTTATTATTTAGCCACTAGTACACCAAACAATAATTGATTGAATTATTATGTTTTCAAAACAAAATAATACTAGCATATATCCTTGTTTGTTTGCAGTGAATCATATACTTTCAGGCATTATAATACTCGCGTTTAGCTCCTGTAGTAACCTGAAAGGGGCTACCCTACTAAGATAGTTCGTAACCCTTCGTGCGCGAGTCGCACTCACACTTGTCCAGTTTTTCTATTTAGCTATAAATACAAATCTATTATAATATAATAATATTTTAAAAGTGAGATAATAATATTTTGAAAGTGGAATGGGAAGGGCCCATTCCACTTTCAAAATATTGACAAACTACCCTCCATGGAAGCGAAATAGCTTTAGTTACAAACTTGATACCAAATTACAGTACAATTAACTTCCCAAAGCTCTTTCTTACATAGTACGAGTAGGTGACTTTTCTAATTGAGACGCTCCCAAAAACTAAAAGGCTTGCGAGTGAACGAACGAATGAATGGATGAACGAAGAACTGACTTCTTAATTTATAACCGAGCATTACGTGAATGGCTGCTAAAGAATCGTTCCTTTTTATTCGTTCAGCGGAAACTTCCTTTGATGGTAAAAGAAAAAGACGGTGTCAGATAGCCAGTATTATGTGTTAGTTTCAAAGACTTTGAATGGCATGTTTTTACGCTTAAGGTGTTTGATGTCGCATTTTAATGTTTCAATGATGACAGGTCGGGACGTTTTGAATGGAAGACTAATTTGGCAACAAATCGGAACCTTGACGAATCAAATCATTTATTTTAATCAGACCAATATGGCACTTTTGAATGTCAATAAAACAAAAAAAAAATCGAAACTACAGTCACAGACACAAAGCATAACAACTTGAGAAAGTACTATAGTTGCCAATCGGGCATAATTAATTTTGACTTCCTCCCTTTTTTTCTGTTTTTTTCTTTTCACTGTTTTTTTTTACGAGTTTTCTACCGCAGACGTGGTGGTCCGCGCTCTTATTTGGATTTATATAATTGTTTGAATTTATTCTTATAAACTACGGTTTTGCTCCAACATTAGACACGTTACATAAAACTAAGCTTATTATTAGTAACTTAAAATCAACATCCTTTTTTTTTCAGGCTTTACAATTTTTATTTTCTTAACGACTAATTAAAATTAAATATTTATCACTACGTTCACACAATTATTTATTTTTAAACCCCACGCGGACAAAGCCGAGGGTATAATAATACCGCGGTCTAGCAATATTATAAGTGAAACGAGTATTTTTAATTTTTAAATCCATGTAATTACGCTAAGTGCTCGTGCTTTGGCCTCTGGTCTCTTGAAACTGCAAACTTGGCTTTACACTATTGGTCATCTATCCTGAAAATATCATTAAAAATCAGTAGATTGCAATTTTTGCGACCTCACGCAATTTTGTACCCTACGGTAACTGGCCTAAGATTTGCTTTCTTGTTGTCTATGACATATGGAATAGAAGGTTGGATAGATGGCTATTCCATTACGTGTGAGTTATCAGTAGCTAAATCATCAGTCAGCTGAAGGTTGATCGATGTGTTTCTTTTTGCTACCATAGATGTTCACGGTAGGACGTATATCGAAACCATACTAGTATAAGGCGCGGGAAAATTGCAAGAGGCGTCGGGCGGTGGTGTGGCGCGGTCGCAGCGCGGCGCCACTTCTTTGATATTTCATACAAAATGTATAAAAGAGGTCTGGCGTGAGACATACTGAGACGTCGTGACGCGGGCGTGTCGAGGGCGCCGCTTCCTCGCCCTCGGCGCACCCGCAGTTAGCAGTGGCATGCACAGGGAGAGAACAAGACGGCGAAATTGCGTGACAATATAGACTTAACAGACTAGGATGTGCCCGCGCCTCGCCATTCCGACACCGTTAGTGCGCCCGATCTGCGCTGCGCCATAACCCGACGCCTCTTGTATTTGTCCTGCGGTTAGTACTGCCAAAAATAATAAACCATAACCCTCGTGAGAATTCGCTGTACCCCCGCAGGGGGGCACGGCAGGCGGGTTTTGGGCTTCGCCCTTAGTCCCGCGGGATCAGTTGCGCCCGTAAACATACGGGCGCCGTCATTTGGTTGGCCGATATAGGCCACAGCCAGTGGCGAGCGCGCTTGCGCCGCTCGCCTGTGGGTTAGTGTCGCATAGTGTGTGTAGAGGGCGCCACGGTGTTAACCGTATCTTCACGCCGCCTCGGCGGTCTGTCACCGCCATTTGGAACTCCCGGTGCCCCGGGAGAAGCCTAGCGGGTGATGACCAGCCAGAGGCGGCTAGGGCTGCCCCCTACCGGAAGAGGGGCCCCCGCCCACAACGTTATCGAAGCTAGCCGATGCGCTCCGGGCTAAGGGGCCATGTATGTATGTGTGGACGGTATTGTATTATAGTAACACCGCCCATGTTTGCGAATAGATAGCGCGCCCGCGCCGCTATGTATCGCGTGTGTTTATTCGTGTGTGGAGTCGTGCGGGTATGAGGTGGGGGGTGGACGTCGCGCCTATATTAACTTAGAACACGACGTTTCACCAGGTGTGAGTAGTGGGTGTGGAGTCTTATTGTAGGGTGTGTCGCAAGCTATAAATAAATATATAATAGCGACACACTCTGGGGTCAGTCCGGTGGTGTGGTGTCGTCATGCACGTCCGCCACGAGATCGCGCGGTAGGCGCCGTGGCGGGCGCCCCGCGTCGGGTGGCCGTGTGTGCCATGGCGCTATTTCTTTTATGTGGGGCCAGGCAGAGGCATCGGCGCGCGCGAACATGTTGGACGCGAGGCGGCCGCAGAAGCCTTCTAGGCTTTCGATGTCCAGGTCCCGCTGTATCACTGCGTTCCTCACGAAGCGCGGAGCAGCGGTGACTTTTCGTAGGCTGATGTTCTGTTGTTTTTGAAGAAGTTCTCTGTTGTGTTCGCTCGTGAGGGCGTACCAAGCTGGCGCGGCGTACGTGAGCAGTGGACGGAGGTACGTTTTGTACACGCCCAGCTTGGCACGCAGCGGGAGGCGGGACCGGAGCACTGGGAGGAGCAGGAAGCGGGCGCTCCTGCTCTTTGCGATGATTGTGCGGACGTGCGGCACCATGGTCAGGTTGCTATCGAGCGTGACGCCGAGGTACATGGCCTGCGACGACCACTCGATGTCCGTGTCCTGAAGTTTCAAGGGTGGTGGCCTTTTGAGGCCTCCTACGGTCAGTGCTTGGGTTTTACCCACGTTCACCGACAACCTCCATTTGGACAGCCATTCCGGCAGAAGATCTAGCACGCGCTGCATTTTGATGGCCGCGTGCTGCACGTTCAGCGATGTTGCTATGTACGCGGCGTCGTCGGCGTACAGCGCGAGCGTGGTGTCCTGTGTGCTGGGGATGTCGTCGGTGTAACATGAGTAGCACCACGGAGAGACGCAGCTTCCTTGAGGCACTCCGGCCGCGATGGGACGCGCGCTGGATAGCGCGCCGTCGACCACCACCCTGAAGGTCCTGTCCGTGAGAAAGGAGGAAACCACTTGTACTAAGCGACGAGGCGCGTCTGACTTCGACAACTTGTATAGCAGACCGGCGTGCCATACTTTGTCGAACGCTTTTTCCATGTCGAGGAATACTGCAACCGCGCGCTCTTTCTTATTCACTGCTGCTGTGAGCAGGTGCAGTACCCTCGACAGCTGGAGCGTCGTTGAATGTTCCGAGCGAAACCCAAACTGTTCGGGGCGTGGCTTGATGTGTTGGTGCAGGTGTCGCAGCAGGAGTTGTTCAAACACCTTGGAGATGCAGGACAGGAGCGTGATGGGCCGGTAGCTCGCCGGCTTCAGGACGTCCTTGTGCGGCTTGGGCAGCATTATGACGCGCCCCTCCTTCCACGCAGCCGGGAAAGCCCCGGTGCGTAGGATTCCGGTGAACAGGCGCGCCAGTGCCGCTACTGAATAAACCATAAGTACTAAATGCGCCTTTAAAAAGTATCGCTCGGTTTTCTTTTCAAAGAATGAAGTTTCTTCCCGGTTCTTCTCTATAGGAAACCACTAACCCGAACACCATGCCAGCCATGCACCTTTTCTTGACGACCTATAAGTGCTTACGGTATGTCAAATAAAAATATTTAGACGCTGCCGCGCTGGTGCACAACATTTCTTTATCTAAAAAAAAGTTAATTAAAATCAATTAATTTATTATTTTAAATTAAACACCGCGTTACAAGTTACATCTTTCTAACTAATATTCAGCAAAGACGTATGATCACTTTCATATTCTTTAAATTCAGAACACAAACGTACACATTATACACCGAGCACGAAACGTACAAAATTCACATCCATTTAGAAACCATTTGTCATAGATAACAATAGAAAAATAAAGCACAGAACACATGACAGTGCAAAAGGATGAAAATGGGTGACGCGCTTAGTACTGTTGCATGTCATTCTATGCGACACTGCTGTTGTGTACACTATCCCTATCGTAGATCTACAGAAAAGATTTAAATAATTTTAACACTTGTATTTTTCAAGTTGCTGTGTTTGTTGTGTTTCAAGGTGCAAACCTGTGGGTTCTCCGAGGTTATTATTTATTATTATTTTTCAAGTTGACACATCGATTGGAGACTGTCTAAAGAGCCCCTTTTTTTTTTTTTTTTTTTTAGGATGGGAAATCATCAAATGACTTCTCCCACTCTGGGCGGAGCGGGAGGGGGGTATGTTTTTATTTGTGATTCGAGTTGCACATATACAATCACGAAAGTTCTGGGCCGGCAGTCTCAACAGAGATAACGACTAAACCGTTAATTGCAATAATGATGCTTGCGAGTAATGAACGTCTCTATATCTTAGATGCGTTTCTCCTAAGCATCATTATTGCAACCGAATTTATTAGTTAGTAATAAGCGATCGGAAGTTAGCGATTTTGTCGTTATCTCTGTCGAGACTGCCTGCCTAGGCCGTCTTCTTAAGGAAAACACAGATTCCGCAACCGTTCTCATAAGACCGATTCGCCATTAGACTGTTCGTCGACAGGATGTTTCATTATTCCCGTTTCCCAGGCAGACTTTTTCACTTAGGGACATTATACCTTTAAGTCTTTTTCTCATTATCACTATAATTGCCGCCAAATAAGATCGCAATAACGTTCATTGACCCTCCTACATTTAATAAAGTTCTTAACTTTTAAATAAAAAACTAAGCCTGTTCAAGTCTTGAATCGTCATCAATCGTGATCTTCAACATGTTGTCTAATGAAAAACGATACATGATTCATTTGTTTTGGTTCCACGAAGAGATTTTAGGGAAAAGGGCAATTGTACGCCATTGCGATCTAAACTGGTAGAAATTATAATTAAATAGTTTCAGATTGCTCTCAAGTAATTCATTTTAAATCTCTTTCATTTTCCTCAAAAAACATAGTTGATAACAGTTATCTATGTCATGTTAAGACATGACTGACCTGTTAAATAGTAAGGGTTATCTGGAAAACAAAAGAAAAATGTGAAAAAGATACGTCTTTCTCACATTTTTTTGCGACCCAGATAAAGCAAAATCGCTCAAGTCAAACCTGTCACGCGACACACTGATATCATTAGACTGATATAATTTATTCTTCCTTTGTTACAGCCTTACAGCCACACCTCTAATGCTGAGGCGTGTCGTTATTTAATAGAGGCTTAAATGGAAGGTCCATCACTAGCCTGTCACCTATTGAATTTCAAAGGGACATTAAAGGCGAATTAGTGTGACCGCTAGTAGTTGAGGGCGGTTGGTAATGTAAAGATCGCACCTTGATGTAACTGTCATTTATGAAAGTAATTTATTTTTAGTTATCATAATAGGAAGCTTTGTTATCAGTCGCTCCATGTAAAATACTTGTACTCAGGTGCATCTGGTTAGACTGAAAGCCAACCCCAACATAGATATATAGGAAAAATGTAAGCAGATGTATTTTTACTATATTTCCCTCAATAGCTTTACTCACAATGTTACTAAGTGACTTATTTTGAGTGCTGAAAGATTGATAAGATCAGCACAAGAAATAATCGAAGGAATTTGAATGTTTTTTTAAATAAACTTAACCATTTACCTACTAAAATAACCTTTCTACTTGTCAGTCTGGACAGAAAGGAATATTAAATCGTTTTACTCATGCAGTCCAACATCAAGCAAACATTGAACAGATTTTAAAAGCATTCGCAGATTGAAAGTTAAGAGGAAACTTAGGAAACCAAGTTTGCATATCAATCGCTGCATAGATCAGACGAATAAAGGTCATTAATGTTGAAGATTTTCTGCAGGTATTTGTTCAAAAAAGATCTTTTTAACACGTATGTAACTTTTTTTTTATCGATTTAAATCTATTGTAGAAAATAACATTATCTTTCAATTAATATCTGAGGCTGAGATCAATTTTGTGGGAAAACGATGAAATATAATAATACAAATGGTGAAAATACAAACCAAACCTTTCACAGATTCAAATAACGAAGTCTTCAAAAAAGTTTGCAACCACAACCAACCAAGGAGTTTGCAACACCAGGCAAACAGAATAATTTTACAGTCGGTAATTTAATAAAACTAATCACCTGCCTATAAATAACACAACTATTAATTACCATAGTAATTTCCACGATCACGTAAAGTAATCAAGCCATTTACTCACTCTGTAATTAAACGCCATATTTAAATACAGATTACGTTCCTTTTCTATTAGCAGAAAACCGTCACGCTTGTCAGAATTAAATGCTAAAGATTTCACGTGCACCATGCAAAACTGAAGCCTTAACAGTGTGAACCTATTATGCTAAGTCGAGGTCGAAACATAAATAGAAATAGAAATCTGTTGAAGGAAATAATACTCAGATTTATGAGCACACCACACGTCAGGTATACATTTAAGATAAATTTAGGGAATCAAGAAAAACTACGTGATCGAATAAATAGGCTTTGAAAGAATTGTCACTTGTGAAATTGTAGCAATACTTTCAAAGCGTTTTGTATTTGAATACACTTTTATTAGCTTCACCTCACAGTCTAGTGGTTGTAACGTTACACACACACACATTATACACACACATAATATATAAGGTACAGTTTAACACACACACATTAGGTCACATTAGGTTCAGTTTGAAAGTAAAATGGCAAGGGATGAGATGTCAATATTTACAACTTTAGGGAAGCCGAGGTAGAGGGTGATGAAATGAACGTTCCGGGTCCAAGGCAAAAGTAAACAAAGATTGAAAGGACTAAAATCTACAGAAAAACTTAAATAACACAAATTACAAGGTAGAAAATATGCTAAGCCTCCCCGTAATGGCCGTGCAGTTATTTGAAAAAAAAACGTATTTCGAACACAAAAGACGCACCTATGATTTTTCGGATTCATGTGCGTATTGTATAGTTATCACTTGCTTCCTTCGGTGAAGGAAAACCTGCATGCCTTTTTTTTTGTTTTTTTTTTTCTGATGGGAAATCATCAAATGACTTCTCCCACTCTGGGCGGAGCGGGAGGGAGTGTCAGACTTTTACTGACTAAAACCCATCCATGTTCCTTCCTCGCCCTTTATGTTCCGGGCCATATCATTCTCATGATATGGCTCATAAAATTATCAATTAAACTTAAGTAAAAGGCATTTACGATATAATGAAATAAAACACTTAAACCGTACGTAAACGGTAATAATTATAGAATTAAATGAAAATTAAATTATAATAAAAACATTAACAGATTGCTTGGCAGCTTGGCTAATACTAGAGCACGTAATACGTTTCAACGACATAAATTTTCACCGACGAAATTCCAGAATAACGAATAAATTAAAACTTGGACCTTGTAGCAGGCTAATTTGTGAAACGGACGTCTGAAAATAAACCCTTCAACACAGGTCCTTTTTATAGGTCTAAAAAGCCTAAGTGACGCATTTTAGACCTGTGAAAAGGACATTAATGTCCAAATTCCCTTCTTAAAACTCTTATTTTTACGACTACCCGTTTTTTTCTAAAAAATAATGTTCTAACCTTGTAAATTAACTTAATTACCCTAAGCAAGGGTTAAATGATAAATGTTGCGCTTTAGAAAACACGTCGTGCGAAAGGAATTAAAGGCCTTTGGTGTCAGCTGTTAAGAAAAAATGTCGCGTTTAAGACGTAGAGCAAGGAATCTTTTAGAAAAGACTGGTCAAAAACTGAAAAAATCTATTTCACTTTTGTCATTTCATTTTAAATACAGTGCGTGAATAATATTTCATTAGAAAGTATGTATTTATAAATAGTTTAAATAAAATAACTTAAACAGGTACAACGTATACAGGGTGTAAACCACCTGATCACAAAGCCACCAAGCATTCTGTACATCAAACTAAGTAATTTTACACAAAAATTATTGCTGGGAAACAACTTTTTTCTTGAGGTTATAATTCATGTTTTGTGGTAGAACTCAATGTAACGCACTTAAAACATTGTGCTGATGGATGGATCGAATAGTACGTGGGCCGTGGAGGTGTTAAAAGTCAAAATCTTGCAAAAAAAATTGTATTTAAAAAAAAACTTGTCAAAATGTTGTAACTTGGACCCCCCATATCTCCGTAACTAGAAGGTTCCCAGGTATGATGTAGAACAAAAAAAATATCGCAATAATGGGGAGAACAAGTGCCTTTGGGCTTCGTGAAGAGGTGTTTTACACCCTTTAGAACTAATCGTCGTATCGTTTTCTCATTTTCTTCGTATTTCCTCGTTGGTCGAATGGTCGCAAGCTCAATATGAGTTGTTGGGTTCGATTTCCGGGTCAGGTAAACTGTTATTGGGTTTTCCATCAGTAATTTCTGACTAGCAAACACAAAACTCTGGATGTGTACCCACCTGATGTCAATAGGCTCGCTCCTTATAACATGCGATTTAAAACATAACTGGCAAAATGTGGATGTACTATTAAGTTCACTACTGCTAACCCTTACAGCTAAAAAAAAAATTAACAAAAAACAAAAATTAATGAATGTTGCTGTTGCTATGTTTTATTATCATATGTTAGCAATATACATAAACCGATAATCGAGACTTCCTCTCATTATTTTTATTCATTCAACAATATGGATATTATGTAAATGGAATTTTGATTTCCATCCTGCATTTTACTGACAACGATAACTTTTTATAGTGTTACATAAAATTTTATTGTCTTAGCGGAATATAAACTTTGGTGATCGTAATGGGTGGGTTATCTTTACCTCCTAAACCTTTGTGCTAGGTTTATAAAAATGTATCTTAACGTAATGTCTTGATAAGTATTTTGTGTGTACATAAAAAAATAAATAGAATAAGACTTAAACAGCATCATCATCACTCTAGCCTTTTCTTAACTGTTGAGGTCAGTTGAAATTGAAGTGAAATATAAAGGGTGTAAAACACCTCTAGCCGAGAGGCACTTAATCTCCCCGTCATTGCGATTAGTTTTTTATTCTACACCATACCTTCTAGTTACGGAGATATTGGGGGTCAAAGTTCCAATGCTTTTTAAAAACAAGTTTTTATTGTAAGATTTTTACTTTAAACACCTCCACGACCCTCGTACTGTCCCCGTCCATCTATTTTAATGGGACCTTATACAGGGTGTAAACCACCTCATCATGAAGCCGTCAACCAAGCATTCTGTACATCAAACTAAGTAACTTCACGCAAAAGTAATTGCTGGGAAACGACTTTTTTTTTGGGGGTTAAAAATCATGTTTTGTGGTAGAACTCAATGTAACGCACTTAAAACATTGTGCTGATGGATGGATTGGATAGTACGGGGGTCATAGAGATGTTTTCATAAAATACTTGTCAAAAAGTTGTAATTATGACCCCCAATATCTCCGTAACTAGAAGGTATGGTGTAGAAGAAAAAAATGATCGCAATGACGGGGAAAACAAGTGCCTTTCGGCTTCGTTAAGAGGTGTTTTACACCGTTTATAGATTATATCACTATATATATATACTTCAACATCTTAACATCAAGTCTATAATCCCCGAAGGGTAAGGCAGATGTGTACCTTATTAAATAGTACACCCACATTTTGCCAGTTATGTTTAAGTTCCATGTAAAGCGGGCGACTCTATCAATCGTGCACTCATCCAGATGCCGTGGCTGCTACAGAGAAATTCCTGTTGAAAAAACTCAAATCACACCTGACCCCGTATTCACAACGCTTCGATTCGATTTCGATTCGGGAAGTCGTATGTCTATCTCGCTCGTTTTTGTTACGCCAAAAAAGGATAGACATACGACTCATCGAATAAATAAATAAATAAACCGAACCCAGGACCTTATACACAGACGTCCCGCCTGCAACCACTAGACCACCACACTAGGCTTCAAACAACTTTTTATTTCTGGACTTCAAAAGAGACCTCTAAGTATGTTTCGGCTGTTTCTTCTCACAGTCGTCAGGGACGAAACACCGGCCCCACCAAGATTAAAAAAAAACGCGTAAAAGTGTTTGTACCTACTTACAAAATAAACATTATTTATTTAGTTTTAAACCCCCTACATTCATTTTTCGCTAGGTTTTCCAGCAGAAGTGTTCTTTCTGATCTTGGGAGCGCACACGCTATTGACACATTTAAAAGTTATCTTTCAAAGTAAGTCTATTGCTTCCCAACTCTATGTTTTCTCGCGACGCGACGGGATGAAATATTGACGCGGCGCGGTGTCGTCGAATATTTCATTAGGGCTCGTTACATCTCCCCCTGTATACATAAATATATAGATATACGTCTCCCCTATCTCCAGCCTTTGACGGCATTACCACGTCTTTCCATTTTGACGTAATTTCTGTAATAACGCTTCGTTAATTTAATTGACACGATAATTAAACCTCGGATTTCCTAAAATTTAACTGGTGGTACTATTTTAGCTGAGCTTTGACTTAGTAATGAACATTAAGATGATGAAGATTGACTGCTAAGAAATTGACTAAGGTCCATGTTCAACGAAAAGATAACGGTCTGATTATCTAAAACAGCTGTTTAAGGGACATGCTCCTCTACAAAAGTGTGTTGCAAACAGCTGTTTTTAGATAATCAGACCGTCATCTTTTTGGTGAACATGGACCTAAATAACAATAGCGGTTAATTTCTTTACCTTGTTAAAAAGACTTGCGGGGCAGTCTTTGGGACGGCCGATCGAAGTGAAAACTCGTAACTCGTGGCTACGAACGTACGTACGTGACGGTCACGCGCGTTCCATGATTTTTGTTCACTGTAACGTTACATTTCCCTAGCCACGAAAATATAAGGTCACATTCGGGCTCCACGTTGGGGGCCAGAATTTTGACTTTGTTGTTAGGAGGAAAATGTAAAGTCACATCACTCAAAAAGCACTCAACGCGTCTAAAGAAGTTTACACTTCAAAATCTTTATGTGGGTCTGCGATAAGCAATTTAATTGTTTATTTACACTTTTCTTACTCTTCTGTTCACTTAGCTGATTATGTTATAATAGTTCCATTGAAACCATTTCATTGTCTGATTAGAAGACTATACTTATACTATTTTCTTGACCATGATGGCATTGGCTTCCAGTTTAAGGCGATTACATGAGCTAAACGCCAGTTTTATAATGACTAAAAGTATATGATTCACTGCTATAAACAAAACCAGAAAAATATATTATATTCTTCAGGATATATGCTAGTATTATAGTGTTTTGAAAACATAATACAATTAATTTGCCTCGATCAAAAAAAAAATCACGAACTTATCTCCAAAAATTTCTTTCAACCAAAAAAAAACATGCTAATATACATGTGATCATTCTAATTTTTTGGCAAATAATTCTACAACCATAGCATTATAAGTGTTTTAGTTTTTTAGTCCAATCAATGGTTTTTTGTAAATCGACCGAAACCACTAATTTCGCACTATTTGGCCCGCAGTCACTGACGTGACGTAACAACCACTTTGTAGGGCAAGCTGATTAGAACTTTATTATAACAGCATTTCAAACGAAGTTTACAAATAGAGTTGCTAATTTAGCTCTTCTAGTCGCCTTAACCAGATGCAGCTGCTTATCAGTATTTAACATGGTACGGTCGATCACGCTATTTGGTTTACAATTTAACCCACAAATTACATTGTAAAATGTAAACGAAATACCTTATTCGACCGTACAACTACTTATTGAACCTCCAAAACATATTTAAGCTCTATAAACAAGAATCTGTTAAAAAAAACCCTGTCATCGTAAAATGTTGCTGCTAAGTCTATAATCCAAGTCCGGAAGCATTTCAATTGTGTCTCTTCTTTAAAAATCAGAAGAAAAGAAAACGATAATTGATGGCGAAAATAAAATAAACACCACACCACAGACTTATCCAGAACTGTCCAACACGCCACCTCACTTCCCGTTACCCGACCACTAAGAAAAACCCGTAAAATTTCAGACAGCCGTAAAAAGCGACTTTATAAGTACTTATTCACCCCCACTACACTTCTATAAAAACAAATTTGGGGTAAAAGTAATAAAAACAGATAAAAGGATACTAACGAATATATTGAAAAAGTTAGTTGGTAGGGCCCTATCAAGATTCTCGTCACGTGCGCCTCAGGATTCAGTTAGATAGCAAATGAAGGCTGGATGTAATCTCCAATCGATGGTGTGAAATTATTGGAGGTCTGTGTCGATTGAAAACGTAATCTAGGCAGTTGCAACAGATTTGGTTTTTGTTTGTAACCTTCAAGAGTTTGATTTTGAGATAAGGATGGCACGTTTCCTTTGATTAGATGACGTATTTTATCCAAGGAAGTAAGTCATGGGATTAAAAGGGTGTTTGCAAGGTTGCCGTTGACGCCATTTGTCTAAGCAGAAGCTGGTATTGGCATGAGTTAATCAAGGTTTTTTGCTCTCTACCTTCTTCCTTCTTCGGTTAGAAATAATGTAAAGTAAACAAATCTTTTGATTTGCGTAACTTCATCGACAAACGTATATTGGAGTTAGTTAGTCTAAATCATAGTCTAACCTAATGTGGCTTCACGTAGAAAATCTAATGTAATCTGTGGGAATTTACAGCTGTAATACCAACATTTTTATTAAATAGAGAAAACTGCTCATCACGAATACCATCCAATTATTTAAAGCCAATCTACATAAAATAATCGTACAAAAACTAAAATTATCGCTACCCAAATTTACATACAAATCCATTTATGCGACAACCTAATTTGCTATTTAAAACACGCTTTCGTTCCTTCGCATAATACAAAAATATTAAAATTCCCCACAAAATATTCTTATTTAAAATGCCTCCATAACAAAAGGCTGTTAAATCCGCATGGCTCGTGTTTTTAAAAGCGACCCTGATGTAAATTGTACTTAATTAACGCGAGACATGGCTAGTATGTAAACACAAGACATTAAAAATACTGGACGAAATAAAGAGTGATGGGCCAGTAGGGGTGGTATGCAAAAATAAGAGACAACGGAAAAGGCACTGGCAATTCTTTTAAAGTAAATTAGTGTGCTTTGACATTTATTTTGGATGCTGTGATTTTTTTTACAACATTTTTGGTACATAATTTGAATTTAGCACACCTTTTAATCACATGTACATGGATTTCTTAATCAACTTCACGATATCTAATTCTATACTAATATTATAAAAAGGTAAGATTTGTATTTTTGTATATAACGAAGAAACGTAAAAACTACTTGATCGATTTGAAAAATTCTTTCACTAATGGATAGTTACATTATCAGCGAGTAACATTAGGCTATATTTTATCCCCGTACTCCCCCGGGAACTGGAACTACTCTGGTAAAACCGAGTGTGATCCGCTAGTTATTAATATATATGCAAAAGTAATTCGTGTACGTGTGTATGCTATCTTTTCACGGCTAAACAAATCCCGATGAAACTAGGCATACCAGTAGACTAAAATTTGGCTTAGGCCATATTATTATGAGACTTTGTCATGATTGATGAATCATGAAAATTGAAATCAAAAAGCTCTTTGATGACGAAAATGACCATATTTTAGCTAAGAGCCCAGTAATCCGTACTCTAAACAGCTTATAAAATATTCCAGAAACTCTAAAACGAGCTAAGATTCACTTAGCTCAACCAAAATGAATCGGGTGATTAATTTAAATACTTACTGTTAGTATAAATTAACTTTCGGAAGCGCGCTAATTGGCCCCTGAAACTAAAAGTATTCAAGAGTCTTCCAGTTTAATGTTCCTTTTTATTCAAGAAGTTCAAGTTCCATTCAGTCTTTCATTTGGATGAGTTTTGATGACAGTTACACTTTTTCGTCTAATTAGGTGAACTTATGGTACCGATTCATTCATTGAAATTGACTTTTTGAAAGAAGACTGGTGTTTATGATGGCTTTGTTTTAATATTTTTATTTTGTTTTCTAGCTTGAGATACTTATGACAGGTAGGTATTTCAAATTACGTTCTGAAACGCAATAAAGAAGGACAATGTAATCATATAACTCGATATGTATTTTAGACAAGAACAAAAATATTGCCTAAGCGTACGGTACGCACACCGGAAAGTTCTAAAAAAATGTTTACCAACATTATCAGCTAAGAGGTAAAGTTTGGGTCTACACCCAAACTTTACCTCCTATATAATGTTGGTAGTAGCTAGGGGGGTAATCTTTTGAACTACTGATCTGACCCCATTTTTTTTTTCACTAAGGGAAAGCTACATTATCCCCAAGAGTATATATAATTGGTACTGGCTGACCCGCGCAACTTCGTCTGCGTGAAGAACCGCTCGACCGATTTTGTGCAAACTTCACATAAACAATCTACTAAATAGTCTGAACAAAGCCTAAACATTTGGTTTGGATAGGTGAGCCCGTTGCGATTTATAAAATGACGTCACAGCACAACGCCATCTATCGAAGAGCTATATTCAATACTGCACGCAGCTGATCTCCAGATGTGGTCCATAGATGGCGCTGTTTTAATATTTAATTCGGAAACACTATTATTTCATAATTTAATATTTACATTTTTTTGAGGTGTGAACTGATTGATTACGATGAAACCAAAAACTTAATGTTACTTTAATCAATAATTATTAACGCAAATATTGTTGTGTTTATACGTGAAGTTGGTAGACCAAATTCACATAATCCTAATTTTACTTCTGGAACACTTTAAATTTAAATATCTTTTGATAGACTGAACCGATTGCGATGAAACAAACACTAAATGTTACTTCAAGTAAATCGTTGTGTGTAAAAATTATCTACATTGATTACGTACATTTTACGTGATGCTGGTACGCTGGTAAACATACAAACAGACAAACAGACAAAAATTCGAAAAATACTGGAAATGGGTTCTATTGGTTGTCCTTTAAAACCCTGGCTATGTTTTTTTGTTTTATTTTTAATGTACAAAAACGTCTTTTCTACAGTTTCATTATATGTATAGAAATAGATATAGAAGATGGATAGATAGATAAGTTAAAATCCAACCATAATGCGAACAAAACCGCGGGCAAAGCTTGTTTACTTAAGTATAAATCACGCTGTGACTAAAATATTTATAATCCCAAGATAAACTTAACAGTCCCAGTAATTGAATCCAACCAAATAATCCGCAGATAGAAAATTTTAACACTGGCTTTGAGTAAGCTGAATTTGCAAAAGTCTTTTGGTCAAAGTGTGTCAATGTAAACCTTGTGAAAATCCGACAGTTTCATAAATGCCTTGTGTAAATCCAGCAGTTTCACAGATTTACCATTCAGTTGCTTCCACAATCGGGCCCTAATTAACTTTGTACTAATTTGAGGGTGTTTTTTTTCTTTAGATCCCTATTAAAAACGGAGGCTTCTATCTTTTGTGTTGGTTCGCACTTTTTGAGTTTCTTAAGGATCATCATCTGCCTAGCCTTTTCCCAACTATGTTGGAGTCGGCTTCCAGTCTAAACGGATGCAGCTGAATACCAGTATTTTACATGGAGCTTAAGGATGCTGAGGATATTTACAGAACCGTGATTATTGTGTTAAAAGTAAGTTTAATGAATTGTTAATTCAATCATTTAACAGCAAGATGCCTCAAAGCCAAGTCAGAAAATAATTATGAGCTGCTCACAAGCATATTAAAACCGACTGTGTTATTTAGCGATCCCTTTTCAATCGGGTGACCTATTCAAGTATCAAAACTATAGTCATAATTATTTGAAACTTACGACAGTGATGGCCAGTGCTGGTCATAGGCCTCCACGTCCACGGGTTTCCTTGCTTCACACATCATGCAGATTCCCACGGACTCCACCAGGTTACCAGTTCACCCAGTGAGTGGCCCCCAACGTATGGAACTCAGAAAGTTAAAGCAAGCATACCGGAACAATTTACTGCATAGAAACCTCATCTAATAAATTCAAACGTTGCATTGGACATAATCTCGACATAGTATCTCAACTAGCTTTACAGTCAACCGGAGCTTTAAATCCTGAACTATTCACGCGAACCATGAGGCCGAAACTAGTGTTAAACAACCCTGATAAAATACCAACACGTAAGTAAAGTCGCACATACTCGTAAACAATATCTAATCATAACAGCAAACAGCATACATAACATGAAGCATCATACCTGTCTACCCGAAGGGTGAGACAGAGAGAGGTGTCCCATTCTATACTCATATTTGGCAGTTGTTTTGGGGGCTAGAGTATCAGACTTTTACTGACTAAAAACCATACATGTTCCTTCGTCGTCCTTTACGTTCCGGGGTCGCGGTATCTGTTTCGAAGTCAGTCCCGCAAAATCAAAATCAAAGCATTTATTTCAAATAGGCCAGTTATAGGCACTTTTGAATTGTCGAAACAAAAATGAACATTTAATGTAGCTACAGTCCCAGTCACAAGACATAAAAACTGTGAAAGTACTGTAGTTGCCCATTCCCTAGCGTAGATCTCTATGGAGAAGAACGGGCAAGAAACTCCATGGACACTCTTTTAAATCAAAATATTGTTACAAAATCTTGGTTACATCATTCATGTTGAGATGGTATATTATGTGAGAACAATGTAGCAGCCCCGGCAAGACTCATCGGCCCTTGTGGGCGGCTCCTTTCTACTGACATATCTTTGAGGCGCGCGTGGAACACGAACCCGCCTTCGACACAGCCTGTCGTCATAAGATGGACGGACGGCCAGCTAGCCCATAGCTCACTCTCCACCGGCCCGCGCCTACGGTGGCCGGGGGCCCTCGACGTCCGGTGCGTCTCCCGCGGTGGCTGGGACAAGAGGTTATCTCTCCCTCTCATGTTCCACCACCTTCTTCGCTAGCATGATTGCTTCGCAAAAGGAGGTGACGGTTTCCCATTCCCTCCCTGAGAATTCCTAATGTATCTTCTTTGCGTATGTCGATAGACTCAGATAATACCGGAACAGTATGTTGCCACCTACACAGCTGGCTTCGTTTAAATCCTGGAAGGTGCAAGTCGCTGTGCAGGATGGGCAAAAAAGGAGTTAAGAGACATCCTGCAGAGGAATTCCACACTGTCATTGTATTTGGGACAGGTCAGCGGTCAACCTGGGCCGGCAAACGGTTAAGAGATTTCCAGATTGCCACTGCAGGTCCAATGTCTAACAAAACAAAACCAATAACTCATTACTCGTTCAGGGAATCGAACTCAGAACGTCATCATCAGCAGTAGCGCCTACGACCAATAAACAAACGAGGCAGTCAATATGTAATCGCCAAATTCTGGAACTGACCAACAATTTATAACCAATCCATATTTCGCAGAAATAAAGGAACATTCCCCGGTTGAAAGCCAAAGCATACCCAAAGCTTAGACAATAGGTATTTGTACATTAATCTTCGAGACTCGGCAAATCCTTTAAGACTTCCGATCGGTTCCATCCGCGGCCAACCGCTGCGTCGATAAATCCAGATTAGAATTCTTTGTCCCTGCCCACAACGTAGTTGATATCTGCTATTAATTTATTGGCTTCTAACTCTTCTTAGATGTCATTATTGTTGATTTGCTTTTCACTGAGATATTACTCGTATAGAAATCTTGCTAAGTATGCCTTTTCAATAAATCATTTCCCGATGTTAGAAACATCGTAAGATGGTATGTTTTCGTCATATCGGTATTAGACTTTAACTATTTATTTATTTATTTATTTATTTATTTAAACTTCATGTACAATAGTGGTACATAGGCGGACTTAATGCCACAAGGCATTCTCTACCAGTCAACCATTGGGTCAAATAAGACAGCATTGTGATACAGTACAATAAAAATAAACATACCATTTTGCAAGAATAAGATCAAACACATACATGGGTACCTACATACTAATACATAAATAAGCATATAATATAAACTAATACATATTAAAATACATACAAATAGTCCGAAATACGAGAAACCTTATAATAATTATTGCAACTAATGTAGGCTTGTTGGAAAACAATTTAGACAGACGTTAAATAAAACTTCCGAACTGCTCTTTTGAAAGCTAATTTGCTTTCAGCTTTTTTAATGCCAAGGGGTAGCGCGTTCCAGAGCTTTATAGTGGAGATAGCATAAGAAGAGGACATAAAACCAGTACGGTGAGAGGGAATTTGAAGGATAAGGTTTTTGGAAGCTCGAAGGTTCCGACTGTGAGAACTACCCAACACCTTAAAATAAGTTTTTAAGTATTCAGGAGCACATGGATCATTCATAGTGGTGAAAAGTAAGCAGAGAGATCTGAGGGACCTCCTGAGTCTGATAGGCAGCCATTTAAGCTGAGAGCGGTAAGAAGAGATGTGATCGTATTTACGAAGGCCAAAAACGAAACGAATACAGTTGTTCAGAAGACGATCCAATTTGTTCAGAAGTTCTTGGGTTAAATCAGAGTAACAAACATCAGCATAGTCGATAATGGGAAGCACAAGCGCCTGGACCAAAGTTATTTTAGTGCTAGGTGGGAGAAAATGTTTAAATCTATAGAGAGACCGCAGCGAGTAAGTGACTTTCTGGCTAACCTGAGCTACCTGCTTATTCCAGCTGAAGGTACCGTCTATGAACAGACCCAAGTCTTTTACGTATGGTGAGAGAGGTATAACGGTGTTGTCGAACATAAGCGGCACCAGCCGGCCAGTGTCTAAATTTCTCAGGTAGTGCGAGCTACCAATGAGGATGGCCTGGCATTTCCCGACGTTGATAGCAACCCCAAATTTGCCAGACCATTCTCCGATAGCTCGGAGATCGGCATTGAGTAACGAGATGCAATGATCAAGGTTGGCAATGTCCGATTGAGCGTAAAGTTGCAGGTCGTCAGCATACAGATGGTAAGAGCACTTGAGGATAGTGGTAATAGAATTTATAAATAACGAAAATAAGTGAGGAGAGAGTATACCGCCTTGTGGAACGCCTGCTACCAGGTCGCACCAATCGGAGTAATCCTGATCGGCACGCACCGCCTGCTGGCGACCACGAAGATATGAAGAAAACCAATCACGTGACAACGAGGAGACCCCAATTTGAGAAAGTATGGCAAGGAGGATATCGTGGTCAACAGTGTTAAAAGCGTTTGAAAAATCTATTAAAACCAATACCGTGACCCTCGAATTCTCCATGCCATCTCTAATATCTTCAGTGACCTTAAGTAAGGCTGTGGCTGTGCTGTGGCCCGGCCGAAAACCAGATTGGAATTCGGACAACAGGCTGTTCTTATGAACGTGGGAAGCTATTTGCCTAAGAGCTACTGCTTCGAGGATCTTGGAAATGAAAGGAAGAATGGAGATAGGTCTGTAGTGATTTGGCAAACTGGGACTGGGTATCTTAGGAAGAGGGATAATGTAAGCCTTACGCCACAAAGCAGGAAACACGCCAGTATACAGGGAAAAATTTATGATGTGAGTAACAATAGGAATTAAGTATTCAATAATTAAAGATAACATTACTCTGCTGATCCCATCACAGCCCACAGCCTTAGACTTAATTGATGTAAAAAATTTAAAGACCTCGTCGTTAGTCACGGGGGAGAAAGAAAAAGAGTCAGGAGGTAACAATGGCTTGGAAGCAATGTCATGGATAGTTTGGTTCCTAACATCAACTGAAAGCGAAGCTGACGTAGAGAAATGTTTATTAAGAACGTTTAAGGACAGACTAGAAGGTAAGGTACTAGAGGAGGACTTAGTTATGCCAAGTGATTTAAGAAACTTCCAAATATCAGCCGGTGAAGAATTGTGGACATTTTCACAAATGTATCGGCGTTTAGATGCTCTCACCATCTGATTGCATCGGTTTCTAGCCAACTTATACAGGCTCCAGTTCTCCTCACTGCGATCCCGTCTATATTTTCTGAAAGCTCTGTCACGCCGTCTCATAGCCATCCTAACTCCTGGGGTGATCCATGGAGCCGGAGGGCGCTTAACACGGACAGCCTTCAGTGGTGCGTGCGTGTCAATGAGCTGGAGAACAGACTTGTTAAATATTTCAACTTTCTCCTCCACTGTCGATGATTGGACAAGGTCATCCCAATCAAGAGCTTGTGCATCAGCATTGAGTTTTTCCCTATCCAACCTTGCAAAATTACGAATAAAAACAATAGCAGGCCGCTGCTTAGGGGGTCTAATTTTGTATGAGAGATAAATTAAGTCGTGTCTAGATAGCCCAGGAGCAGCGACCTGACCATGGTTAGCAACAAGATCAGCAGAAGATGCAAGCATGAGATCGAGCCAGGAGTCGCTGGAGTCAAAGTTATGATGTGTCGGACTAAGCGTGAGGAGGGACATACTCGACGACTCCAGGATCGCTCTCAACCTACGTGACCTAGGGTTGTCTTTCAAAAGGTCGGTGTTAAAGTCACCCATAACTATGTGATGTTTGTACTCTGATGAAACAGATTCAAAGAGAGATTCCAGACTGGAGAAGTAATCTACAGTAGGTGGGCAGTAAACAACTCCTAGAACGGCCTTGACCCCCTTCACAACAATTTCCAGAACTAAAAACTCAGCGTTGGCATTATAGATAGGAGGTGAGGATGATAGAATTTTGTAAGGGATGTTACATCGTAAATAAATGGCAACACCACCGGCTCTTTTCCCCGTACGGTCATTGCGAATTAAGATAAAGCCTGGTAGAGAGTAAAAAGTAGAGGGAAGTTCGGGTTTGAGCCAACTTTCAGATACTAATATGGCATGTAAATTAACATCACCGAACAAATCTAACATCTCAGAATGATGCTGGGCAATACTCTGAGCGTTAACATGGCACACGTTAAAACAATTATTAAATCGTTGACACTCGCTACTTAGAAAACTATTAATGGACAGTGAATTATCAAGGGATGAAAAAGTTGCGGAAGAACTATCGCAAGAAAAAAAGGTCTCGTCGTCAGACATAATACTATATAGGTAATGAGATAATATAGACTTATTACTATGAAATAATAAAATTAAATAAAGTATAAATTGCATAACCTGCCGGCTGACTGTTCACAATACAAAAAAAAAAAAATAAGACAAGTAAAACTAATGTGCGTTTCCGAACGCAAAAAAACAATACAAGACACTGACAACTGACAAGTGACAGTGACATAACGAATCCAAAGAATGAGTGTCAAGAGCAAAGTAAACAAAAAATAAAAGTATAAGTGGCGGTAAGCGAACAAAGTTACCGTCAGTAATTATTTCTAGTAAAACGAACAGAATAAATAGCTAGAAGGATGTGAACTAGACAGCAAGGAAACACTTACAGAGTAAACATAAACAAACGAGTTACTTCTTCCTTGCTGCCCGCCTTGACCGAGTGTGAGGTTGCGCCGGCGCCGGGCTTGTGTTATTCGAGCCAGGAATGGAGTCAGGAGGAACCTCATGATCCAGTGACTTGCCATGCTCCGCTCCCAACGCGATGACTTCCTCCACACTGAAAACCCGACGTCGTTTGCCATTGGGGAGCTTGACATTAATGTTTCCGTCCATAGTCCACACATTCGTCACGCCGAACAGCTTGCGAGCTGTTGTAAAAGCAGACTGCCTCCGACGAGTGAGGAATTCAGATACCACATAAGAAGACCCCTTCAGTTTGGTCTTGGTCTTCCAGATCAGGCCTCTAATTTCAGAGTCAGCAAACCGAAGCAGGACTGGTCTTGAGTGACCTTCTGAAGCCGCGCCCATCCTGTGGCATACCGTCACTGAAGAGGGTGCCAGACCAGTTATGCCAAGCTTACTATGCATAATGGACACCACGCTTTCTGGGAGTTTCTCATCAGGAGTCTCAGGAACACCGCCAAGCAGCAAGAACTTCTTCCTGTGACGCATTTCGATTACGTCGACACTCCTGCACACCTCCGCAATCTGCAGCTGCAACGCATTGAGAACACTCCAGACATGCTCTTTAAAGGCAGCAAAATCCCTGTGAAGCCCGCTCAAGTCCGCTCCAGGTGGTGATGCCTTCAGGTGCTCTTCAAAGTCAGTCATCCGCTGGTTGAGGGATGTTATTGCCAAGCGCTGAGTCTCCGCAATGTCAGCAATAGAGCTCATGATAGTTACTTGTGTTCCAGTGCAGTGTACAGTGAGGTCAAAGTTCAAGTGACAGCTCAAGCCAGCAAGTAAATGCAATTAGCACTGGTTAGGACATGTGTATGTTACTGCCCACACAATATGTGCTTAATGATATGTATTTACAAAATACCCGGTAGGAATTTTAATTTTTTATTATAAAAATACTATTAATATCAAAATAAAATTTTGAGAAGATGTGTTTTCAACTATGTCAGTTAGTTGGTTTGTTTGATATATATTTAAGTAGGTACTTTAAAAAAAAAAAAAGTTTATTAATTTCTAGGTTGCTATAATTCATTGATGATGATTTAATTCATTTTATTTACTACAATTAAAAATATCGTTATCCCAAAACTTGTGTTTCTGTGGAGAATTTTCTCAAAGTTTGTACTAGTGTCTTATGTCAATCCAAGTAACTCGGTGTTGACACAATGCAAAAAACGGTAGAACATTTTCGTCAAAAATAGCAATACCAAAATACATTGTCAGACAGACCACACACAAACAAACATTACATCAGACTGGAACTATACCTAAGTCACATTTATAGAACAGCCATAACAACTGTCATAGCACACACAAAGAACACACACATACACAAACACACAGACACGTTTTAACAACTATTCACAGTTCCAAATGCAATAAACAAACGGAAACGATACATCTCGATTTTTATACCGATTTCTTCACTCGACTCAAACAGTTCCTAGTACACCGATCTTAGAATCGGTTCTATAGTTCGGGATATTTTGCTTAGTTATCGATTCGTTGTTGTGTTTTATCGATTCGGTATGTATACAGATTATTGTTTTGATTTCTATAAATAATTTTCGTGGTGTTGTTAGTTCGCCGTGATGTTTGGAATAACAGAATTGTGATTATTATCTTCTATCTTTCAGTGGAGTGTGCAAAATTAACTAAAGATTTTTGATAGGTTATTGAGGTTAATTTTTATAAAATTTTATAGTATTCTTCAGTACTATTTATTTTATATCGTTGGTGGGTGCTTTGTCATGTTGTGCGTTCATGAATAAGTCCCAAGAAGGATACACAATCTCATATTTTCGAAGTGTCATTCATATGATAGGTATCTATTTACCTCAAAAACCAACCTGAGCGTTAAGGAGTGCTCTTGAATAATATTGTACATGTATTCTGTTGTTATTCATGAACAAAAGCTCTGCCTTACTCACTTCAGTTCTCCTTCGTTTTATTCAAAATAGTTTGTATGCCATCCAAGTTCAGAGAGATCGGCACACCAAACTCGTAAAATATGGAATATCTTCGGAATATTTCAGTTTTATCGACTTTGAAATGATGCTTCCAATTGTAACGTTGAATAATCTATGAATTTTTGATACTAAGACTGGACTAGAAATATTCTTACTGGCCCATTTGTACGATGATAGCAAAGGTATTCGTATCAATTCTTAGGTCTGCACTTTGTTGTTGAGTGTATTAGAACTTCCATTGGATTATTTAACATTTCGCCAATTATGTTTAAGCCCCATTTTCCGAACAGTTTCCTTAGTTTTTACTACCTCGTTGGCCTAGTGATTCCAAACGCGGCTGCTGACCATGAGTTCCTGGGTTTGATTCCCAGGTCAGGAAATAAATAAATATCGCTGGACATTAACACACAGCGCCATCTAGTGCCACACTAAGCAAGGCTTGTGTCGTGGACACCAGATAGTTGATATACCACATATATGCTTTTTTATTTGTAAATACATACTTATTATACATATAAACATCCATGACCCGGAAACAAATGTCCATTCTCATCGCACAAACATTTGCTCCTACCGGGATTCGAACCCAGGACCTTGAGAACGTAAGGCAGCCTCACTACCACTACGTCATTTGGGTCGTCAAAAAGGACATGTGTTCTTGGGTTTTTCCGAGGAATTTATGAAATAACAGCCACCAAAGGGAAAGGTCCGTTTACATCCTGTATATTACAAGGAACACAACAACTGAAATACATTTAGGAGTACCCTTCGGGGATTATGTTATTATTCCTAGTTTTACGACAGTACAGAAAATCGTAAAAATCAAACTACCTTCTACGCTTTTCATGTATATTTTTAAAATCCAACATCAATCTAACCCTGTCAAAGCCGACGTTGAAAATGGACCCCATGTTTTGTATGTAAAATTTTGTCATACAAGTTTTCGTTTTGAAAGCTTTTCATATTTTGTCTGACAAGTGACAGTTAATTTGAGCCCAAGGCCTTGCAGTGACATCAATCAAGTCACCCGCGATGCGGTCCAGATTACATTATGTAACCTTTACTCAAATTACTCCACAACGTTATTTTGCCCGTACTCCGGTTTATGACCCGATTGAGGCGTCCATTTTGGGTTTATTTTTTTATTTTAATATAAACTGCAATGCTCTTCGTTACTGGTTTCAGTTGCAAATTGGATTCAATTAAATAAACAGTATGTTTCGTGATCATATTTTACTATTCTGTTCTGTGAATATTTCATGAAAACTGATTCAAGCATTTTTTTTTTAATTACATTGTTCATTTTGTAAATTTTAGTTTACGCATATTTTTTGGCTGACACACCGAAACTCACAGAGGTCACTTAGTCTTGATCAAGTCCTAAGAAGCATGCAGATTAGTGTATAAAATGGTATGTTGAGGAAATAATTACACAGATTTGGTGATTTTCTATCCTAGCACTGACGTTTTACTCCACAAATCCTACAACTCGAACAACAGCTGCATCTTGAAATCATTAATCACAATTACTTAACCCTATATTAATTACTCACATACTCAACAGTACTTGACCGCAAACCACTTAAGATTATTATACGATCGATACCGAACGGTTGTTGTATCGACAACGGCTAGCGACCACGTCATCTTGTGGTGACATTCCGGTCCATTGTACCACCCCATATCAACTGAAGATAATTTACCCCCAATAATGACGGGGTAATCAGGTACCCCGATCGGATTCCATATTAACTGTATTGACGTTACGCAGTGGAAGGGTAAGGTTGAAATTGAAATTGCTTTGTTTTGTTTTCTGTACCTATTGGTTTGTTAATTCCAATGTGCGGGATTTTAGTGTATTGGAATTGTTTGTTCAACTATTATAATTATTGATAAAAGAGGGCTGTTGTTCGACCTTCCATAGGTCTATTTCGATATTTCAATTAACTTTAGCATTTATTCTTAAGAGTCCTATTACATTTTGACGCAAATTCATTATTTTTGACGCTGTTATTTTCAGCAGCAGTAAGATATTTTAATTATTTAAAATATCTAATAAACATATTTTATTTATTATTTCTAGTATAGAGTTAGTGTGTATATGTCACCGTAAAATTGTCAAATACGTTATATTGTAATATCTCTAGCGATATTGTAAAGTCTCGAATTATTGTCAAATGAACATACTGCTTACAATAAAACGCATTATTTTTCGTGAAATGCATGCGATGGTGGTCAACTCACGCGGTGTGAAGAGAAGGAGGGGTCCCCCTTGCCCAGTGGTACCACTCTCATGAAAAGATACTGTACCATTCCTGAGAAATATCGATTAATATAACCTAAGCTTAAAACACTTCATATTCCCCTAAAAAGCGTAGTCGACGGAGCCCCGCTTCGCGGGGCCCCTATTTCCGAGTGCAGGGTTTAAAGGAACCTAACTAACCTAACGTGGGGGTGCCCCAAGTCCCGTTTATGGGGGCAAGAGATACTTCCGTATGTTCAGTTGACAATAATTCGAGACTTTACAATATCGCTAGAGAGATACACGTTATATTGTAATGTAACGTATTTACAATTTTACGGTGACATATATATATTGTAAATAATTAGTCTGTGGTTTAAAATAAGTATATTTGCTTATGAATAACGAAAGTGTCATTCTCTTTCTTGGAAGTTGGAGTTACACATTTTCATTTTTCTTTTCGTGTAATTAACTATAAATATTTTACAAACTCAGTTTCAAAGAAAAACTGTCGGCGGTGGAATTCAATTTGACGTTCAAATTCAAATTCGCATAGTTATATTCAATTCTTATAAAAGCTAAAATTATTAAAATGAAAGTTGAATGTTTTAAAACTTTTTTGTTAGAGTTCTATAAATTCGTTAAATTCCATGAGTTTCCACAGAAAAAATCGTAAAGAGAGCCTAATTTAAGTCGTATATGCCTTGATTCAGCGGCCATTATATTCCAAATAAACACAATTTTGTCAAATAAATTAATATGGTGTAAAACTTCAATATACAATGAATACGTTTCATTCGTTTTCGTTTGCCAATAAAGGGTGTAAAACACCTCTTCACGAAGGCGAAAGGCACTTGTTCTCCCCATCACTGCGATATTTTTTTTGTTCTACACTATAACTGGGAACCTTCTATTATGGAGATATGGGGGGTCAAAGTTAAAACTTTTTGACAATTGTTTTTAAATACAAGTTTTGATTTTGACTTTTAACACCTCCACGACCTCCGTACTATTCAATACACCCATCAGCACAATGTTTCAAGTGCGTCACATTGAGTTCTACCACAAAACATGATTTATAACGTCAAAAAAAAGTGGTTTCCCAGCAATCTTTTTTGCGTAAAGTTACTTAGTTTGATGTACAGAATGCTTGGTTTTAACGGCTTTGTGATGAGGTGGTTTACACCCTGTATAATAACACAAAATGATTATAAATAAAATTAAAGTACTCTAAATTCAGCGTCAATTCAGCTCGCTCCTCAGTTTTAGTCATTCTGGCGCAAGCGCTTTACGAGGAAAGACATACAATTTTCGTCAATAGCAATCAGACTCGTGTGATGGAAATAATTTGATCTAGAAAGTAAAAATGATGAATTTACAAAAAAAAAATTAATCGGACTCTTAATACCTTAATGTAAATGATCGAGACAGCACCAATAAATTCAGAAATATGTGTACATTTTTAACCGACTTCTAAAAAAGGAGGAGGTTCTCAATTCGGATGTTTCTATTTTTTTTTTTTTTTTTTTTTTTTTTTTATGTTTGTTCGCGCATAACTCCGTCGCTTGCCAACCGATTTGAAAAATTATTTTTTTGTTGGAAAGGGTATACTTTCCAAATGGTCCCATAGCCACCAAGTCGGGATCTGATGATGGAATCTTGGCGAAATCGAGGGAACTCTTCAAATTTTATAGGATAACGTACAGTGATTTTGGTATTTTCTACAACAAGTGAAGCATTTGCGTTTGATAAGAACCATTCTACCATCAGATCTGATGATGAAGCCAAGAGTCATGGAACTCCATAATGAGACAATGTATCCTAGTCGTGTTTGGGCTTGTTGCAATTGTAACGGTATGCACTTTCCATGTGTATCAAGCACATGTGAATCACTAAAAAGTAAAAAATAAAAACTTTTTTTGCAAAAAATAAAACCGACTTCAAAAAAAAAACAAAAAAGTGAAAAATAACTTTAGCTTCTGAAGTCGGTGACAAAAAAATTAAATCAATCAAACAAAGGTCACCGACTTCAGAAGCTAAAGTTATTTTTCACTTTTTTGTTTTTTTTTTGAAGTCGGTTTTATTTTTTGCAAAAAAAGTTTTTTTTATGAAACTTTTCTTCAACCTTCAACTATTTTACACGAACATTATAATTCAAAAAGATAGATTAAAAGCTTTTATCTTAGTGATGAAAGTCTTTTTTAAGAATAGGTATTCAAGTTCTAAAAAAGAATAACCTTCAGACAGTAACATAGTCGGTTCTGACAGTAAATTAATTGTCTACTTGGACATTCAAGGGTTAATATAAGCGATAAGTAATTACGGTCAGGTTATCATTACGCCTTGCAATAAATTGCTGGTTGAGATTTGACCTCCATAAAGAAGGTTGGGAACTTGGGAGAGGTCCCGAAAATATTACACCTATATTTTATGGTCATTATTATGACAACGTATGTAGATTGCTAAGGTAGAGGCTTGTTGCTTAATAATAACAGCCATATGGGTTTATTTTCAAGGTTAAGCAAAGCTTGACGAGGTCAATCAATAGATGGGTGACCATGCATGACTATCGGGACTCCTCCATGTCTCAAAAAGCACATTTGGCAGTCAAGGTTTCGGTTGTTAATAGTAGATCTTTGATAGTTGTTACGGGCAGTATTTTTTTAGGATGGGAAATCATCAAATGACTTCTCCCACTCTGGGCGGAGTGGGAGGGAGTGTCAGACTTTTACTGACTAAAACCCATTCATGTTTCTTCCTCGCCCTTTATGTTCCGGGGCTGCGGTATCTCTTTCGAACAGGCCCGCAACCCCGGCAGGCTTCGGCCCTTGCGGGCCCCTCTCTTATGCTAACATCTCTTTGAGGCGCGCGTGGAACACGAACGCGCCGTCGACACGGCCTGTCGTCGTTATACGGACGGACGGCTAGCTAGCCCATAGCCAACCGTCCACAGGCCCGCGTCTACGGTGGCCGGTAGCCACCACGTGGCCCCCGACGCCCGGTGCGTCTCCCGCGGCGGCCGGGAAGAGAGGATCTCTCCCTCTCGCGTTCCGCCACCTCCTTCGCTAGCATGATTGCTTCGCAGAAGGAAGTGACGGCTTCCCATTCCGTCTCGCTCCGGACCATGGATTGAACCAGGGCCGGACGCGAGAGGTCGCCGCCGCCGATCGCCGCTACGAGGACACGGCGGTGCTCCGCCCACGCAGGGCAGACTTCCACCGTGTGCTCCACCGTGTCCTCCGGTCGATCCTCGCAGTGGAGACACCCGGGCGTTTCCTCCCGCCCGATTCGGTGCAGGTACCTCCCGAAACATCCGTGTCCGGTGAGGACCTGCGTCAGACGGAAGATGAGGACGCCGTGGCGCCTCTCAAGCCACTCCTCAAAGAGGGGACTTACCGCCACTATCGTGGCGTGCCCTGCACGGGGTTGGAACAGTCGCTCTCTCCATGTCGCCATGAGATCGCGCCGGAGGTCAGTCCGCTGAGCGGCAATTTGCCGTGGCAGCGGAGTTTCCCCCCGGCGTAGTACCTCCGCGCGCCATTCGTGTAGGCGCGCGAGGACTATCGCCTCCAGATCCCATGGCGGCAATCCGGCAAGCAGGCACGCCGCCTCGCGGGAGATCGTGCGGTACCCACGGACCATCCTTACGGCCACTACTTTTTGGGGCGCGTTCAGATAATGAGCGGCTCGCCGCTTCAAGGAACGCGTCCACACTGGGGCCCCGTAAAGCAGACAAACGACGCTGACACCAGTAGGGAGGTCCGCGCGCAGCACCCAGTCGTAACCGATGTTCCACAGGGGCGGTCCCAGAACCGATCCCTGTGGGACACCGCACGACATCTCTCGCCGGTTCCAATCTCCGCAACGACTGGGGTAGATGACGGCCCTGTCCGTCAGGTAGTCCCCGACCACACGACGGAGGTAGGTCGGCACCCGGTGATACCGGAGTGCCTCCCTGATGCAGCTCCAGGGCAAGGAGTTGAAGGCGTGGGCGATGTCGAGAGACACCGTCAAGACAACCCCGCCCCGGGATATTGCATCCCCCGTCGTGAGGGCTCTCACGCGCATGATGGCGTCCACAGTAGAGCGCCCCTTGCGGAAACCAAACTGGTTCTCCGCAAGATTCGGCCCCATCCCCTCAAGGTGCTCGGCGAGGCAGTTTGCAATTACTCTCTTAAAGAGCTTGCCCACCTCGTCGAGCAGCACAATGGGCCGAAATGCGGACGGAGAGTCCGCAGGGCGCCCCGGCTTCTGGATGACGACCAGTTTCCCCGTCTTCCAACGAAGCGGGAACTGGCTTCTCTCCAAGCATGCGCTTAAGAGCCCTTTCAGTCGGGGCCCGAGTGCCTCCGCATCCGAGGCCAAGACCCAGGCTTTGCCAGGCAAGCCATCGGGTCCCGGGGCGGTATTTTTGGCCTTGAGCCTCCCTACCGCCACTCTCAGGTCTACCCCAGTCACTTCCGGAGAGTCGTCGTCGTCGCTTGGGTCCTCTTGGAGCCATAGGCGGGGGCGGATGTTCCCCCCGCGAGGGGAACAGCGCGCTCACCACATCCTCCACGAGGTCAGGCCGGAGACTCTGGGGGGTCCCAGGTGCGGAGTTTATTCCGCACCATCTTGTAAGGGCGCCCCCACGGATCTCTGTCGAGAGTCTCCAGCATCTCCAAGCGGGCCAGTTCCCTGGCCCGCAGGACAGCCTCCCGGAGGGCGGTCTTCGCCGCTCTGTATCCCTCATTACAAACTGCCTGAAATAATAAAAACAGAAGAAAAATTAAACATGTTTATAAAAAAAATAAAACAATTTTTAACAGAAAAAATGCTATTATAGTATAAGTGAATATTTAAACGATAAAATATAATTTAATCATGTATAAAAATTCCTATGTATATTAAGAATTTTATTCCTATTAAGGTATTATTGGATTTATTTTAGATATATTTTTTTGTAATTTTAAAGCTTCGTCTCTCCTACTATATCTTTGACTTTTGCTGTGCCTGACAGGGTCCATAATGATCTCATTTTTTAATTTACCACCTAAGTACACATTGTGGAATGCAAATAAAGTTTGAGTATTGAGTAAACCCAAAATTCGGACTACCAGTCTTACCAAGAGGAATAGAGCTATCCAGTATTTGTATTGTGGAGATCAGATATTCGCTCCTTGTAACATAACATAACATAACACCTGTAATCCTCGAAGTGTTAGGCAGAGGTGTACCTAATAGTACACTCACATTTCGCCAGTTATGTTTAAGTCCCATGAAATAGGGCCGAGCCTATTGCCATCAACCAGGCGCAAATCTAGACTCCGTGGCTGATACTGGAAAAACCCAATAACACTTTGCCCGACCCGGAAATCGATCCCAGGACCTCATATTCAGCAGTCATTCGCTCCATGTAAAATACTGGTATTCAGCTGCATCCAGTTAGACTGAAAGTCGACCCCAATAAAGTCGGGAAAAGGCTAGGCAGATCGACAACAACTAACCAGCCCACGTAGCATGACCACCGGAGAAACGAGAGAGACTCGACAAATCTTTTGTTCATCTGTCCTTGAATCGACATAATGACATATGAACAAAAGATTTGTCGACTCTCTGTCGTGTCTACGGTGGTCATGCTACGGGGGCTGTTCTCAAAGGGTCGGTTTCCAGTCTAACCGGATGCAGCTGAATATCAGTATTTTACATGGAGTCACTGTCTATCTGCCCTCCACATACGATACCACTTGGTAAGACTGGTTGTCAGACTTTTTGAGCCACTGACTACCTGTAACGGCTGTCAAAGATCTACAAATGACAGCCGGGACCAACTGCTAAATTCTAGGCAGACGATGACTATGAAAATGTGTAGGCAAGGCTTTGTTTGCTTGATCAATTAATGCAAAAATGTGGTTTAATTAGGTAAGTGGCGTGACCTCAGTGCGGTTTGGGGGGACGAGTTGCCGTTCTGGTTTGTTGTTTTAAATGATCAATTATCATTATTGGAGCACATGCTGTTCTTTTAATTGAAAACATGGACATGGATTTTAACACGACGGGTAAGTTTTTCCTTTAGTAACTTTTTAATTTTATTTACCTTTTTTAGCAGTCCAATGCACCGAGGCATGTTTTTCAGTTTAAACAAACGCGTTTGCTTCTAGTGATCATCATTGTTCCGGTACAACTAAAAGTTGGAACAGTTTTGATGCACGAGAAACCCATTAGGCGAATACACCCTATTATTTTTATTTGACCAGTAACGATTTATGTTCTTTATTTGAATTCAGTATGACGTACAGTATTTATAATCTACAAATAGGCCTAAAATAATAATTAAATAAATTTAAAAGTATCAAAATGGGAAAAGAATTACAGAAAATTCGTCTACATCGTTGACAATGCGAAAAGTGCCCAGAAGTGTGCATCCATCCTTGGGCTACACATTTGGGATTGGTTTACAATAGGATTGAATATTTTTAAATTGTTTAAAAACATAGTAGATTAAGGTCTTATAAATAGCGTTGTGAACTTATACGTCTGACCAAAGAATGGCACACAAATGTTAGAATCTGCATAGTTTAGAATCATCCGAAAGTTTACCTTTCACCAAAGAGTCATCGAGCTCTGCAACCTTTATACCACCTTAGTAAAAGACCTGAAAATAACAACTTTATCTAGATCCCCGTGAAAATAAAGTGCTTATTTTTGTAACATTTTTAAAGCTGAGCTAGTAAATCACGCGTTAGTCAATGTGGTAAGCGCTGGCCACTCGATAAATCCCCGTCGTTTGTGCTACACGTTTAACTAGAAACATGGCTTTCAGTGCTTATACGAAAAATATTGTACAGTTAAAATCAATACTTACTTGTGAACCTGAGAAAAATAAAGACAACTTTAAGCTTTGCAGCTTCGTAAGACACAACGATAGGGCGAAAATCTCTAAGAAACTGATCGCGTCTCATCTGCCTAGCCTTTTCCGTACTAAGGTCGGGTAGGCTTCCGAGTCTAACTGGGTGCAGCTGAATACCGCAGTATATTACATGGAACGACTTCCTATCTGACCTCCACAACCCAGTTAATACTGAATAATACGATACCCCTTGATAAGTCTGGTTGTCTAACTTTTCGGGCCACTAACTACCTACTACAGCTGGGACCAACGGCTGAACGTGCTTTCTAAGGCAAAGAGGAAACTCGGTATATTAAGAGTGGTCACCCATCCACAGATCAACCTAGGCAAGCGCGGTTTGACTTGAAGATCGACCTGACTGGCTGTTAATGCTGTTATTATTTAGTCACGAACTTCAAACTGAGCGCGTTAAAACAAGTCTAAACTGCATTTTAAAGCTGTCACTGTGACTGTCAATATTCCACTGACAGCTTAGAGTTCTAAACTGTCTATGACGTTTAGTGTCAGTAGTGTAATTGACCATTTATCATTGCAAATGCATGCATATCGCATTCGTGTTACAAAATACCTGTACATCTGCTAATAATATAATTACCTAGGTACCTATATTAAATTGATCTTGAATTTTATTCGATTCGTCAGTGATATCTTGAGTCATTGTCATCATCTGCTAGCCTTTTTCTAATTATTTTGAGGGCGCCATGACTCAAATCGGATAGAAACAAAATACCAGTTATCGATCAAAACTCATTTTCGGTTTGAAGGTAATCCTGTGTTCCAGTAAAAAACACTTACAAATACATTTCTGTGATATTTCTCACTTAATTCACGTCACGATTCTTTGTGAAAATATATAATAATATCTAGCGAGCCTTTCTACTCATCTTGATTAAGATAGGGGAGCGTTCAAGAGTCACCTTTCACGAGCCTTTGTGTGGTGGCCCGGCGGTAAGACGCAAGCACAATATATTATAAAGCAACGCTTTACGTTATATAAGTAACCTACCCACTTTAATAGGAACAACACATGAAGTTACGAGTACCTACTTGCAGATAGCAGTAAAAGTCAGTGACTTACTTTGGCATAATAAGAATATACCCTTCCCACTGCTGGGACACAGGCCTCCTCCTTTTATGAAAGAGTGGAGATAATCCACCATAGTACGGCCTTTTGCGTGTTGATGGATGTCACATTCCGTCTTCAAAGTTTTCGTTGGACTGTGGGTTTCTTCATGTTTGCCTTTACTGAACACTGAGAGAGTCATCCTTATGGATATGTCACCGTAAAATTGTCAAACACGTTATATTACAATATAACGTGTTTCTCTCCAGCGATATTGTAAACTCTCGAAATATTGTCAACTGAACATACAGAAGTATCTCTGCCCCCATAATCGGGACTTGGGACATCCCCCCGTTAGGTTAGTTAGGTTCCTTAAAACCCTACACTCGGAAATAGGGACCCCGCGAAGCGGGGCTCCGTCGACTACGTTTTTTAGGGGAATATAAAGTGTTGTGAGGTTAGGTTACGAGTATATTAATCGGTATTTCTCAGGAATGGTACATTATCTTTTCATGAGAGTGGTACCACTGGGCAAAGCGGACCCCTTCTTCCCTCCACACCGCGTGAGTTGACTACCATCGCATGCATTTCACGAAAAATAATGCGTTTTATTGTAAGCAGTATGTTCGTTTGACAATATTTCGAGAGTTTACAATATCACTAGAGAGATTACAATATAACGTGTTTGACAATTTTACGGTGACAGATATATAGATTTATCATTAAACCGTCACATGATCGCACACATGAACTTAAAAACCCATAAAGTACTAGACAATCCAAAACATCTTTCCGATCCCCTCGTTCCCAGAAAAAGCTAAGAAAAAGCATCACTGAGAAAACTTCTGCTTAATATTTTTGTTGAAAAATTGGTTCTATTACTTACATAAGAATTTCCAAAAGTGTGCGGTCTCAGTCGAGACTTCTTGCGTTTATTAGGTTACATCTTTTATTATCATCATTTCAGCCGAAAGACTTACGTACCAATTTTATAAACAAGCATTCCTCTTTAAAAAAAAGTGATCATATAAGGGTTAATTTTTTACTTTTTGAGGTTTGGAACCCTTATTAAATCATAGTTCCAAAATCAAAAAAAGAATCATCGAAAACTCGATCCAAATGGTCACCATTTTTTACATCCATGAAACTTATATTCTCCGTTCATGTAGTTAGTTATGCTCATCCACCGCGATATTGCATTGTGTCGTTATCTGTCCCGAGTGATAACTGGGGCCATTGTGTGGGGTCACAAATGCCATTGTTACCCAGCGCAGCCGACTGGGAAAGCTGGTAAATGCTCACACCTGTAGGGCAGATAACACGTAAATTAACATAGTCTATGGTCCATTTGAATTGGTGTGTCAGTAGTAAAAAGGGTAGGTATTTTAACTAAGACTTTTACCACCCATTTCAACGACTTTGTATTATTGTTGGATGCTTGCTTTGGAATTTTGAATCATAATTCAATAATGGTTTGGTAGCACTACGATTTAAAAACAAACATATATGAGCAAAAACAAGCATCCAAAAATAACACAAAGTACACACACGGGCGAAAGCGCAGGCTTAGGTACTAGCCTTAAGCCTGCGATCCTGCGACCTGGATTTCGGTAATTGATCCACGAGATTGTACTATCGGAACAAAAGGTTTTAATAGATGACAATCCTATTTGATAATCAAAGTCTTAGACTATTTTGTGTGGCGATCCAAATCCGTTCTGTAGTTTTTTGTTAAAGAGTAAAAAACACCCATCCGTCTTACCAACCACACAAACTTTCACATTTATAATACTAGAACAAAACTTATTTAATTCTGACTTTTCGAAGCTAGAAAGAAATTCACTCATCAGAAAAACTGAGTAGTCTTTAAGACGCAAAAAAAGTTCGATACATATAAATTCTTCAGCTGAAGCGATAACAAAACAATATAAAATGTTCAAACAGCCATAATACTGTAATTTAGGTACTTAGAACTACTTAAAATATGCGCAAACAATATTCGAACAACGCGCAACGCGCCAAAACAAGAGGATTAACGATGAAAAAGAAGTTATCGGGAAAGTAATAAGATTTATTTTTTACTGCTAAAAAATTTTACATCGGCAACACCTGACTTTTCTTTTTTATTCGTTCAAGAATCATGATCATTACCCAACTACAGTTCTCTGTGAAGTTTTACGTACTTAATTTTAATTGTTTTATTTGTGAATTTTTGTTAAGTATCATTCTTTATAATTTATTCTTTTAAATGGGTTTTTGTTCTTTAGCTTTCAATCCAAGTAGACTTCATATTGAAGTAGACTTCATATTCATTAATGAAATAAAATTGTCTTTTTTGTTAGTTCTTGGCTAATTGAAAACTATTGTAGAGAACATCGTTTCGAAAAATATTGAAACGACCTTTCTGAAACTGCAACTAACATCTGTGTAACCGAACCGTAAGCTTTGCCCCGCTACCAACCTAGCAATTCTGCCACAAAGGTTTGACCCATTCTCTCAAAGGACAAGCCGACACGGGACGAGAAGTAAAACTTAAATCTATCATTAAGCTTATCCACTAACAAGAAATAATTTAAAAAAAAATGGGAGTCTTCCTCGTTCGTATGGCGAAATCGTCACTCCGACCCTCAATATGCGACCTCCGTCTCACGTTAAGCACCAGAGTGACCGTAAACCCTCCCGCAGGTCCTCTGAGTGTGAACGGTGAATATTTTATTCATGAACACATGAAATTCTTCAAACAAACACTAAAGGCTTAGCGGATCCCCGTTTGAGGTTTTGCAAATAAAAAGCTTTGTCGAAAATTGGGTACGAGTTAAGCTCTTGCCTGTGTGAGAAGAAAAGAAAATCTGGAAAATGACAATTTAAAATGATTTAGTAAGTGAATCACTTATTTGGGTTTTAAGCATGTTTTCAATTTCAACAAGTAAACATGTTGCAAAGAACAGGGACAAAGTTTTGGATTTCAATCAAATACGATTAACTTATATTTTCTGAATACCACGAATTTCATAAAAAAAAAAACAAGATAAACTAAAACAAAACATGTTGGTTTCAATTTTCATCGAGGAAATTGAAGCCAACATGTTTTGTTTTAGTTTACCATACAACATGTAGGTACACCAAATTCTGGTAACTAAAAGTCGAAAATCCACTTACGTTTCGCACAGACAACCAACCAAACCCAGCATTGAAATTTGACCCATTTGTTGGTGAACCCTGCAAAGCTTTTAATCTTTAATTTTTATTTCAATTCGACTGAAAAAATGTTTTTGATTCCCACCAACGTGTATTTAAAAAAATCCCTCCGGCAAGCCGCAGGAGGAGGTAGATTTCGAAGAAGGTGCTGGAGCGTCCGACTATTGAAAATTTGTATAAAGAGTTGTACTTATGTGTACAATCTACAAAAAAAAAATATGATTTCAAAATCGTTGTCCTGTAATGGAAAGTTTACCCTTTTTAAATTCTCTCATAAGAGTTTAGCATGGAAACGCCCTCAAATGTTTAGTTATAATTTTTTATTTCGAAAACCATAAGTTTTATCGCTAAACTTTGAAGGTAACAATTGTAAAGTAAACAATTTGCTTTCAAAAAAAAATATTTGCGACGTTCAAAATATTTACTGTTTCGGAGATATGATTTTTTTTCGCAAAAAATTTGGAATTTTCAACCCCCTCCCCAATTTAGGGGTTGCATCAAAAAAGTTTTAATTTAACGATGTCCGTATTCGTACTCAGAATGATAAAAATGAGAAACGGTTCAAAAATTTTCCATAGGAAAAAAGTTATGGCCAAAAAACTGATTTTAGAAAAACCGCCCCCCCGCCGCCCCCCATGGACGAATTCCGCCCATTCACGAACTTAGCCTAAGTTTTGACCGTTTCGATTTTTTGGCCAAGTTTGAAAGCAATCGGTTCATAATTGCGACCTGTAGAGTGTGGCTAAATTTTGCTTGTCACCCATATACATACGTATTCATATAAATCCCCGTAGGTGAGAGACCAATAGGTAGATTTTTTTTTTTCAAAAAAAGGAAATCTACCTAACTGTTTGTTTTAGCCGTTTTCATTGCTTGTAGCTAAAAACTGTTTGTGACGTACGTCGGGTAACAAAAACGAATGTTGTTGACTCAAATGATATGCGGTTTAGTGTGTTTAAAACTGTAGCTTCCAATGAGTTTGTGAAAATCAAATGGTGATATTATGTTGCAAAGTGTAATTCTCACTCCGGCTACATTTCTTGCGGTCCGTTTGTGGATGATATGTTATCAAACACCGTGCTTCGTGATACACTCATTGATCTTGCTTGTCTCGCCAGTATACAAGGTGTAAACAACCTCATCGCGAAGCCTTCAAACTAAGTAACTTTACGCAAAAAAAAATTGCTTGGAAACGACTTTTTTTTGGGTGAAACATCATATTTTGTGGTAAAACTTATTGTCACGAACGTAAAACATTCTGGTGATGCATGGATTCAATAGTAAAGTTAAAATCTTGCAATAAAACTTGTTGCATTAAAAGTTGTAACTTTGACCCCCAATATCTCCGTATGGGTATGGTATAGAACAAAAAAAAATGGACGGGGAAAACAAGTGCCTTTCGGTTTTATTAAGAGGTTTTTACATTCTTTATATGAGAGTCGACACTGCTCAGGCGTCCAAAACTCTAAGGCCTGAATTCTTGTCGCACTAGCGTGACTGTCGATCGCGTATAAGTATACATTGTGTTATAAACAGGGTGTAAACCACCTCATCACAAAGAATTCTGTACATCAAACCAAGTAACTTTACGCAAAAAATATTGCTGGGAAACAACTTTTTTTTGAGGTTATAAATCATGTTTTGTGGTAGAACTCAATGTAACGCACTTAAAACATTGTGCTGAAGGATAGATTGAATAGTATGGGGGTCGTGGAGGCGTTAAAAGTTAAAAACTTCAAAAAAAAAACTTGTATTTAAAAAAAAAACTTAACAAAAAGTTGTAACTTTGACCCCCCATATCTCCGTAACTAGAAGGTTCCCAGGTATGGTGTAAAACAAAAAAATGATCGCAATTATGGGGAGAACAAGTGGCTTTCGGCTTCGTGAAAAGGTGTTTTACACCCTTTATAGCACCATACTGCGACGCGGATGTCAGCGGCGACTGACAGCCGTATTTTGTTTTCACTGACGTCACGACCAACCGTACGCGACCGACTGTCAGCGCGACAAGAATTTAGGCCTAATAACCTTATTTCACTAGTGACTAATTGATCAGCCAAAGAGTACCTATCAACATGTTGCCAGCAAATTGTCAGTTTCATTTCTCCCCCCATTAGTCAAGTCTCAGGTCCCATTATTCCTAACATTCAATTAATAAACAAATATTGATTGATGTATCTTTTTCCCTGACTGAACGGTCCATTTATCATAAATAAAAGAACATCATTTATCAAGGTTCTATCGCAAATTACTCCCGAAATTGGTCCTGTTTGCTCTTTATTTTCTAAACTTGTCTGAATTGTAAAAAAATGGCTATCTTATGGCTATAGATATCATGAAATGAAGTCGCGACGACATTGGTTTTCTAAATTAAAGAATTTTTTTGACTAAACAACAAGTGCGAGTCGGACTCGCCCATGAAGGGTTCCGTAGCAGCAAGTAACTGGTTCACGGTTTATGCATATGGTTTATGTTTATGAAATTAAATGTTTTTTTTTTTATATTTTTTAAAGATCAATTAGATAATTATTTTACGATTTATGACGTATTAAAAAAAACTACTTACTAGATCTCGTTCAAACCAATTTTCGGTGGACGTTTATATGTCCATCATATATTTTTTTTTAGTTTTATCATTCTCTTATTTTAGAAGTTACAGGGGGGGACGCACATTTTACAACTTTGGAATTGTCTCTCGCGCAAACTATTCAGTTTAGAAAAAAATGATGTTAGAAACTTCAATATCATTTTTGAAGACATATCCATAAATACCCCTCAGTTCTAAGTATGGGGAACCCCCAAAATTTATTGTTTTTTTATCCTATTTTTGTGTGAAAACCACCAACCAAGTTTCGACAGCATAGTTCTTATAGTTTCGGATAAAGTGGCTGTGACATACGGCCGGACAGACAGACAGACATGACGAATCCATAAGGGTTCCGTTTTTTGCCATTTAGCTACGGAACCCTAAAAATCATGGAAATCGCGTGACCGTCACGAATGCTTTTGGTAGCACTCGTAGCAATCCACTGCGTAGCGGCGTAGCCGTAGCGGACCGCTACGTGTTTTCGCCTCTATCAGCAGTCCCCAAAGACTGCCGCGCATGTTTTTCTATAAAGATTTATGTATAAAACATTAATACTTCATCATCATCATCATCTCAGCCGAAAGACGTCCACTGCTAGACATAGGCCTCCCCCAAGTGTCGCCACATTGACCGGTCCCTTGCGACTCGCATCCAACGGATTCCCGCAACCTTCACCAGGTCATCGGTCCACCTAGTGGGAGGTCTTCCAACGCATCGTTTTCCGGTTCGCGGTCGCCACTCTAGAACTTTTCGGCCCCATCGGCCATGATTAATGCTTAACTTAGACATTTATCCATCAGGAGTTTCTCAATATCAATTACGGAGTCCGGATCTGCGCACGGTTGATGGCAATATGCTCAACCCCCTATCACATGGGGACTTTAACATAACTGGTGAAATGTGGGTGTACTATGTAGGTACACCTCTACCTAACCCTTGGGGGTTTTCAGGCGTGATATTATGATATATTTGTTTATATTGCACAGAAATCTCATATTATAAATAAAAAAAAAAACCATACGGAGCAAAGGCGGTCTTGGGCTATACAGCGTGTTAGGTTAAACGAGGGACATATTGAGGGAAGGTATTCAGTATTCGATTCTCAACCCAAATATGTAAAAAAACCTATAACCTTAATTTTTGACAAAATTGCGTAATTAAATACATTACTCATGGACACTGAGCGCGCGAGTAGGTTTCACGCGGCAAAACACGTGCCGGTCCTGAGCTCCGTGCGCAAACTCCGCCCCTTTCCTTTGTTTTGTCCCCGATGCACCGACAGGGCACATACCCGCGCCACCCCGCGCTGACCTCAGTGTATGCGCGAGCGCCGTCACATCCGCATGTCTAATATTGCGTTTCCGCGTATCTCAAAACAAACAACCCCGCTTACTTCGCGATATTAAGAGTGTCCTGTAAACGTGTTCTTGAATAACCAAAAAATTCGTCTTATCATCATTCCAGTGAAGACTATTGGAATTATGCTTCGTGCTTAAGTGTTATCTAGTGATGGTGTGCGAGGAACCGTTAATTATTATGCAAGGTGTCAATCAACGACTGCGAACATTCGGTTAGTACCTAGTAATACTTACCTAGATATTTGCCTCTCCAAAGCCAGATTTAAAGTATGAAGGGAAAATGGATTAATCCTAGAAAAGTCATTGACCCGCACACATATTCTGCGATAAGCGCATGGCGCATACGTTAGAGACTTAGGCGATGTTTTTGGTATGGATCTATCTGTTATTTATAGAAAAAAAAACTACTCGACGGATTTTAACGAAACTTGGTACAATTATTCTACATACTCCTGAGCAGGTAATAGTATACTTTTCATCACGCTACCATTAATAGGAGCAGAGCAGTGAAAGGAAATGTTGGGAAAACGGGAGAAGTTACTTGGTTTTTTTAGCTTCCGTCGCGTGTGCAGCCTTAATGGTTAAAGCTACATAGAAATCATGTATAACGGAAATATTCCACATAAAATTATATAAAAAATATCCCACGACAGCATATGTCTATCTTTTATAGTTGACTCACAATAACACGTGTAACTCCCGATAGCTTAGCAGTTCGGAGAATAAATGTGAATGTAAGTTTGTTTGTTGCGCTTTCACGCGACAACTACTGAACGGATTTGGATGAAATTTTGCACACAGATAGTTTATAACCTGGATTAAAACATGGGATACTTTTTATCCCGGCAGTAAGATTCCATGGGACAATAATCAAACTTCACGCGGGCGAAGCCGCTGGCAGAAGCTAGTGTATGATAAGTGGTTTCATTTAGAATTTTAATGGAGTCTAGCTTTTAAGGGTCGTGTTTGGCCTAAAATGTCATTGATAGTTCGATTTTAATAATTCAGTGATATCATTGTGTATACACGGCCCGATCCTATTTGAATAGCCTTCATTATGTGCCATTGTCCCGCGTACATTATGATCCGCATTGTCAATTTTCACGTTCGGGATTCGCGTAACACTAAACATTGTCATTATTATTGAAAGCCTACCAAACAAACACAATAATATTGACAGGAAATTAACATTCTAGTTTCAGCCAGTAATATTCCGAGGGCAGAGCAAAGGCACGTCCGGCTATCAATAATTTGAATACATGTGACATCCATTAACTAGGACAGAGCAAGTGTGGTAGCTAGTGTCCCTCCTTTTTAAAGAGAAGATGAAAAAGAGATATTAAAAGCTGATTATGATGAACAGAAGGACCACTCTTTATTATCTCCTTTTCTTAGACACAAGCGCACTTCAATGTACGAACGCTTTTGCCAACGACGTTTGCCTTCATAAATCGATGATTCCCTAGGTTAACTTAAAAAGTTTAACACAATTTATTTCGATATTTTTTAAATACCTACATCACCAGTCTAACATAAACTTATATTGTCACTTACGGGATATCTTCCGTGATTATTTGTTGTTTTGAGCTCCCGATATTTCGACGCTGTTGCAAGCGCCATGATCGCGAGTTGACTGGAGAATGCGGGTGGATGGAAAATAAAATTGTTACGAGCAGACAAATCTGTCTACCCTCTTTCTTTGTCTTTTGCTACGCGCACTATTGGAACTCGACACTAAGTCACGACAAAACGCACTCACAGTATCACCAGGTTTTTTGGAGTTTTTTGTATGATGCAAAAGACAAAGAAAGAGAGTAGACAGATTTGTCTGCTCGTAACGATTTTATTTTCCATCCACCCGCAGTCTCCAGTCAACCCGCGATCATGGCGCTTGCAACAGCGTCGAAATATCGGGAGCTCAAAACAACAAATAATCACCGAAGATATCCCGTAAGTGACAATATAAGTTTAGTTTTAAACCGTGAAAGCCTAAAACAGTGTTCAGTCTAACAAAGTTGGGAAAGGCTAGGCAGATGTCTAGCCAAAAAGTTGTAGTTGTCCTAAAGCCTATTTTTAGGTCTGCTTCCAGTTGAACCGGATGCAGCTAATATACTTAATTTTGAATTACCTCCTGAAAACCAGAATCAACAGTGACGGCCACTAGAAAACTGTAGAGACAATGACGACGTCTCAAAAAATGAATTTAACCGTCTTGGATCCCGCAACGAAATTAATCAGAAAAGTATAGCGGAGGAGCAGGAAAAACCCATAGTTTCCACTTTCCATATCAGCAGGAGACTGAACGAAACGAGGCCAATAGGCACAAAGGAACGTTTACAACTGGGATAGGCCTTGTTACCTAATACCACCGAAAAATATTAACATTAATGAGACCTAAGTTGAGACTGTTATATTTGGTACCAACAATACAAATTTGAATTAATATTCCTACGTCAGTACATTATTCAAAGTGCCACACTGACCTAAATCGTATATCAACCTTGCACCTTCCAGCTTAACTTGTTCCCGACAGAACGTAAACAACATATCCGAATGCTAAATGTTTGAAACAAGTCACAATGACAAATGAGCCCAATTTGTAGGAGCGTGTGAAAGCTTAGCCGTAAGTGGCTTAAACACGAGGTAGATATTGTCATTACACAACGTGGCATTAGGTGCTTGTCGGGTGAGTGGGCTCACCACTTGAACGAAGATTTCAATTACGGGAACGATTGTTTAGGGTGTCAGTAACTTGAATAAAAAACAACAGGTTGCACGGGAGAGCCGGCAGAAGTGAAAACTTGAACATTAACGATGTGCATTTTTTATATTTTGGAATGGTTATGGAATAATTTCGCACGAATTGCTATAATTATCAGTATAAAAGTACCAACTATAATTTATGTGGTAAAATACAATATTTGTTTATTGCGCTATCGTACACAAACATGTCAATTTTATTACATTAAAATAACTACACAAATATCTACCTACATTATGAATCTCCGTCTTACGAATTTTCAATCAGGTCACGTGTCCTGACGCGAGTGTCCTGACGCGAGTTTAACATTTTTTACCTATCTCAAAAAGTGTACAACGCCGCTAAAGAAGTTTTCGCTTTAAAAATTGTGGTCAAATACGTCTACCCTGATATTTTTAATGCAATAAGTATCATATCGTTTTGGGCACTGGGCTTGTGTTTGGCCGCATCTTGCCTGATGTGAAGCAATGATGCGGCCTAGGATGAAGCTCGCTTGTCTAGAAGAAACCGATTCACTCAAGTTTTAAATATATCCTGACGGCTTCTTTGTTCCCTGGTCAGGGAACAAAGAAGCCGTCAATTATTTTGGCGGTTCGCACAACAAATGTGGAAGCAGAGTTGTGTCCCTTTGATAGCAATAGAATCGCCACTTATGATAGGGTACTAAAATAATGTAACATAAATGTGGAATTGTGAGCAGCAGTGGCCCAGTGGTGGCGGCCCCGACTTACGATCAATATTCGTGGGTTCGACCCCAGACAGGCGCATTACTGCGTGTAATTTATTTCATCATCACTGAACTCAAAACGGTGAGGGAAATCGTCGTGAGAAAACCGGCAAGTTGTGAAACAGTGAAAGTCCATTCCCTCTCATTGAGAAGGGGCCGTGTACCAGCAGTGGGAACATTATAGGGATAATGTGGAATTGTAGAGGATTACAGACGTAAATATTATGTTTTGTTACAAGTGGTTAGTTAATTGACAAACGCAATAAATAATTCTAGTTACCAACATGACCCAAATATTAATCGAAAACTAACAAACAGCCCAAATGACATCACTATAACACGAGCTAACACGTCATCTCTTCATAAATAATAAATCGTACGCAAACAAAAGATAAAACAAAACACAACTCGATACTGTGTACTCGGTAATTTGTTCGTAAAATCGAATGGCTTTGAATCGATATCTAATTACGAACACACGCGAGGAGAGGGGCTCACTCGTTATTCTTGTTCATAGATGTGGAAATGTATGCGATAATGACGAGTTTGCTGTAAATTTTTATTCAACAGGACTTGTAAAGCTTTCCTTTGTTTTATTGTTGCATAAAGCCGTCTAGCGGCTGTAGTGCTTATCTTAGCGAGTTTTGTTTCGCTTTATCTTCAGATGTTGGGATTTTTATTGTATTGTTTGTACTTGTGTTAGGTTATTTCATGGTTTTTTTGGGTGTTTTAGGATTTAGTACTAGATTGGTTTTTATTGTTGTTTACGTCAATATGTCTGGTAGAAATTTAGGTGTCTTTTTCAAAGATAAGCACGTTATGGCTTTCACGTGTAACAGTTTACACACAAAAATATATTGAAACCAAGTTAAATGTGAGAAGTTACTTGATGTGAAATAGATGTTAGTGTACCTACCCCAAACTGAAAAATGAAGTCAAAATACAGGAATCGTCTCAAAATCTTACTTTTACATTTTGAAAGCTTTCAAGCAAGAAGTACAACACGACAAGTTTTTGAGTACGTACTATTTAAAAAGGCTCATCAACATCTTTCTACCCTTATCCCATGTTGCTTGGAGGTCGAGGAGCACGTGCGCTTGCCTAGGTTGGTCAGTGGATGGGTGACCACCCTCGCATACTGAGTTCCCTCCGTGCCACGGAATGCACGTTAAGCTGTTGGTCCCGACTGTCATTTGTCCATCTTTGGTAATAGTTACAGGTAGTCAGTGGCCCGAAAAGTCTGACAACCAGTCTTACCAAGTGGTATCGTATTACCCAGTATTAACTGGGTTGTGGAGGACACATAGGCAGTCGCTCCATGTAAAATACTGGTATTCAGCTGCATCCGGTTAGACTGGAAGCCGACCCCAACATAGTTGGCCATGAAAAGGCTAGGCAGATGATGATCCCATTTTGCTTGGGATTGGCGCAACATGTTTTTTTCTTCCTGACTATTATAAAAGGGTAATTTTCAGTTAAATTACTAACATAAATATTATACAAGCAAGCTATCACTTAGATCTCGCATCAGTTAACAAGATGATAATTATTCAACAAGCAATAAGGTTAACGGCGCGATCATAGCTCAAGCTCATGAATTTTCATCTCGCGCTAATCTGTATGCATCTTCGCTATTTACTATTTACAATATTAGTTCTCGGTAATTAACGTTTGAGCCAATTTAAAGTAACAGGATGATATTTAGCGCTTTTCTGGGTAATTTTACCCGTTATTGAGCTTTTAATTTTTGGATGGAGTGAATAGTTATTATTCTTTATCATTTAAAGAATCTCTTTTATGCATGTTATGCTTGATTGTATTCATTCTGAAAATTTTTTTTTTTTTTTTGCAATTTTCGAAATAAAATCGATCGATTTGTATTTAAGTAGCGACCAAAACCTCAAGATTTTTAGCTATATCAAAGTAAATATATAAACCAACAGATCTACTGAAATAAGAGCACAAATCATTTCAAAATCCATTGAGAAAAAAGTAAAAGATACAAGGCATTCACTCAGTGAAACCAAAAAGAGACTTATCGGTGTTTTTTTACGGAGATTTGAGAAATATCTGAAAACCAACAAGCAACAAACAACAATCATAAATGTTGATAATAATTTCTAAAATGATTTAAACACTACTAACACTCTCGAACTTTCGGAAGAAGTATTACTCAACTCAAAAACTCAGTAACACCAAAATCCGCATACAATGAAGATAATAATTATCACATGACACGCAGTTCACACCAGCTTTGACAATCAGCCGTGCGTATCAGTCCAATGAGCCCTTTGTCGTACATTCTCTCCATACAGAACAGAACTTTTGCCAAATTGACACGAGTGGAAGCAGAATGAAACCTTTCATCTGTATTGTCACCGATTCAAACAACGTGGGGTATTGGACGCAATATCGACCGTACGATTTTTGATTTCGGATTTACAGTCTTCATTTTTTTTTTTGTCACTTTCCGGCGTTTAATTGGAAACTCAAACTACTGGGTTATACCATGGTTATGACTCACGTCAATTGACCTAATTCCGTCTTTTTTAATCAAACTTTAAGGGTTATTACAGAACGCTGCTGACATCCATACAGAGTCAAAGAGCTGCATCCGCGTTGGCCGGTAATGGTTTGACCGAATCTCAAGATAGGCCAACTCAACATCATCTGCCTAGCCTTTACCCAACTATGTTGGGGTCGGCCGGTCTAACAGTATGCAGCTGAATACCAGTATTTTACACGGAGCGACTGCCTATCAGACCTGCACAACCCAGTTAGTACTGGGTAATACAATGCCCTTCGGTAAAACTGTTTGTCAGACTTTTTGGGCCACTGACAACTGTCACCTGTAACAACTGTCAAAGATCTACAAATGGCAGCCGGGACCAACAGCTTTACGTGTTTTCCAAGGCACGAAGGAAACTCGGTATGTAAGGGTGGTCACCCATCCACATACCAACCTAGGCAAGCACGGCTTAACCTAAAGATCGAGCCGAGCCGCTGTTTTCTAGCCACAAGCTCCTGTAGACAAGATGAGCCGACTGAATACCAAAAATGACCGAGAAATTGAAATCTTTCCTAATTATGTAGATGTGCACTGCTGAAGAACTCTTTGCCAAAATGCAATATTCACGAAAAATCAAACTGATTTCATTTTTCATACACTATGAATTACTGTTCCTGACTTGAACAGAAATTCTCACCGCGTTAGTGCGCTCTGTTCACCCCACAAAGGATACTGCCTCAAGAAGAATTTCCTTTTATAAATTGTTCTCTTCATAAAATATCGTACAAGTTTCCTTGCTATTTCTATTTATCTAAAGGCTCATTCTTTATATAGCCGTAGACGTGTGTTCCCCGACAGTTAGTTAGGGGCTCCTCACATCCATTTTAGTTTCGTCGAAATACCAACACCTGAGACAAAAGAATATCGCCATTTTTCCAAAACAAAAACGAAAGTGTCAGTTTCCATTCAGTTTCGACGGCGAAACAATGAATGATAGTACAAAGGAAACTTTTGAAGGCAGTTATCTTTAAAAGCTCGTCAAATACTCTTAAAATATTATCTTTTGTGACGGGTGGTGTAGACATTTTTATTCAAAATTCAACGTTGTTTCCTTTATTTAACAAGTTTTATTACCAAATGCAGTGTTTGTTACAGTTGCATTCCTTTTGATGGAAACAGCAAAGCATTTGCTGGAAGCATAGTGTTATTACGTAACAATTCGTTATAACACTGCAAGCTTTGTAGATTGCTTCTGTAAACATTCAGGGACTCTAATCTAGGAAATGTCTGAATTTGTTTAAGTATTTCATAAATGATTAAGGTCTTATTAATTAACCAATATAAACAATGAAAAAAAAACCACCATTACAATATTAAGTAACCAATGATGTACTAGTAACTAGGAAATCCACAGTCCCTAGACGTTCCCGGCGCAAAGGAGCCCATGACACTTGCAGCGTTTCCGCGCTGAATTGCCAGGGCAAGCCTTTGCACCAGGAAAGAACCAGAGCGAGGGTCACCGCCCCTTTCTCTAAGTCGCCGGCCGACCTCCGCCACAAATTTTATAGCGTCGGACCCCCAGCAACCAGTGGTTTCTACTGTTTCTAGGTCTTATTTACTTTTCGTGAAAATGAAATAAAATGAGAAGTGAGTAGGTACCTACTGGCTTACTCGTGAACAACGAACCTACCTACTAAGTAAGCTCAGTTGGTAAATTAGCAATCGCGGTATTGACATGTCAATGCTTTGATGTGGTCTAATTGAAACTGTGACCTTAGCCATTGTAACTATTGTAAGTTAGACATGCCTGCCTATATTACCTATCCAAGACCTAAATGCGTTATTACTAATTGCCAACTAGTATTATAGTATTACATCGATTTATTTTCAGAAACTAACACACAAATACACCTATTTTTATTCTCATTTGCAATTACGTCAAAGTCATCATCTGCTTAGCCTTTTCCCAACTATGTTGGGGTCGGCTTCCAGTCTAACCGGATGCAGCTGAACACCAGTACATGCCTGCTATCTGACCTCCACAACCCAGTTAATACTAGGTAATATGATACCACTTGGTAAGGCTGGATGTCAGACTTTTGGGCCACTGACTACGAGTAACGACTGCCAAAGCACCACCAACAGCTAAAAGTGCTTTCCGAGGCACTCGGAGATAGAAAAAGAGAGGAAACTCGGTATGTAAGGGTCGTCACCCATCCACAGACCAACCTAGGCAAGCACGGCTTAACCTAGATCGGTCTGAGCGGCTGTTATTATTAAGCCAGGAGCTCTTCCAACTGCGTCAAAGTGTAAACAAAATAAACATATTTTGAGTGGATAATAATAAAACGTGAATAATTAAACAACACAAATAAATCAAATATCACTTTCGATGACTGCAGTAATTTCCACACGTTGCCGTTGTAACAATATGAATAATCACTTTGATACTGACAATTTACGAGCAAAGGGAAGACTATAAAACTAAAATAGTTTAACCATTAAAATCGTGATTAACAAAACTACGGGCAATGATTAATGACAGTCGCTGTATCATGTACCGACAGTTGCATCAATTTAATATTCATCACGCATTAAGACCCTCAATAAATGGGGTAACGGAGGTAAACAGCCGTCCGTATATAGGTGTATGTTATCATGATTTCAATTTCCAGCCTTACCTACAAAGAGATAATTATTGTGTTACCCAGTTTTGTTTTTGAGCAACCCCGTCACACTTTTCCCAAACCACTACAACTCCTGAAAGCGAGAATCAATAGTGGCGACCATCAGAAATGCGCAGAGACAACGGAGCTTAACGAATACCCAGGGAAACAATTTAGCTGTGTAGGATCTCGAATTCTCACTTTTGTTTTCTCTGTCTCTCTTTACAGAAGAGAGTCAGAGGCTCATGGGCGGCATTAAAACTCTGTCACCAGGTTAGGTACTAACCACACGATAAAGAAGAAGAAGAACAATAGTCATCCAGGAAGTATCTGGATGGTTACTGGGCAGATAGACAGTCACTACATGTAAAATAATTTGGATTTTAGCTACATCCGATAGAACTGGAAGTTTCCACCATCAATAAATTGCAAATCTAATTAGTCCGTCAGTTAGAGTATTGGAACATAATGGACACGTATTTTTTGTTTGTGTTAATCAACGAATATTGACAAAGATAAAACGCATCAAAACTCGGGAGTGGGGGCCAGTGACGTCAGAACTCACTAAAAATGATACCAAACAGTGACGTATTGAGAATTTTAAAAGCGTCGTATCTTCGTCAATTTTGTTTCATGTAACAAAAGAAAAAATACGGGTCAAATATATTTTGATAATCTAAGTGACGGACTAATTAGATTTTTTCAGTTAACAAGCCTATTGTGCCAAAAGTAGTGGCAGTTCTTTCATACAAGCTTGGCTTGCCCTTTTAACCTTCTATCTCTTCATGATATTAGGGTTCCTGAACAGTCTGCTGGCCATAAGGGCTCACCGTATTGTTGGCCGATAGGAACACCACCGGCCAGGAGTGATCTGATTAGCCATACCGCGAGCAAGACCCACCAACCCGCACTGGATTATGGCTCCTCCATCTAATAAGAACAGGAGCCTGTGTCCCAGATGTTGGAACGTTTAAGACTGATTATGCTATAACAGTAAAATATACATCCTATACAAATGATCAGCATTACCCTAATAGGGCAATGCACTCAGCACGGAAAGGAAGCGGCATTTTATCTACATACACTTCCAAGACTTGCATGATATCCCGCGCACGAAATGGCGCCCCATTTTTTATTTTATTAAAATGCTAAAAGGACCGTAAGGCACCCGGGTTTAATTTACCATGCGTGACTGAATAATGCTGTTATCATAAATATTGTACTGTGAGAAAAAATCTTTGTGAGGGAAATTATTAAGTTTAATCTTTCGTTACTTTGTGGTATAAATATTCTACTACAATGTCCCAACAAAAATTGGTTTTCTACAAAGTTGCATATTACCGGATACTTACCATGTTTTCAGATATAGTAGGTAACTTACTGAAATCAACTACTCAGTGTTTAGAAAATAGTGTAGACCTACATTTAAGAAAAGTAATTAGATGCATAAATAACAAACACTATAAAATAGACTTCCCACGCTTGTTTATAACCTAATTTACAACTTCAATGGAACACTCAACAAGTAAACGAACATACAACTATTCACCAAACATAGCTATAATTGAAATTTCATTTCCATGTCCTCTAACAATCAAAGGCCTAACTTCTATATTAGTTGTAATGTCAACAAAATCGCACTATTTCAACACGTAGATAATATTGAATCTTACTCGCAGCGCCCGAAGCAAACTCCAAGTGAATTTGCGAAGTTAAATTGAAAGTGAGCGTTCGGGCCAGACGATTGATGAGTGGACCATTCCAGTTTGCACTTCAATGTTCACGTCCACACGTCCGTGCCTTCTTGGGTTAATGTTATTGGGGAATGTTTGTGGGTTTTATCTAATACTTTTTGCAAAGATTTGAGACGGTTAAATATAAATATCGGTTAAATATGAAGAATCATCTTCATGCCCTAGTCTCATTCTACTTAAACACGTTTTCTTCTTCCATTCTCCTCTTAGAGACATCACATTTTACTCCTTTCTTTTTCATATAATTCCACACTCAAACCATTCATCTTTTGCTCTCTCTCTCCATTCATCCACATTCATATCCATCACTCTTCCGGTCACATGCGTTTCATCCTCTTTTGAAACGTGCATTGTGTTGACTAATATGCAGCATGTTATAAGTGTGAAGTAGATATTTCTGTCAGTACTTCACTGTTAACTTTATACATTAGAACTTTCTACTCTCGTTGTTGCAATGTACTCTCCGGGTATGTATTGGTAATACTTATTCAACTTTGTTGTCATTGCAAGAATGTCACTTTTACGTTTGGTAATAAATTGGTTTTAGGGAAATAATGCAGTGTGATACTTACTCGGTACTAATTATCATCTGGCTAGCGTTTTCCCAACTATGTTGGGTTCGGCTTCCAGTCTAACCTGACTGCTTATGACCTCCACAACCCAGTCAGTACTGAAGGAAGCCAACCCCAACATACTCGTAGTTAGGGAAAGGCTAGCCAAATGATAACTTATCGGATATGACAGTCACCAGAATGATTTCTTTCCCTTCAATCATCGCCCTGTTACATTTTATTTAGAAGGAAACAAATTAAATGTCATCAAAACTTGAGACCTCACTTAAAATGTAAGCCAAAACTAAATGACGGTACATATTCATCTTCAATTTAAATATTAATGAAAATATATTCGCAAGAAAGCCTCGTTTTGCATATAAATTAAGGTTGCTGAATATAAAATGTTATGCAGCTAAAACTTGAGAAATAATAGCGGAAAAGCCCAGTTATACTCACTAGGGCTTTTTCTACATTATTGTTTATTTAACTCTTCTCGTATATTTCCCTGTTATTTGCAAGGGAAGTCTTATGAGTTTTTAGCCCTATTTTTCAAGTATACAATTTTATTTTGCTTCCAGCACCTGTGAGTCTTCAGCAAAAATTTTTAGTATTTTGAAATCTGTGTCAACTTAATTTAAAGTTGAAATTCTTTTGAAGTGATAATAAAACTACGACATATTTTGGCTATCAAGTTTCAAATCTAAATGAGGGATTTTCTTTTTCAACTCTTCCCTAGTCGCTGCACAGATGGCGTTGGTCTGACTACGTTACTGCAAGGAACAGAACGTCACATAATTTCACTTGGACCTAATAATTATATTTGGAAGCTTAGGCAAACGAAAGTGTCAGTCAACGAGCGTATGTGACGTGTGTTTTTTCAAGCGTTTTGGCTTTGGGACCTAGTAACGTAGTCGGATCAACGCCATCTATCGAGTTCACGGAAACTATTTTTTTTATAATTCTCAAAAAGAAATCCTCTCATTGTAAACTATGCCTTTTTTAGACATTTTAATATGAAAACCGATTGCCAAATATTTGTAAAGTAGTATTTTTGGCACGTAAATAATAATCTATCACGGTTTTTACAACAATTTGGACAAAGTAAACACTGCAATATTTTAGGTGGGTGTACAAATAATAGAAAACGGAAATTGTCCTAGAACCACTTTGAAAAATGTAGTTAGAGAACACAAACAACATGATAAGTAAAAACCTTTTAATCAATAAACTGTGTGGGTGGTGAGTGGAACTGTCATAGTTAGTCTAAGAGCTGCCCATATATCATCGACAATCGCACTTTATTTGCACATACAGGGTGTAAACAGACATATCCCAAAGCCGTCAACCATGCATTCTGTTCATCACACTAGTTACGCAAAAATTAGTGCTGGGAAACGCCTTTTTTGTGGGGTGTAAAATCAAGTTTTACGGTAAAACACCGTACTCAAAACATTGTGCTGATGGATGGATTTAATATTAAGTGGGTCGTGGAAGTGTTTAAAGTAAAAATATTACGTTAAAAAAATACTTGTCAATAAGTTGGAACTTTGTCCCCCAATGTCTCCGTAACTGGAAGGTTCTTATGTATGATGTAGAACAAAAAACTGATCGCAATGTCGGGAAGAACAAGTGCCTCTCGACTTCGTTAAGTGATTTTTTACACCCTTTATTTGTTACTCACAACATTCAAAATGCTTGCGGCAAACATACATGACTGCTTCGGTCTCTTAGGAATATATTGCATAACGTTTTTTTTTCTGTAATTAACTTTGCTATACCTTGTGCCTTGGGTTTTGATGTGGTGGTGTTTTTTTTTCCTTAAATATTATGTAAAGTAAATGCAGTTGAATCAATCATTCTGTCTGTAATGATAAGTTCATCATGGTTTTTTTACGTTAAGTTACGTCTTTGAAAAGAATAGCATTATCTTGGTATATTTTGATTTGATCATGGTTTAAGCGTTCACTGCGCAGCAGTACTTTTTGTAATTTATTTCTAAAACGATGAAGGCAAACATCTTGAAGAAACCGGCATGTCTTAGATTCGAAGACATGTGACATCTTCCGACCCGGACTGGGTTTTTTCCTGCTCATAGAGAAGAAGCCTGTGTCCTAGCAGGGGGGGCAGGCGGGGCGGATTATGCTATTGCTGTGTGTTTTTCATTTTTACTATTTTGCCTAGGTTTTATGCCCTTTTGACACCAAAACGAAAAAAGAAGTAAGCAAGAAGAATCGGAACTTAGATTTTCAACGCTCAATTTACCGTCAAGAGTTAAAATATTATTTACGCATCCATGTAGCTGTCGCTTACTGTTAGTGAAAACAGGCCATAAGAGCTGCACAACTATACCTACATCATGAACATGCAGTACATTACATATCTTCAGTTAGAAGCTGAAAAATACCGCATGGAGTATGCTCCGAGGAATTAAAGTTCTTTTTTCTAAGAGATGAAGTATGGCTGGTGTGTTTTGTAATTATTCTTACGAAACCGCAGTAGTAAATCATGCTTAATGCTGAACTACTTCTGCAGCGGAATTTTTACCCGTTTTATTCTGAATAGGGAGCGGTTTTCAAGAAGAATAGGGGTATTACTCGTATGTAGGGGCTGTTGGTTTGCGCATGTGACATTCCAGTGTATCTGTGAAAATTCAGGATATTCGGACTATCGTTTTACTATGAGAAAAAAAAATTACACAACTTCTCAAAATTAACTGCTATAACGTCTCTATATGGGGTGACTGGTAATTAGTGTACGAAACTTAAACACGTGATTGTGCTTATGATAACAAACAAATTTTACTTTGGGACCAAAGCCGAAATCGCGAAAAAAAATCAGTTATTCAGTACTATAGGCGAACAAAAATGTACTGGACAGCTGATTTTTTTTTTTTCACGATTTCAGGATTGGTCCCATAGTAAAAGTTGTTGGTTATCATGAGTATAATCACGTGTTTAAGTATCGTACACTATTTATTAGTCACCTTATATACAGCACTTGGGCTTGCCTGGTTGGTCTAGTTGTAGCAAGCGCAACTGCTAAGGATGAAGTCCTGGGTTTGATTACAGGGCAAAGTGTAATTGAATTTTTCTTTCATGAATTTCTCAGTCGCATCCACGGAGTCTGTATTTCTGCCCAGTCGATGGCAATAGGCTCGTTCCCTATTACTTGGGACTTAAACATAACTGTCGAAATGTGGGTGTACTATTAGTTACACCTCTGCCCCCCTTCCCTTCCGGGATTACAGGCTTGATGTTATGTATGGTTTGTTATGCAACTGGAAATTGAACGGCAAAAGCACAAACCTAATAAATTTCCCGATCTCAATCAGAATTAGATATTCTAAATTGATGTAATCTTACCATCTACCAATAAAACAATACCCTTACACCAAGAAGATGAAATATGTATCTCTTCGTTACGACTTATTGCGAGCATAGAACGTGAATAGATGACGTGTCAATAATAACGTTACACGTTGCTCTCGTATCTGTTACTGTAACAGATACCTCTGTTACGTCGCTGCTTGTCTCCGTATTCTTGGTAGAGATGTCACCGTAAAATTGTCAAACACGTTATATTACAATATAACGTGTTTCTCTCTAGCAATATTGTAAACTCTCGAAATTTTCAACTGAACATACGGAAGTATTTCTGCACCCATAATCGGGAATTGGGGCACCCCCCCGTTAGATTAGTTAGGTTCGTTTAAACCCTGCACTCGGAAATAGAAACTCCGTCTACTACGCTTTTTAGGGGAATATAAAGTGTTTTAAAGTTAGGTTATATTAATCGGTATTTCTCAGGAATGGTACATTATCTTTTCATGAGAGTTGTACCAAGGCAAGGGGGACCCCTCCTTCCCTTCACACCGCGTGAGTTGACTACCATCGCATGCATTTCACGAAAAATAATGCGTTTTATTGTAAGCAGTATGTTCGTTTGACAATATTTCGAGAGTTTACAATATCGCTAGAAAGATTACAATATAACGTGTTTGAAAATTTTACGGTGACAGAGATATATTATGTCTTAAAGGGGTCGTATTACCTAGTTGTAATGTGATGGAAGGAGAAGAAGATGGAGGATAGAACGTGCGAAGAATGATATGAAATAAATAGGAGATTATTATAGAAAATGATCGAAGAAAAAAATTTTGCGCCGACCCCAAGTAACGTGGGACAAGGGTAGGAAGATGATAATGGTGTCATATTAACCAGTAACTGGGTTGTAAAGTGAAGTTTGTATGTTTGGATGTAGGGGGTAATCTTCAAAACTAAGCAAGGTAGCAACATTATCCCCAAGTATTAAGGGGCTACCTCACGCCAACGACCTTGAGCGAGTGGGAGAAGTTTAGCAATAGCGTCGTGAGAGCGATACACTGCCGTCCGTCGCCCCGAGGAGCCCCGCTTCAATGCGCACCAAGATTATTCGAAAAAACCACCCACCTTGATTTATCAAACAATACGGATAAAAGCCGTAAACTATACTAATATAAAGGGCATTAAATTGTCTTTGAGATGATCTAAGTTTCATGCAAATACGCCCGATAGTTTTTGCGTGATGATCGTTTTTTTGGACATTACTTTATAAATTAATTACACTAAGTTATAAAAATATTTGCTTTCCTTGTAATTTTATGAGATTTAATAAAAAAAAAAAAAATCTTCACATTTTCACATATCAAATTATGAAAGAAATGGTCTAGTATAACATATATTTTTTTCAAATAAATTAGACGTGATGATCAATTTAAAATCACTAAAAGTCATGTGTCTATTTAAAATGTTTCCTTGAGATAATTTCCAACCACAAGGCATGTAGAATACTGGTATTCAGTTGAATCCGGTTAGACTGGAGGCCCACTCCAATATATGTAGTTGGGAATAGACTCAGTAAATGGATGAAACAGATGATACACTTAAAGTACTCACGGGATTATATCCGTGATTTTCCGCGAAACAGATGATGTTCTTCATAGAGATAGGTATTATTATGTTGAATACTGTTTGTATTCATTCATTCATTTCGTATTTTTATTATACTGTCGTTGGTCTTAAAACAGACAGATAGTAAATTTTACTACCGTCTTTGTAATAATAAAGCTCCCTGTGAAAATGTTTTTCCGGACCAACATTACCATAATATTCCATTTCTGCTGTCGCTTGCACAAACTTTATATTGATTGAACTTGGAGCAAACAAAAAACACAGTACGAAATTGTGACATAAGACTGCAGTGTAGTACCGTAGATTTTGCAATAAATCTTTGTTTTAGAATAAAATATCTGAATGTTCTTCAGTGCTTGAAGTTATAAGCTAAGTAGTAAGCTTTAAGTGTCACTTTAATAAGGACTTCATATAGAAAACAGTATTCCTGGACACGTCACGCATAATGAGGCAGTTCCTCTCTCTGGAGCCCTAACCACCGGCAGCCTGGATCTCTGTCTTGAAGCCGATGGCGATTATATTTATACTAATACATAAAGAGGAGAGATTTATATTTTTTTATGTAACGAATAAACTTAAAAACCACTAGACCGATTTGAAAAATTCTTTCAGCAATGGATAGCTACATTATCAGCGAGTAACATAGGCTATATTTTTATCCCCGTACTTCGACGAGAACGGGTACTACTACGCAGGTGAAACCGCGTGACGTCCGTTAGTTTTTAAATTTTAAATATTGTGTTTACTTTACACTCCTGGGCAAACGCCTCGGGGCCATTCCTTCCAATTTCCCGCCAATTAACGCATTAAATAAAAAAATTAAGAATAAAGGAGTAAGTAAACTTTTAATATATGTATTTAACTGAAATATATGGATATAAATTAAACTTACACGGTCTGAAAATCAAAAGGCAGAAAGATTTCATAGGATCTTGTTTTCTAGTTTACACAATTCGTCTGCATCGTTTTCAATTACCAGGGTTTTTTTTTTAAATCGTTATCATAGAAAATTCAAATACAATTTTAAACATCTTTCTATTTCTAACACAAACCAAACCAAACTGCTTTACTACAAATCGACATCAATACAATGTCCTAACATCTGCACATTCATGAACATAGATGCTACACGTCTGAATAGCAAAGCAGCTCTAATTTCAGTTCGTGGCACCAATTAGCCGATAATAAATGGGCTCAGGAGTACGCAGCTCGAATTAGACGCCGCCATTGGCTGTCCTAATTGTAATGCATGGGTAGACAAGACCGGGGTTCAACTGGTACTGAGTACCTGTATGACAGGGTTATTGAGATTGCTGTGTTCGATGAAGTGGTCTTAAGTTTGAGATAGCCGTGGTTTGGAATTGGTGTTTTGGAAAGCGTCAAATTTTCTTACGTTTTTTTGCAATTTGCAGGCCAGTGAGTGGTAGGTTGTATGAAGTTGAAATTATCGTTCGCGACTGTAAAACGTATGTAGTTACAAAATTATATTTATCAAAATCATCAATACAACCCTCTAAATTCATATAAGTTGAGGAACGATTCTTTCAACGTCAAAGTCGTTCCTAGACTTTTACTTACCCTGACGCTCTCACCTTAAACATTGGTTATGATTGAGGGTGCATTTTAATAGCAAAAGTGCAAAACAAATGGTGTTTATAGACCCTTTTTTTTTTTTTTTTTTTTAGGATGGGAAATCATCAAATGACTTCTCCCACTCTGGGCGGAGCGGGAGGGAGTGTCAGACTCGTACTGACTAAAACCCATCCATGTTCCTTCCTCGCCCTTTACGTTCCGGGGCCGCGGTATCTCTTTCGAACAGTCCCGCAACCCCGGCAGGCTTCGGCCCTTGCGGGCCCCTCTCTTTTGCTGACATCTCTTTGAGGCGCGCGTGGAACACGAACGCGCCGTCGACACGGCCTGTCGTCACTAGACGGACGGACGGCTAGCTAGCCCATAGCTAACCGTCCACAGGCCCGCATCTACGGTGGCCGGTAGCCACCACGTGGCCCCCGACGCCCGGTGCGTCTCCCGCGGCGGCCGGGAAGAGAGGCTCTCTCCCTCTCTTGTTCCGCCACCTCCTTCGCCAGCATGACTGCTTCGCAGAAGGAGGTGACGGCTTCCCATTCCGTCTCGCTCCGGACCAAGGATTGAACCAGGGCCGGACGCGAGAGGTCGCCGCCGCCGATCGCCGCTACGAGGACACGGCGGTGCTCCGCCCACGCAGGGCAGACTTCCACCGTGTGCTCCACCGTGTCCTCCGGTCGATCCTCACAGTGGAAACACCCGGGCGTTTCCTCCCGCCCGATTCGGTGCAGGTACCTCCCGAAACATCCGTGTCCGGTGAGGACCTGCGTCAGGCGGAAGGTGAGGGCGCCGTGGCGCCTCTCAAGCCACTCCTCAAAGAGGGGACTTACCGCCACTATCGTGGCGTGCCCTGCACGGGGTTGCGACAGTCGCTCTCTCCATGTCGCTGTTTATAGACCCTGAGTGATGCTAAAAGGCACTTGTTCTCCCCGTCATTGAGATCATTTTGTTGTTCTGGACCGTACCTGGGGGAACCTTCTAGTTTTTTTACAATGTTTAAATACTAGTTTTGGCCGCCCCGATACATAAAATCAGTGATAAATAGTAAAACAACCGAGTAGTTAGCACAAATTGACATATTGAAAAAAAAACCATAGCAAAATATAAAAAGGTCGCAACAGCAGAATTTACACATCGCTCCAGAACTAATCACATAAATTAAGCTGTGATGTTCAAATAAATTTGCTGTGATTGAGGCAGTAAAATTCAAATTAACTTGTTTAAATAAATAAAACAAGACAAGGAGCCAGATAAAAACCGATTTATTTCAAAAACTTTCACAATACTTAAATCTGTTGAAAATTCTGCAAGAACTTTTTAAGTTATGCGATAGCAGGATAAGACGATGAAACAAAAGATTGTCTCTTCTCATTGTCTCCAAGTTTGGCATACTTCGTACTTATATTGTTAAAAGAAAGTAAGTTGGCTTGTTGCATTGTGATCACTGAGATTACAGCAGACTAGCTGTACCCGCGACTCCGTTTGCGTGGATTTTGAAAAAAGAAAATCAGATGCAAGCTGACTGATTCTTAGGATTTCCGATTCTTATGCGATCTCTCATAATTTTGTCCTACCCGTTCGTGCGAACGTTACAGAGTCAGTCAGGTATATTGGCAATTTTTTTCGATTTAATATTACGTTTAATATTCTTAATATTATTTCAATGTTACGTACATACTGTTTGTTTTTTTGAAACCGTACTGATTTCGATTCATTATAGTTTATAAACTTGTATTTAAACTGCTCAGTTTAAACGCGTTACTGTGGTTTTATCCGCTTTATCGGAAAAAAGAAAGCTACACTTTGCCACAAAAAGTATAAAATCAAACTTCAGACATCGATATCTTATAACAAGATATCTCGGTTTGAGATAACGTGAATCGGTACTTTATACAGAAAGAGCTGGTAATGTATGTTGCAAAAACATAGGTGCATTTGTTAGTTCTCAAGTTGCACGGGGAAGCCAAGTCAAAAGTAGTTGCGACTTTCCGAAGCACTTCCAAGCGCAGAGTAGATTTTTTGTTTCTGAAATGGAATAAATATATTCTTCAATAGTGAGAATCTTTAGTGAAACGTGAAGCTTTAAAGAAACGGCTTTTAAAATAGTGAACAAAATGATCGATGTAAAATTAATTCAGAACATAAACTTTCAAATATTTGATGCCCAATTTCACATACCTAAACACTGTTTTAGGCTTTCACGGTTTAAAACTAAACTTATATACCTATTAGACACCTATACACACCTACACACCTATACATACCTATTGGTGATTTAAAATAATGAATTAAAGCTACTCTTTCTAAATATTGAAAAAAGGGCTAATTTATATAAAACTAACTATCTTATTATATGTAAACAAATGTCCAAATCGCTGTCATCTGAAAACGTACTCAGAAAACTGGCAGCATTGCCATTCATATTTAAGTTAATAAGGTCAATTTTTATAACAAACTAAAATAAATCAATGGTGGTCTACTCGTATATTTCAAGGTTAATACCTCAAAATGTTTTAGATATTATTTAGCTAGGTAAATTCTCAAGCAATATGGTTAAGATCATATTAATTAAGTTATAACACAGCTAAAGTCACTTACCTTTGTAAAAACCGCTGTAACGTAACTCACTCACATTTCTACAACACATGTCATAAATGTGAATGGAGAAAACTTATGTGCAATATTGAAATAACTTTATATTGTCGCCGCAAACTGCTCAGATGGCAAGAAACATATGTCACCTTAAAGTTGGCCAACAGCTTCATGTTAAGACCACCTTTATGTGTTAAGTGGAAGCAGTATCTACGACTATTTCATGTTTTTCCTTTTTTTTTCGAATGTGAAATTATGAAATTGTAATAAATTTATTTCTTTCACAAAACAGTACTTACAATAAATTACAAATGAAAATGCTTTGAACAGCTGTTATCGTACACAAAAGTTTTAGCATCTGTAGCCAAACTAGGCAGAACCTGTATTTCGGCTTACAAAGCCAACCCCCTCGAGTTACATATCATATGATTTTTGTATGCTTAATTACTTCTCCCACTCTGGGCGGAGCGGGAGGGAGTGTCAGACTTTTACTGACTAAAACTCATCCATGTTCCTTCCTCGCCCTTTATGTTCCGGGGCCACGGTATCTCTTTCGAACAGTCCCGCGGCCCCGGTCGATGTTTCTCCCTTACTTTTCAGTTGGCTTTCTATAAAAACTCTATTAATATATTATTTTTCGTGTGGTTAGTACCTAACCTGGTGTCAGAGTTTTTTTAATGCCTCCGACTTGGCTTCACATACCGTCAAAAAATATCTCGCAGGCAGGTTTGTTTTACTCACGATAATAATAATAATAACACAACACGCAAATGAATCCGAAAGATTTTAATGCTTTTGTCATAATGTCGGTGATCGAAATTCTTATATACAGGGTGTAAACCACCTCATCACAAAGCCGTTAACCAAGCATTCTGTACATGAAACTAAATAACTTTACGCAAAAATGATTGCTGGGAAACAACTTTTTTTTTTGAGGTTATAAATCATGTTTTGTGGTAGAACTCAATGTAACGCACTTAAAACATTGTGCTGATTGATGGATTAAATAGTACGGGGGTCGTGGAGGTGTTAAAAGTTAAAATCTTACAAAAAAAACTTGTATTTGAAAAAAACTTGTCAAAAAGTTGTAAGTTTGACCCCCTATATCTCCGTAACTAGAAGGTTCCCGGGTATGTTGTAGAACAAAAAAAATATCGCAATGATGGGGAGAACAAGTGCCTTTCGGCTTCGTGTTTTACACCCTTTATGTCAAAGATACTTTACTCTGTAGATTTCAAGTATAATCTGCCTAAACCTTTTGCAATTTCAGCCAAAATAAACCACAGGAGCCACACCAAATATTCCCAACCAATACCTTATTCCAAATCCGAGTTTACATTGTATACATACATAATTATACCTACCACATTTCCGTATACCAAGATCTTAATTTTAAAGTCCAATTACTTTCCTACATCGTCGGAGGGCTGTGCACGAACTTTAGAACATAACCAATTCGAACAGTTCTTGTGAACGTTGCACATGACACGTAATTTCTTCGTTGCCTTAAGCACTGTACTTTTAACAACCTGTATATCGAATGGGCTATACGGTGTATGTTTGCAAATTACTGTATTTCAGTAAAAACTTGCCTGTTACAAGAGAGCCTTGATGAAATTACAGTATGTACGTATTATAACATTATACACTTAAACCTCAAAGGTTAGGCAGCCGTATCTAACATACCACCAACATTCTGCCAGTTATTTTGAAGTCCCGTGTAATAAAGGACGAGCCTATTGCCATCAACCGGACACAAATCTATAGACTCCGAGGCTGCTACTGAGAAATTCTTGACAAAAAAATCAATAACGATTTGCCCGGCCCGGGAATTGAACCCAAATAATAACATCCATATCCGGTATCGCTATTTAACAAAGTAGTTGTGTGGCTTACCTTATTACGGCCAAGTCCCATATCTAATTCCCCAGCACTTTCTCACTTTTGATTACAAAAGCAGTCTAGCAAGTCGCCAACATAATCTACACTTTTAGAATAGGATCTTTTGTGTGTAGATAACTTACATTTTGTATGCATATCGTGCCGAGACGGGGATGCAGTTTAAAAGCGATTTGATCGAGTTCCGTCCTCTCCAGCAATTTTGTAGTGTGTCAACGAATGAAATCGCTTCGGCACTTTAAATTGTAAAAGCTTTACTTCGGAGAGATTGTCGGTGAATTTCCGTTTTCTTTCAGCAACATGAAATGTAGAATAGGGACGCTATTCCAAGTATTTCACAGTCACCGATCTTTGAGTGAAACAGAATTTAGGTGCTTACATTATCCCTGATAGTCTTGAATATCGGAGAGAATATTTTACTGGGAAAATCGGACGGAGTATATACCGCCCGAATATAGTCGCAAAGGTAAGCAGAAAAGGGGCGGTCTAGTGTGGGGTGGTAAACTAGACAGACAGCAAAGTCTTTGACACCGATGCTCCTGTCACTTTGAGAGGCCAGAGTATTAAAGCTGGTGTAAGAATGTTCCAACTTATCGTTCGCTATGGAGTGAATTAGGAACTTACAAAAGCACAATTTCATCAGTTCGATGAAATTGCTCTGCAGAGATAATTTTACTCATAGTCTCATTCTCACCGTTATACTCGGATTTGATAGGGTAGACGACAAAAATACCTAATTATCGTATTTATTCTTTTGTTACATAAATCAAAATTTACTAAGATGCGATGCTTTTAAAATTCTCAATACGTCACGTCTAGGTATAATTTTTAGAGCGTACTGACGTCATGAGCCCCCACTCCCGAGCTTTGATGCGTTTTCTCTTTGTCAATATTCATTGATTTACAAAATCGATTTTTTTTTTATTGTTTGATCCTGTCGTCATGCCTATTAGCAGTTCTGTTTCGCTGAATGACGTAACAATCATGAATCTTACTTTGCCAGACACGGCATAAGTAGGTGACAGTTTAGATAACGTGTGATTTCTATGCAATTAGGTACCAGCATGCTCACGTCATCACCATATACTCCCTGCGTAGGTACCAGGCGTTCAGAATCAAGGGAGAGCCACTAAGTGCATTGAAACTATGAATAATACATACGTGCTGTGCTGAGAGATTGCAAGCCAATCGTTTGTGTAGCTCTAGTTACTAGGGTTAACCCATATCGTATCTAGGTGTAGAGTCAGCAGGTTTAAAAGGTTAGGTTTTTCTTACTTACCAACGTTAATTTTGTTAATTTTCCAATTAGAAGAATATCTCGACGTTAAAATGCACGAATTTTTGCGGTGTTCTTGCAGTTTTTACTCTGCAAGAAGACCGTGCACAGTGCTTATTATCATAATCTTATATTATCTCATTGCAGGCTAAGGCCTCCCGGGACTGCGGGACTGTTCGAAAGAGATACCGCAGCCTCGGAACGTAAAGGGCGAGGAAGGAATATGGATGTTTTAGTCAGTAAAAGTCACTCCCTTCCGCTCCACCCAGAGTGCGAAGGGTCATTTGATGAATTATAAAAAAAAGGGCCAAGGCCTCCCTTTATTTCATCCAAAGTTAAGGCATCCCACGTTTTATTTAATGAAACTGGAGGCCAGTCCATCTATACTGACATTATAAAGAGGAAAGATTTATATTTTTGTATGTAACGAATAAACTTAAAAACTACTGGACCGATTTGAAAAATTCTTTCAGCAATGGATAGCTACATTATCAGCGAGTAACACAGGCTATATTTTATCCTCGTACTCCCACGTGAACGGGTACTACGTGAGTGAAACCGCGTGACGTATGCTAGTTAAATATATATAGGTCTAGCACATCTTGTCATCTCATCGTCGTCTCGTCATCTGTGCCTGCCGAGAAAGCACTTCTACCAGTAAGTTTTGATCCGCTGTGTGGTTTTCTTTTGTGCTTTTCTGTTCAAATTGTTTTATTTTTAGTTCCTGATAACAATCATTTTATTACATAGTTATGACGTAGCCATTGACCTCGTTTCAACTAAAATAGTTTATCGTTAACGTCAAAATCTATTGTTCATTTAATTATAGAATAACAATATATTGCGGCTATAAACGTGTTACATGTACACGCCGTCATCGTCATTAAAAATAATACTACCGCCAGGTGTATGCTCATAAAGTCAGGTCTTTACTGGGTAAAGACAGAAAGAGCTGATGAGGGAACTGTCTATTTGAGGCAGTCAGCGTAGTTATAAAAGGTGTAAAAACCTCGTAATGAAGCCGAAAGGCACTTGTTCTCCCCGTCATTGCGATATTTTTATTCTACACCATACCTGGGAATCATCTAGTTACGGAGATATTGGGGGTCAAAGTTCCAACTTTTGGACAAGTTTTTTTTAAAATACAAATTTTTAATGTGAGATTTTTAATTTCAATGCAATTCAATTCATCCATCAGCAAAATGTTTTGAGTGCGTTACATTGAGTTCTACCAGAAAACAAGATTTATCACCCCAAAAAAAAAGTCGTTGCCCAGCAATATCTTTTTGCGTAAATTTTCTTCTCAGAAGGTGGAAACAAGCGCGTTTGTCATGACGCAAATCAACTAGTTAAAAAGCCCATCCGTATGAAAATCTCAATATTTTACACCAGGAGGATATTAATTTGTAACTGTAGCTGTAGATCCATTGTTTGTAACCTAACCGCATTTGTATAGACTGTAAGTTTAGTTCTTATTAAGTTATCCGTACAGGATTGCCTTTAACAGATATGGTTATCGTAGTAAAGCAGTTTTAATATCTTCAGGATTGCGCCGGAGTGATAGAAAATATCCTTCTGCTGGACGCCAGCGACTTCTCTAAAAAACGTAATTTGTCATCAGAAGGCGATACCCACGCTTCCATTGACCCTACGGCAAGAGAGACAGTCTTCAACCAGTCTCGATCTAACTGACCTTTTCAATGTTTCCAGTTAGTTCGTAACAAACAGAGTTGTACAAGGATCTTTTGGCGGAATGAATCGCCATCTTATTTTACTTTTCAATACTATTTCTAGAATACTACTCGCGTAAATATCTTCATAGTTTTCATAGTATCTAGTCACAAAATCGAACACTAATTATCGCCAGTGAGTACCCGGTTCAACCCAACGATTATAATAACTGGCTTCCTCTGTACATGAACACGTAGATACAAAGTTTACGAGTAGAAATATCCTCATTCGTTGTAGTGTAGCGTCATCCTTTATTGTCACGGTCTGTAGTGGGGAGAGCTGGTATTACTGAGCACAATTGTGCTCTTTGAACGCAAAATGCCACTTGAGCTGTAAAAGGTACGCAGCGCAGCTCGCGTTGATGCCACTGAGACGAGCTTATTTTAAAATGGAGATGATTTTATTGTAATAAATTGTTGCTGGTTTATTGTTAATCCCTGACGCATAAAGTAGTGTTGCAGCTCGTGGCTAAATAGTAACAGCCGCTCGGGTCGATCTTAAGGTTAAACCGTGCTTGCCTAGGTTGGTCGGTTGATGGGTGACTACTTATTATACGAGTTTCCTCCTTGCAACCACTCATTTCACAACGATTTTACTCCGTACCTCAGAAAGCAAATTAAACATTTGGTCCCGGCTGTCATTTGTAGATCTTTGACAGTCGTTACAGGTAGTTAGTGGCCCAAAAAATCTGACAACCAGTATTATCACGGGGAATCGTATTACCCAGTACTAAGTAGATTGTGGAGGTCAGAAGACAGTCGCTCCTTGTAAAGTACTGGTATTTAGCTGCATACGGTTAGACTGGAAGCTGACCCCAACATAGTTCGGAAAAGGCCAGGCAGATGATGATGACTCAAAAGGATGAACCGATTTTATTTCATTCACTAATCTTCACTATAAACTGTAGTTCAAGTCCATATTCTATTCGAGATTCAAATGTAGTCTTTTCCTTAACATGGCTTGTTTTGGAACTGTATAACACGCAACCTTTGCAACCCGACCTCCGCAGTCTCCATCTTGTTACAATACCGCCGGTTCTAATTGGAGCTATCTGAACCAAGCTTGGAACTACATACTACACAGTTGAAAATAAAGGTGCATGCAACAGCGAAGTGTTCCTTTACTTTTACAAAGTAATTACTGGTAAAGAGGTTGACTATTATACAAATGAAAACTGTATATGCCTTTTTTTAGGTAAATCTAGTTTATATAGATATCCTTTGTCCCGAAAGAATGGAAGATTTATAACATGTTAAGTTTTAAGTTGTAGCCTGTACTGCGTTCCACTTCTGGCCGAAGAAACCTCTCTGTTTTGTGCTATTTCTAGCCACGTTGTCCTGCATGGCCCTTGTTTGACGTCTGCCACGCACAGTATGGAAACAAAGTACCAGACTTGAAGTCATTTTCTGATCCGTGAGTGGGAATTCCGGTGCAAGGATAAATTAATGAGGAACCTTCGAGCTCAAACAGGTGACACACCAATATGATTGCGAACCGAGGTACCAAAATCATGGACTTTTTTGATTCAAAACGATAGTAATAACAACAATTCGCATAAATTTCTACTACATCATTTGATAAAGCGGATTACATTGACGATCCAATATACATATAAATACGGACACAATAGATTGCCCAGTAAATGGGAGATAAGTCTCAGATAACGTCCAGATGGACTCACGTTTTGCGTATTCAGCCATTTTCTATTGTTGATGATCGTACCTTTGGTCCCAAGAAGATTATTTTCAACTTTTTGTGTGAACAAGCTGAAAGAGAAATAAGATGATTGGTTTCATGACTGAGTACATTTTTGATAACTGTCTTAATTGGTTATTCAGATCAAAAAGAGGGATTCACAAGGGCTGGTCAAAATTTTTTTCAATGTTAAGAATGTACTAGTAGGCCAAAGGTATACCAAAAAAAGGTCTCTTTTGCTTCTTTTGAGACCTCATCAATTACTGAATTATATTATCATCTCCGAATATTATTTAGGTTAAGCCGTGCTTGCCTAGGTTGGTCTGTGGTGGGTGACAACCCTTACTTACCGAGTTTCCTCCGTGCCTCGGAAAGTTCGTTAAGCTGTTGGTCCCGGCTGTCATTTGTCCATCTTTGGCAGTCGTTACAGGTAGTCAGTGGCCCTAAAAGTCTGACAACCAGTCTTACCAAGTGGTATCGTATTACCCAGTATAAACTGGGTTGTGTAGGTCTGATAGGCAGTCGCTCCATGTATAATACTGGTATTCAGCTGCATCCGGTTAGACTGGAAGCCGACCCCAACATAGTTGGGAAAAGGCTAGGTAGATGATGATGATTATCATCTCCGAATAATTCTCTTCGTCCTTTACGAGGTGGAATAGTTCTGAGAGAAGAAAGGAGAAAAGAGAATCAATGTAGGATACACGTATCTACTATATGTTAACATTATAAAGGGTGTAAAACACCTCTTCACGAAGCCGAAAGGCATTTGTTCTCCCTATCATTGCGATCATTTTTTTGTTTTACACCATACCTGGGAACCTTCTAGTTACGGAGATATGGGGGGTCAAAGTTACAACTTTTTGACAAGTTTTTTTTGGGAGATTTTGACTTTTAACACCTCCACGACCCCCGTACTATTCATTCCATCCATCAGCACAATGTTTTAAGTGCGTTACATTGAGTTCTACAACAAAACATGATTTATTACCTCAAAAAAAAAAGTTGTTTCCCAGCAATAATTTTTGCGTAAAGTTACTTAGTTTGATGTACAGAATGCTTGGTTAACGGCTTTGTGATGAGGTGGTTTACACCCTGTATGTGTTCAGAATTCAATGGGAGACAAGTTCTTTGAAAACAAACAATCTTTAACAGATTTGTCTCTCAATCTCTTTAGGCAGAACTCACAAAAACTTCACTTCCGAGGAGTTTTCTGTTTAAAAAGTCGCGAATAACAAGGAGGCTCTCAAACCGAAACATCCCTAATCATGTTATTAAAACTTCTGCCTCCCAATGTTGCTTAACAAAAACTCGATGGTTCCGACTCGCGCGTCGATTCGATAAGCTTGTTAGGATTGGTCTGCTGGAGAGTCTTGGGATAGAATGGGCGCGCTGGCAACACTGGCGACAGGTCGTGAAAAAATGGCCTCGTAGTTAATTTATTTTAAAATAATTGATTTATTGTGTTTAGTTTGTTTTAAATCTATTCTTTATAGTAGAATCAATGTATAAAGTGACACACGTAGTGTTCGTGACCTGTTTATATTGTGATAACTCGCAACAATCGATAATTCGATAAATCAAGTACCGGCTGTCAACTGTTGGACTGTGGATTTGAATTCTTCGAACCGGGGGAGTATTCCGTTTTAATTTACCTGTTATTGGTGTATTATTTACATACTAAACATCACTGAAACACTGCTCAGAGCTCTGAGCAACTTCCCGTACACACACCGGCTACGTTTATGTCTCATTTTGCTTGACAATTGTGGAAGCAAAATCGAGGACGAAAACACTTGCCCAGACAAAAACATTCACTTCAAACCCTACTTCACACATAATATATGTCCCTAATAAGTCCTTATAAGCATAATATGTTCGTTACAATTAAATTAATAGATACTTAACTACTTTTAATAATACTTAAAAACATAAGATTTTAGTCTAAACAATCTACCCACGTTAGGAAAAAGTAAAATCATAAGATAGTAAACTTCTTATTAATGTAATTAAATTGATAATTCAGTCGGCTAATATCAATCTTGTTAATCTAATACAGCAGCCTACCTCATTTCTTTTAGTAAAGCAAACTTTTTTTTTTTTTGCCTGTTTTTCTCCCTTTCATCTCTAAATTTTCTTAATTGGGCTATCCTATTAGTTCTCACCGTTTCCTTATTTCCAATTTTCAGAAACCAATCCGGAAACCATGCCTGTGATGACCCGTAAGGCTACTGCTCAGGATATGGAGCTAAAATTGAGAACGGCCCTCCAAGAACTAAAGGACTCAAAACTCCAATGCCAACAGCTATTGCAGGAGAGAGAAGACAGTGAGGAGGAGGTCATTAATATTAACAGCAAAAACTCCAGCTTAAAAAGGGAGCTAGTAGACCTTCATCAGGATTACTTGAATGTTGTCAATGAGCGGGATCACCTAAGGGTGGTCACGGATGGGTTCCACAGCTGCAGCAACTTATATGAGGAGGCTTTGGGTAAAATTAGGGACCTAGAAGAGGAATTAGTCCATGCTAATGTTAAACTTTTAAATTTAAAAAAGGAACAGGATCGTACTCAGGTTATGGAAACTGATCATTTGTACAACGAACTAGTAAATACAAATTGTAACCCTCATTCCCTCATAACAATAGACCTTACAGAGGACTCCTTACTGAAACATAATTCATACCATAAAGTAAGTAAAAATAAAATTAAGAAATATGCAAGATTGAATAAAATCATAAAAAAATGTCATAAACACAAGAAACAACAAAAGCACTATTCCAAAAATATTCAATTAAGGAAAGAACGTGTTTCTCTTGTTAATAGATTAAATAACTATCAAATTAAGTTAGAAGACAGTACAAGTATTTATGAAATAGACACTCAGCGCTTACAATCTGAAATTGAGGCACTGAATGAGTCACTAAAATCTTTATATAATAAATATGAAAGCTCTAAAAAACAAATTAAGGAGCATATTCTTGTCACAAATGAGTTGGTTGACAAAGTGGACTTGCTGACTCTCAGCAACACTCATTGTACTTGTCGGAGTGAACCCAGTCTTGATGCCCTCCAGCCTGAGGCAACGGAGGACCCGTCTCAAGCTGTGAGCGCTCAGAACTTCATCATCCATCAAAACCATGATTCACAAGTAGTACAGCCTGAGATTAGTCATTTTGTTTCACCTGATTGCAATGATTGTCATCATTCAGTTATGTTTTCTGATAGTATGGGTAGAGGGCTAGGTAAATTGATCAGTAATAACCTGAGTTACTATACCCAAAATTATTGCATGCCAGGGTCAAGCTACAAACAAGTAATGGCATCAGTAATAAAAAATGATTGTTATCTTAACACTACCATTACTCTATGTGTTGGTAATAGTTCTAATGTAAAAAAGGAAGATATCACCGACTGTGTTTCTGAGTTGCTAAAGTTAAGATGTAATAAAATCATATTGTGTGCTTTTCCATATTTTGAAAATTTAAGTAGTAGGAAAAACGATTATATACATATGTTGAATAAACATGTACATTTTTTAGTAGGTCACTATAGTGACAGGCTTATGTATCTGGATATCAACACTATAGTTGGTAATCTTAAGTCGACACGGGGTAAGGTGTATCTACCTATTGTATGTAGACACAAAATAGCTCGGCTATTAGCTTATAGTATTCACACAGACATAAATAGTATGTCTAAGTTTAGTTATATTATTAACACTGCGACGATTAGTAATTCTACTAATGTACAGGTGACTGTCACAAATGAATATAGCACTAGTGCTATAAATATTTACAAACATTGTACTGAGGAGGATCCATCTGTCACCGTGGAAAATTCTCAATTAGGGTTTATTAGTGATAGGGTCTTATCATCTGAGGATGGCACAGGAGTCTCCGGCCTCACTTCAAATATAAATTTAAACTAGAAAGTGAGACAACAGAAGGTACCATTAACAATATTTTTGTTAATCCTACCAACAGCAAGGTATCTTCTTGCACTCAATTAGTTAGTAAAAAAGGGCCTCAGCAGAACACCTTAAAATTATTCCACCAAAATATCCAAGGCATTTCTTCGAAATTATTAGAAATTGAATTGTTTTTAGAAAGTAGTAAGTTTGACATTATTTGTTTTACTGAACATTGGCTAAAGGATTACCAAATGCTTATTAATTATGAGAACTATATGGTGGGTAGCTGCTTTAATCGTAAAACTATGCTTCGTGGAGGTTCCCTAATATTAATAAAAAATAGTTTTAAATATAAGCAACGTAATGACATAGTAGGTCTCTCGGTTGAACATTGCGTCGAACTGTCCTGTGTTGAGCTAGATAAGCATGTAATTGTGTGTGTGTACAGACCCCCAAACTATCAAAACTTTTCCATATTTGAATCAATAATGGAAGATGTCCTGGCAAAACTTGCAGCCAGTAATAAAGCTACAATAATTTGTGGTGATTTTAATATCAATATTTTAGAAGAAAATTCAAATAGCAGTCGGTTATTAAATCTTTTTAAGTCATTTGACTTGAATAACGTTTTTATTGAACCCACTAGAATCACAACTTCTTCTGCTACTTGTATAGATAATGTTTTCTGCGATTGTGATTACTTAGATAAAGCCATAATAAATTGTTTGCCGTCTGACCATAGCGGACAAACTGTAACTTTTAGTTGTAAAACTCCAATACAAAAAGTTCAGATTAAATTTAGACCTATAACTTCTTGCAAATTAAATAGGTATAATATTTCCCTACAGAACAAGTTAAGTGTAATGAGCCAAGAGGATATTAATATAAATCAATTGTATGATCGTTTCTTTTCATTAGTTCACACGGAATTCAACAAAACTTTTGAAAAGAAGACAAAGAGTATTTGCCCTAAATTTATATTTAGTGATTGGGCAACTAAAGGTATCAGAAAAAGTAGGGAAAGGCTATTTGAGCTTTATAGCCTCAAGCCTTTTATAAACACTGAAACTTTTAGCAAGTATGTTGCTACGTATTCAAAGATTTTTAGAAGTACTTGCAAGGTTGCTAAAGCCCTGCACATAAGCAACAAGATCAAAACAGCAGAAAATAAAATAAAGACCGTTTGGAAAGTCATAAATAACGAGACTAACAGAAAGAAAATACGTAAGAATAGCTTTACATTAGATACAGCATGTGGTCCTAAAAGCTCTGATCAGGAAGTAGCTCAAGAATTTGTTAATTTTTTTACCGAAATACCAATAAAAACTACGGAGGCTCTTAATTCCTCACCTGAAGCCTCAATTGGCTTATTAAAGGCGAATGTGTCTGGCTGCCTGGCTGAATTTAAATTTAAACACATTAACCCTATGACAGTTATTAAAGCTTTCCGGCAAATTAAAATCAAACTGACCGAAGATTTATGGGGAATGTCTATCAAAGTTTGTACATCTATACTTGAGACCATAGCCCCGTACTTAGCTTTAATTTTTAATTTATGTGTAGACCAAGGAGTTTTCCCGGATTTAATGAAATACAGTAAAGTCATACCTCTTTTCAAATCCGGGGACAGTAAAGATTCCAATAATTATAGACCCGTATCCGTGTTACCAGTTTTTAGCAAGGTTTTTGAAAAAGTAATGCTTAATCAAATGCTCTGTCATTTTAACACCAACAGAATCTTACATGATCAACAGTATGGTTTCACCAAGGGACGTTGTACAACTGACGCCGGTGTAACCCTATTAAAGCACATATTTGCTGCGTGGGAAGAGTCCCAAGACGCAATAGGAATTTTCTGTGATCTATCCAAAGCTTTTGATTGCGTAAATCACGACACATTACTTTTGAAACTGGAGCATTACGGACTGGGTAAACTTGCACTTAGCCTGCTAAAATCTTATTTGAGCGATAGAAAACAACATGTTCAAATAAATGGTGTTAATTCACAGGGTTTGAATGTAAAAATGGGGGTTCCGCAAGGCTCAATATTGGGTCCTTTCCTTTTTTTAGTATATATAAATGATCTACCCTATTTGTTGAAACACCAACCTCAAAATATGGTGTTGTTTGCTGATGACACTTCTCTAATTTTTAAGATAAATAGACGGGCCCAAAATCTAGATGACGTGAATGATGCCCTACTTCAGGTCCAAAATTGGTTCACAGCAAACAATTTGGTATTGAATGAAAAAAAAACTAAATGCATAAGATTTTCATTACCGAATGTTAAAAGTAGTGATTGTGAGATAATATTGAATAAAGAGAAACTCGAATTCGTAGATAAAACGGTTTTCCTGGGGCTTACGCTTGATTCAAGGCTACAATGGGGTTCTCATTTAACATCTCTTGCGGGGCGCTTAAGTTCAGCAGCATATGCCATTAGAAAAATCCGTCAATTCACTGATGTAGATACCGCTAGACTGGTCTATTTTAGTTACTTCCATAGTATAATGTCTTACGGTATTTTGCTATGGGGACGGGCTGCTGATATTGAGTCTATATTTATTCTGCAGAAAAGAGCCATCAGAGCCATATACAATCTTCGTAGGCGCGATTCTCTAAGGGAACTTTTTAAGGATATTGGCATCATGACGGTTCATTGCCAATACATCTACGAAAACATAATGTACGTTAGAAAAAATCTGCATCTTTTCGGTAAAAGAGGCGACAGACACAATTACAGTACTAGAAATAGGGACCAACTAGTTCAGCCAGGCTTTAGACTCGCTAAAGTAGACTCATCTTTCATGGGGTACTGTTTGAGATGCTATAATAAAATTCCACAAAGTATTCTTGAACTGAATGAGACTAAATTTAAAACATGCGTTAAACGCACACTATCTAAGCAAGCATATTACAAGTTGAGCGATTATATCGCTGATAAAAATGCTTGGCTCAATGCTGGTCCTGCTCCACAAGGACAGGGGCTCAAAAATTGATAGCATTAAATGGTATTGTTGGAGCTGCTGAAGATTGTACAACTATCTTTGCATTGTATAGATTCAATCTATTTAGTATTATATAAACGCATAGCCCATATTGTGTGAGTACTATGTACTAGAAAGCTATCATTCACTGGAAACCTACTTTAGTTTTTGACTTGAATGTGCCCTGGCGGTTGAGAGTATGTCATGCTCACTCAAATGTCTCGCTGATCATGGCGCGTGTGTCGGACCATTTAGTTCCCTTCAAAATGGTTGAGCTGAATGGTGCTGATCCATGCGTCATGTGCGTGAACGGGCGCTGTCAGTTGTGACTGGTCATCTCTTAGTCGCCATGGTTTATTTGAATTAATTATTTTGTTCTTGAGTTGTATTTTGTTTTGTTTTGCTATGGACACTTTTAACGTGCACATCTTGCTACATTGTTCTCACATAATATAACATCTCAACATGAGTGATGTAACCAAGATTTTGTAACAATATTTTGATTTAAAAGAGTGTCCATGGAGTTTCTTGCCCGTTCTTCTCCATAGAGATCTACGCTAGGGAATGGGCAACTACAGTACTTTCACAGTTTTTATGTCTTGTGACTGGGACTGTAGCTACATTTAATTTTCATCTTTGTTTCGACAATTCAAAAGTGCCTGTTATTGGCCTACTTGAAATAAATGCTTTGATTTTGATTTTGATTGAGAAGTTCTTGACACAGATCTTAGGGTATAAAGCTTTTATTGATACTGTTAGGGTTCAGATGACAACTGAGAATTGGGGAGTTATGATCACACATTGAAACATTTTTTTTACTATACTGTATGCCTTTGCCTAATAAGTAGATGCTTTTTCTCATACAGCAAAGGAATTATGTTCCTGAGGTTTCCTTAGTCTAATAATAGGATTTCATAGACCAGGGAACATCCAGGTGTCATAACCACTGCCGGGGTTGCGGGCCTGTTCGAAAGAGATACCGCGGCCCCGGAACATAAAGGGCGAGGAAGGAACATGGATGGGTTTTAGTCAGTAAAAGTCTGACACTCGCTCCCGCTCCGCCCAGAGTGGGAGAAGTCATTTGATGATTACCCATCCGAAAAACAAAAGGTGTCATAACATAACCTTGTGATCGGTATGTTTGCTTCACGATTATAAAGTGTTTTTTTTTCGATTTGGAAATCATCAAATGACCATCATTTTTATCATTTGATGATTTCCCGCTCGTTGTGTGTGGAGCGGAAGGGAGTATCAGACTTGTACTTACTGACCTTACTCCTTCTTAGCCCTTCGTGTTCCAGGACCACGGTATCTCTTTCAAACAGTCCCGCGGCCCCGGCAGGCATCGGCCTTTGCATGGTTGCAAGCTTAAAAGGATTGGAAACGTCAAGCTTAATGCTTCAATGGCTTCAAAAGTCAATCCCTAACCAAAAAATCTGTAATACTCGACCTTCACGAATATTTCAAATCCACACCTTAAAAAATAACGTGAATCCAAATGTTTTAATTTTTTGCCTTCAGCCTCAGGCCTCACCCTTTGGGAAACAAGGTGTAGTCACGTTTTAATTTTCAAATTGCCATCTCGTAGATACAGTTTTCGCTTCCAAGAGAAGTGTACGCCGCTTCAATCTCCAGCAGAAATAATTTGAGTCCTCAAGTTAACGAAACTAGTCAGTTTCGCGTCGATCCCGGCGGCTGTGTAATTGGGCGAGCAGTCGAGAGGCAGTCGCTTGACATACATCCGCGATACAGCCTTACCTGAACTGTACGAGATAATGGCTCTACAAGCTTAGGCTAACTTTTAGCCTGTTACCTAACTACTGACGTTATTTTTAAGGTTGTATTCTTGAACCTTCTGTTTTCTTCTCCTATTAAAGAAATAAAGTTTATTTGGTCATTAAAAGGTCAAAACAATTATATTGTGGAGGCCTTCTTTTAAGTATGGAAATACATGTAGCAGAAGACCATTTTCCATGTTTTTTTTTTTATTTTTTTTTATATTAAAAAAAGGGCTTTGTCGCTCATGCGATTATGCCGCCCTGGTTGGTTTTACAATTTTTAACAAATATCGTACATCCTCTAATTCTAAAATCTTAACATAGCTAGTCTGTATAGTGCTCTGGCTGCGTCCGAAAGTGGTGCAGCCAGAACACTATTGCAGTAACCTATTTCTATATGCCTACAATCTAATTTATATCTAAATTCTTCGTTGCGGACACACTCCATCAATATATGATAAACATCATCTACAGAGTTGTTACAGAAATCACATTTATTTGTTGTTGATTTTGCCATAATGTGTAAGAACTTATTACACGGAATGTGTCCAGAACGAAGTCTTAGTGCAAAAACGGTATCACGCCTGTTCAGTAAATCGTTATCTATCCACGGCGAGTTCAAGGGATGTGGTTGGATCGTTTTGTACCAGATTCCTTTTGCACGAGATCTTTCATTAAAATATTCCTTCCAAAGTAAATAACAATCAAGTTTAATTTTAGGTATAAAGTTTGAAAAGTAAGGAGAGAAGTCAACAGGAATTCCATCACCAGTGGCTTGCTTGGCTAGTAGATCAACAATTTCATTACCTCTGATTCCAATATGTGATGGAATCCATTGCAGGACTACGTGTTTTCCATCGGATTGTAACTTCAAAATAGTTTTCAGTATAGTGTAGGCTATCGGTGTTCCTCGAAAGGTCGAGGTACACCGAGCCAAATGTTGGAGTGAGCTTCTAGAATCTGTAAGAATTACAATATGTTGTTGGTGGATTGATTCAACATAAGACAGAGCTTCTGCGATTGCGATCAGTTCAGCTTCCATTATACACACACTGGCATTTATTTGAAATTTCATTGAATTTTCTTCTGACTCGTAAAACGCAGCCCCTATATTGTCCCCATCTTTAGATCCGTCAGTAAATATTTTTACATACGTCGAGTATTCGGAAGTAAGGAAATCAATAAATAAGTTTCTCAAGCTTAAAGGATTGTATTGTCTTTTTGGTCCAGACATGAAGTTTACGTCGTGTTTTATTATTTTGTTGCTATCAATACTACTCACCCAAATATTCAGGGAAAACATATCTAATTTTGGACTACTGTGAATTTTTAAAGAGTGCAGGGAGTCATTAACCAAGATTAAAAGGGGGATTCTTTTGTTTTGCCAATATGAAGAATTTTTACATAATGTAGATAATTCGGATAACAAATTAATACCTCCGGTATTTGCCTGCAAAGCTTTAGTCTTTAGCCAGAATTTACTAGCCAAGAAGCGTCGACGTAGGTATAATGGTTGCAGGCACAATTCGCTTTCCATCACGTGGATCGGTGTGGTTTTAATAAAACTACCCACTACTCTCATGGCCTGGTTCTGTATTCTATCTAGTTTTTCTAAGTGAGTTTTTGCACTGTTGTCATAGAAAAAACTTCCATAATCCATACGGCTTCTAATTAAAGTTAGATAAAGTCTTCTTAGATATTTTGGGTGCACACCCCAACTAGAACCAGCCAACACTTTAAAAATTCTAATAAATTTGAGAACTTTTTGACATATCTCATTTATATGTTTTCCCCATCTGAGAGAACGGTCCAACCACACACCAAGATATCGTACCGTGTCAACAACCTCCAAACTGTTATCTCTAATCGACAGGCTAACCGACCGTTTCCTATAGCCTCTATGAAAGATACAAATTTTACTTTTATTCGAAGATATGCTGAGACTAAGAGAATCAAATAGTTCGCATAAGATATTTAGGGCTTCTTGTAGCTCAGCGGCTGCTTGATCAATATTATGACAAGTTATATAAAGAACGTAGTCATCAGCGTACTGAGACACAGATACAGAGTTGGGTATTGCTTTACAGATATGGATGGTAGCAATATTAAATAGCAATGGCGACAGGGGGTCGCCCTGTGCCAAGCCCCTTCTGGCAGTTCTAGTGATAGTATTATCTATGCCACTAATTGATAAGTACCTTTCTTTGAGAAATTCCCATAAATATCTACAGTATCGTGATCCCACACCCAGTTGGTCCAAGGTTAACAGAAGAGCGGTGATATCAACGTTATTGTAAGCGTTATCGATATCAAGGAAACATCCGATAGTCACAAGCTTTTTTGAAAAACCAATTTGTATCTTAGAGGTCAGTAAATTTAAATTATCTAGACATGAGCGAGCTTTCCTGAACCCCACTGTTTCTTCAGAAAAAAAACCTCCACTTTCTAAGTACCACTCAATTCTCTTATTAATGATGGAATGAAAGATTTTACATATACAGGACATTAAAGAAATAGGTCTTATGGCAGAAGCGGACGTTAAATCTCGACCTGGTTTGGGGATTGGTACTATGCGGACTTGCCGCCATTGATCAGGAACAAAGTTTGATGAAAAAAACAAATTATATAGCTGTACTAAGATATTTTTAGCAATGTCAGGGAGATTTTTAATCATTGAAAAGGAAATTTCATCGTTACCCGGCGCCGTATCCTTAGATTTCACACATTTGTCAAACTCCTGCCTTGTTATATTTACTTCCATTTTATGATTTAGAGAGCAGAAGGTAGGTAGTGGGGGGCATGTAAAATCAGGAGCTAAATTTAAAAGAACTTGTTCAGCTAACGTTTCGTCCACATGGAGTCCAGCTGAACGATAACCCTTCAACCAGCGCATGCGTCGCCACATGTCACTAGCCGAGGTGACCTCATCCACTGAAGAACAGAACTTACGGAATCCTTCCTTACTAGCAGTTCTAGTTAATCTTTGTGCTTCACGAGTTTTGTCCCGTAACACTTCTAAATTATCTGGAGTTGGGTTTTTTCTAAAACGCGTTAAAGCTAATCGTCTTTCCGCCACCGCTTTAGATAACATCGGAGACCAATAAGTCTTTGGTTTAAATTTATTGCAAGGGTTTTGACTAAATTTGAAATAAGGAATGCTTACATCAGCTGCACTGTTGATGATATCTAAAAAGGAATCATAAGCTTCTTGGGGATTAACAGGCAAGGTATAATCAGCTAGTGCGGCCTGAATAAAGTTACGGTAAGCCGTCCAGTCGGCTTTTCTGAAATTTCTTTTCTTTACAATGCGTGGAACAAAACTGTCTGACGTCCTCAGTTTGATTAACATGTGATCACTGCCTAAAGATTCATTAGTTACACTCCACTCAAACATCAAACTTACGTCTGAAGAAACAATAGATACATCAGGTGCCGATTTTTGTAAGATTCCATTAACTAGCTTTACTCGTGTCGGCTTACCATCGTTCAACGTTACAAAGCTGTGGTCAATTAGGGAGTCAAAAATGTGAGTACCTCTTGGATCTGTTTTCGTGGACCAACTTGAGTGATGACCATTGTAATCTCCCAGAATTAGGGTTTTAGAGTTAGCTATAGAGAACAACGATTCCCAATCATTTTGTATAGTGCGGACGTTAGGTGGGCAATAAATTGAAATAACATTTTCAATGGAACTACAATTAAAAATTTTCACATGAACTATCTCAATACCCGGATTTGTTATAGAACTGCGACGTTGTTGTGACTTGATGGATTTATGAGTCAGAATGGCAACTCCTCCGTATGAATCTGGTCTGTCGCAACGAAACACGTTATAATCTTTTATTGTGAAGTTACAGTCAGACTTGAGCCACGTTTCGCATAGGGCGACAATGTGAATTTTTTCTAAGAATAAGATTTGTTCTAAATCTAACTTTTTGGGTAATACACTTTGTGAGTTCCATTGCAAAATGTTTATTTTAACTGTATTCATTGCGGAAATAATTTTTAAAAGAAGAACAACTCTTAGGTATTAATTTCTTCAGAAAATAAGATATTGCCCACTCCACGCTGATTTGAACAACAGATATGATTTTGTCTTTAAAAGGGTCATTCCTCACAAATAAAATGTTTTTAATTTTATCTACCAGGCATCCGAATGAATGATCGTCTTCCGAATCTTCATTTGTGTCGTCTTCAGTAGCGTCTCCCCTGCTCGTGTCTTCTTGAATGTCCATCTCGCATTCCCGGGTATGGAAACTTTCGATTTGATGTGATTTTTCCCGCTGTTTTTTCTTATTATTTTTCCTTATTGTTTCTCCTTCTTTCTCCGTCTGTGGTGCATTGTCTCTTTGTGTGGATGTAGGTTCTTTAGCTGGTTCAGGGCGTACTGTTTTTTGGGCATAAGTACTCGTGGTTTTCGACTGTAATACAGGTGACATACGTGTAGTTGAGGTCATAATAGATGCTTGCGTAACTGCGTGTCCCTGATAGGACGGCGTGAGTGTCTGCGGGTTGTCATCTTCCTCATAGGGAGGTGCAGGAGGAGGTATGTAAATATCCAAGGCTTTTCTGTATGATACATTAAACTCACTCATTAAACTGCGTATTTTTTTTTCTTTAATGTATACAGGGCATGTTTTGTCTAATGCCATGTGATTCTGTGAGCAATTGACACACTTCAGAGAACCGGTGTCACAGTTATCAGCATTGTGTTTACCTGCGCATTTCGGACATATAACTTTAATTGTCGAACACATTCTAAGTGAGTGACCGTACCTCCAGCACCTGGCACATTGCGTAACAGGAAAAACGTACGGTTCTACCAAAACTCTCATCTCGTATATAAGTACATAAGGGGGCAACGATGGTCCTTCAAATCCTATTCTCCATGTCTCGCTATCAGTCCAAGTGGCTGTTTCTCTGTCTCTTCGTTGTAGGCGTTTTACATTTACGACCTTACATGTACTTGATAAACATGTAAGTAATTCGTCCTCCGGAATGTCTAAGTCGATATTTTTAATGACTCCATACGATAATCCAACTTCAAAAGGCCGTTGAAATCGCCATCCTAAACCACAAAAATGATCTGAGTTGGCTAATTTCTCCGCGCTGTCAGCGTCATTAAGTTCAATAATAATTTTGTGCGGGTTTATATGTTTCACTTTGGTGATATTTAATATTCCTTGTTCCTTAAACAATTTTGCAAGGGCGAATTGTTTAGGAACTTTATTTTTACAAGTGACACTCAATTCCGTAATCCCTCTTACTTCTCTCATCCTGTGTTTTCTACTCCTAACTTCAGTCCATTCATCATTTTCCCTCACTCTTTTGAGTTTTCTCGAGCTGTCTTTCGATGTCTCAGTATCCTCCATCTCAAATAATTGTGTTAAGTCTTCTGAATATGTGTTTACTTCGTCGTCCATTCTAACTGTGTTGATTTGTTCTTCTTCACTAAAAATCTCGTCCGTATTCATTATGCGTAAAGTGTAGATTCGCGTAAGCGATAACCGATGGTTCGGCCGAGCGGCCGACCCAGGTAGGTGCACAATAGATAACGATGTAATTAGCTAATGACCGCAAAAAACACGTCTAAGCAACACCGTACGCGCTTCGACACTGATTTTCCATGTTCTTGTGCAAACATTTTACAAAGCCCGTTAATATTTAAAAACAAAGCAGGTAAAAAAAAAACAAAAACTTTGACTATTTGATCTTCTTCTTTATTGTGTGGTTGGTGCCTAACCTGGTGTCAGAGTTTTTATGCCGCGGACTCATAGGCGGCATAAAAAGCAAAAGTAGACTTGTGATTTGTTATTATACGGGCGTCGAGAAATATTTCTCGTATCGATGATTCAATGTCTATATTTTATTGATCAAGCCTTGAATAGAATTAATGATAATCTTCTAACTCAACCGCTACTTCCATAATAGCAATATTTATTGAAGAAAAAAAACAAAAATAAACTGACCTGTTTTTGTTAGTCCAGTTTTGTGATACGCCAAAAAAGAAAAACAAGAACGTACAGGTAAAAGATTCTTCCTTTCAGCTTATATATTTTTAAAAAGTATTTTCTTAATTTTGGTATTTATATTAAAGTGTAATAATTTTTCAAACCAACTATACCTATGTACCTTTATCTAAAACTAGCTGATGCCCACGTCTGCCCGCGTACAAATTATATACTAAAACCTTCCTCGAGAACCACTCTATCCATTGGTGAAAATAGCATGTAAATCGGTGTGTTTTTGAGTTTATCGCAAAAAGACAAACAAACAGACACCGCGGAGGACTTTGTTTTGTATAATATTATGTAGTGATTCGCCCAATTAGTGGGCCCAAGAGATGTTGATCAAGTTCTCAATCCCCAAGGACAGCTCACATCTTTAGTATGCCAAACAACATGTTAACAAAAAGTAGCCGTTTCCGTCTTCCAGTCGATTCTGCGCAACTTCTTCTTGTAATTGGACGAGTGTGGCTCGAGAGTTCCGAAGTTGGTAGACACAGATCCCAGGATACCTGGTACATACTAATGTGGATACTTGTTCAAGTATGTGGGAGAGGTACAATAATGAACACAGGTACCTACGAGTACATAAATAAATTCACGGTATTTCTCCACGAAAGTTAAGTGATTTCGCATGACACCGGTTATCCGCGCGGACGGGCGGAGGCGGAAAGGCGGTGAGCGTTGTCGCTCATCCGCGCGGTTGGGACGTGTACGTGTGTTAGGCATCAACGTATTTCATGCAAGCCAATGCGACGTAAGACCCGTATAACCGCCCAGTCGCGCGGACTAGCGATGTCGTGTACTAGGTAGCTAAATGATAAAATGTTATGTGCAATTTGTAGCGATATATATTTTTATTAAATTACCTTAGAAAGAAATACTTCTGAAGACACTCTTTGTTTTTGTAACATCGAGATTTCAATTTGAGATTTGAATACCCCTTGTATTCAATCAATTTCATGGCTGGTGACCTTATAACACAGGCTTCTTCGAAAACCCACTTCAGGCACCGGTCTCTTCCAATGGTGGAATATAACCTTGTCAAAAACATTGTTAATCTTTAAGAACCAATATTGTGAAAAGAGAATAAATGAATTGAATTGATTGTATTGAATTCAATGTTAGAACTCTCGAATATTTTGTTCAGGGCATAGTTTTAATAGACCATGTTTTATCACAATGACTCAGTCAAATCAGTAATAGTAAGTCCATTTTAGTCAACTTCTGAAGCTGCGTCTGTAATAAGCACTTAAACGACCAATTATTGGTCGTTTAAGTGCTCCATAGTTGCTTGACACAGATCTCGGGATACATTGTGCCTACAGAAATGTACTTGTGTGAGATGATGGCACTGTATTTTGTCTAAAATTTCGTGTCGTAGTTTTAATATAACATAACATCACTAATAGTACAGCCACATTAATTCACCAGTTTTGTTTTAAAGTAATAGTGAGCGAACCTATTGTTCCAGGGTAGCCCGAACAAATTTTAAATTCATTTTTTTTTTTGCTTTTTTTGCAATTTGCAGGACAGTGCTAGGTTGTGTGTTGATGAAAATATCGTTCGCGACTGTAAGACGTAAGAAAATTTGAATTTCGCGGGCTACCCTGACGCTTTCACCTTAATATGACATAATATCACGCCTGTGATCCCCGAACGGTTAGGCAGTGACGTACCTAATAGTAAACCCTGACAAGTATGACCACCAATGCAAGCGATTCTCACTGGTCATACTAGTATGACATGCCAGTATGACCATCAAGAAACGATGCACATTTAACCAGTTACCATGTAATAGGGGCTAGCCTATTGCCATCAATCAAGCACAAATCTAGAGCCCGTAGCTGCTACTGAGAAATTCTTGGTGGAAAAGCCCAATCACACTTTGCCGACCTAGGAATCCTGGGCAGTCGATCGAGATCGTCAATTATCCGACATTGATGCATCGAATGGTAACTTTTGCTTAATTTGGCATGCTTGTATGTATCCACAGTCAGACAAACACCTAGATACTAACAGGTGTCTGTTAATTAGGAATACCTAGAATTACTGCCTACATTCTGGTATGCAGCGGTCCAGAATGGTTCGTTATGTCAATCAGTGGTCGGAAGCTGATATCTCAAATGTCTACAAGGGATATATGATGTGATATACGTCAGTCATCCATGAATTAACTGAATGTAGGTACTCCGAGTTCTCTTAAGGTGCCACTATCCCTTCTGCCACTATTCCTTATGATTTAAGTAATAGAGTTGAAAAATGGTCGACCGTCAGTGCACTTGGTAGTACATACAATGAAACTGGCAACCTGAATCACAGGTTTAAATAAGCATTATGTGATGATTGTTGGTAGAATTATAATTCAGGGAAATATTTATTGGTCAGAAATATAAAAGAGATAAATGGAAATTAACTATGGTCAATTTTGATCGGCGACCCTCGAGCAGTATTATCCACCTGATGTATAGGTAATTGTTTTACTGCTTTGCTGTCTGCGACATAATGATCATATTTTTGTAAACCTGCATATTCACATTGTAGAATGCTATAAATATATTGAGCATTTATTGGCATAGGTAGATAATGGTGACCTCACCATAATCTGCCTAGTCTATTCCCAACTATGTTGGGGTCGGCTTCTAGTCTAACCGGATGCAGCTGAATACCAGTATTTTACATAAAGGGACTTTTAACTCCACAACCCAGTTAGTACTGGGTAATACGATACCGGCATGTCCTAGAACCAAACATTCGAAGACATGTGACATCTACCAATCCGCACTGGGCCCGCGTGGTAGATTATAGCCCATTCCCTCTCATTGAGAGGAGGCCGTGTCCCAGCAGTGGGAACATTATAGGCTGATGATGATGATGATGATGATGATGAATACGATACCCCGTGGTAGGACTGGTTGTCAGACTTTTTGGGTCACTGACTACCTGTAACGACTGTCTGTTTGAATAAAATCCTACAATTCTGACTAAAACATCGATAAAATACAATCGCGAAAAGCCAATTTATCTGATTTACTTTTATCCATACCAATTAGGTACAAAAAATGAACTCATACAATATCAGCTTTTTCTCTAGATATAAAAACCCATGCACATGCAATACCAGCATTAGTTGTTTCACAATACTTCCCAGAATAAACTGTAGTAGTTTTATATTTAGTTTTTCATACTGTTATTGTAATTTGCTGTACATGCTCGTGGAAAAGGTACTTAATTGCTTTATTATTCCTAAAGGAGTGCTTACAGCTTGAAAAATACAATTTTCTACATTGTTTATTGTAATGAACCTGATGTTGTACACCTATAAATAGGTTGGTTACAATGTTAGTTTTGGATGTAAATTATATAATGTGAGCACGGAATAAATCGATATTTATTTTCTTTGGAAGACTCATAAAGCTAGTAGTTATTAGTTATATGCTTACAGCTAAACAAATCTAAATAATAATAGTAAGTTTGACTAACAACCTTTTATACGATTTTGTGAAACAGGATAGTAAAAAGAGTCAGAAAATATTCAGACTCGTAAACCAAATAGAACGACTACGCGATGGATCCCTAATAATTTTCTCTTGCCGATTAAAGATAAAACAAGACCCTTTTCAATATCGTTAGTAAATAAATAAATAAAATTGTTAGGCGATATTTTAAAACAGTAGTATAAAAACTTTTATTAAATTTCCAAGCCATTGAAGCTTGTCTGTACCTACTTAGCCGGTACCCTATCAAAAGACTCACTGATCCCGAAATAGCTCAGCATAAGTTCCACGTCGTTGGATCAGAGCTGAACAGAGCAATAAGGCAATAACCGCAAAGGTTATATGCAATAACGAGCGTCCGATCGACTGTCGAGGGTTGCCGAAGTGGCCCGAACGCGATTGACACCGATACCGGCTTCATCTGGTTTGAACTGCTTCCGAAGTAAAAATGTTTGTAATGATGAATACCAGTTTGGTGAGGTTCATTTATTGGGGTTGATCGAACGTGAGATTTTCGCAGAATTTGTCTGAAGTATAAATATCACTTTTTGGTATATTTCAATATTTCTGCAGCATTTTACTTTTATTTATATGGATACGAGAAAACCCTATACGAGAAAATGAAAACAAATAACAAAATCTCGACTTAAAATTTATTATTTATCTTTTGTTTCAGGTTTCATAAAGTCTACAAATGAGCTCCTCCTACCTTGAGTGTAAGTAAAAAAACCTTTTTATTAAAATTAATAGTTATTTCCACAGTCTTAAATGTTTTAAAATAAAAAAGAAGATGTCGTCGTCTGAGAAGTTGTGACAAGTTTGTCATTTCTCTTTGTGAAACTGCAGGTTTGTTAAATTGGATTCTCGAATAGATGACAAATGAAAATAATGGATTTTTTGCGAGTCGTTTGAATAACATTTGTCGTTGACAGTTTAGATTATCATGATAACGACATGTTGACGTGTTATCGTATATTTTTGTTACACAATGAGTTTTTTCTTGCTCCATGTGTTCAATGATAAAAATTCTCCAATTCGGTTAAAAAAGAACCTACCGGACTACGATAGATAAACTCTATATTTTCCAAATTATTCTCTGCATCAAATTCCTTACATGGATTTATTTAAATACATTCTAAATGCAAGTTCAATATGGAAATCTAGAATAATTCTAGTTTCACAGTAGAATAAAAAATATACATAATTAAAGCTAGAACTTTTTATCGTCAAACAGAGTGAGAAGAGACGCGAAACTCATGCCATCTCATACATAATGCATAGAGAATATTTAAATAGTTTAGTCATACAGCTAGAACTTTAATTATGAACAAAAGAAAATACAATTTTACCGTTTGCTGCATTTTCTTATAGTAACTTTTTAATGGCGATTTTAAAGGAAACCTTAATGGGTTTTGAAATTGGAAAGACGTTAAGGCCAGGATTTCTTTTGCTGTAATGTAAGCAAATGGTTTTCTAATCGATGAAAGGAGTATTGTACCTGCATTTATTAAGGTCGTATTGGATGGGTTTTTGTCCCTATCATTATTAGTTTTTAAAGTGGGAGCTCCCAGATCCTTGTACTCAAATTAAAAATATTTTATATCACATAGGCCTTCATGGGCCCTCATAAAATTTCGAAAAAAGGTCCACGGTTCGATTTGTTCGTTTCCTATGGCCGCAATTTGATATTTTGATGTTACTTTGCCGAAAATGTACTTGGTTCTCAAAACGTGGCTAGCTTTAGCCACCGCACACAAAGCTCATAATTTTTAACACCGTCTTATATCCAACTTTCGCAAATTAATGACGTCCTTTTTACTCATGATTCTTTCCAAAAACTCACTAAACCTGCATACTAATTGACTTTACAAAAAATATAATCCTGCTTAGTTATCGAGTTACCCTCGTTACGTTCCAATTCCATTCTTTACCCGAAGACAAAACGTTTTAGGAGTTTTAATTAAAATTAATATAAGGAACGAGCACCAAATGTTACTGGCTTAATTACGATCTGTTACACAATGGATTCTGTGCACAGGGTAAACCCTTGTTACCCTCCAATTTATGGCTTACCCTTATAAAAGTGGGCTTTAAAAAGTATGGAGCGATTAAGTTCATGTGGGGTTGCCTGGTTGTGAGTGATATTAGTATGAGGAGTGATTTTAATATCGTGTTCATAAAATTTGGCTGTACTTTGTACGTAGATACGTTATGTGAGCAACGTTTTATTGATATAGTCCTCGGAGATATGCACTGCTATGGCGTTCATTATCAAGGACTAATTTTTTGGCCACACATATTAACTTTGCTGTTTAGTAATAACATGATAATATTGTAAAATCAAACCATTTGATAAGAGTAAACTTCGAGTTTCCTGCCGATTGGTCTCCACAAACAAATATTAGTTAGAGAGCCGATGACACAAAACCTAGTCTAATAAGACTCCCAGAAGTAATATATATAATTAGCCACATAATTAATGGGGGAACACGAAATGGTGATCCTTCCATGCTAAAAACATGCGGGAGCTTAAAAATTAAAAAAAAAACATGAAAATCCGGTTTCTAGTATGATAATGACCTAGTTTCGTTTGTTTCTCGGAACAGAGGAGGGGTAGGACTATACGATAATGCAGTGCCCTTATCAGAGGCAGCAGCATGATAGCGACCCCTCGTACTAAGGTATCTAGTACGATCGAACTCCTCAAAAAACCAATGCTCATTTGAAAGAGCATCAATTTCTGTGTTAGAAAAACGACTGCTGCTGAGTGAAGAAAGTGACTGCTGCAGCCAGCGTTTCAATACAGTTTTGTCAGCAATCTCAAGGTTCCTTTCCATCTATACTGTTTGGAAAACAATGAAATCTAAAGAACAAATTCAATAAAAGAAAGCACTTTCATTTGTGGTTTTCTTTTCATTTAATTTATAATCATGTTTCTTAGAGAGATTTGATCCATATGATTAACACAATCGATTGATTTCAGGAAGGTACAGAATGTTGTTTTTTCGAACTTTAGACGATCCATCCCGGGTTCGATGCCCGAGTGTAGCAAGCGAATTTTCGATAATCTATGAATTCAGATTTGTCTCTTTTTAAAAATAAAGGAATGTTTTCTTTGAGGAAAATTTGCTATCTCCAGTTGAGTATATATTTAGATTACTTGTCTGGTGGCATAGAAAAAGTCCACCCTGGATATTTCATCTGGGAGTCTTATTAGACTAGGGTTTAGTGTCATCGGCTCTTTAACTATATCGAATATAATTATATTGTGATGTGCATGAAAGAGTACCTGCATTCATATTAAAAATCGATGGAAAATATGCAAGAAAACAGTCACATCTCATCTGAATCTTAAAAAGTAATTTTGTAAAACACGACCTTTATAATTTACAATAGCATTAACTAAAGTGTCTCCCTGTCCATTTCAACTAGTATATCAACAATGTATTCTCTATCTATAATGTTACACTCCGAGTGTTATAATAACCCGATTTAAACCGCAGTCCTCTACCCAACGTAGTGAAAATCACCTCTAATGCCTGAGTAATTGAATCAGAATCCTCATCCTACCAGAAGGTTGGTAGGTAGGTAATGAAATCAAATAACTTTAGTCGGATCCTCGTCCCAAGGGAAACCTTTATCTTTACATAGAGGACTGCTTTCCATAATTTTCTACAATTCACTATCTTTTGCGAAGATTTACGACTCTCAATTTTTTTTCTACCTTATCTTTTACGGCGAATAAAGTTTCGTTCGCGTCTATAGTAAAGAGTATCTCTTGCATTATGCAAACCGAATACATGAGTTTATTTAGGACACGCTGATCTGGGAATACAAGAAAAATGTGGTGTCGCACCACATTTTTTTTTATTTCATGAAACGAGTTATGCTGAGAGAACAACATTATTTTGAGAAAAAAAGTTATCTTCCTACAATCACGGCGCATAGATTGTGATAAAATAACATGAAAAAGTGCCTTGGTTTTGTTTCAAAATTGAAGTCAAACTAATCTTCATAATATGTTCACAACATAACGTCACGAATGAGGTGTGAATAAAAAATAGTGCACACACATTTCGCTGGTTGTGTTTGAGTCCCATGTAATATGGGGCGAGCCTATTGCCATCAACCGGGCACAAATCCAGAGTCCGTGGCACTACTGAGAAATTCCTAACGCAATAAATCAAATAACAATTTTGCCCGACCTGGGAATTAATCCCAGGACCTCGTGCACATCAGTCGCGCTTGCAGCCACAATACTAAGAAGGCAGTCAACTGGTAAAGGGTTTCTTATGTACATTATCATTAAATTATCGCACAGTGGCTTAGTCATATGTAGTCGACTTATTCACTGGGGGCTGAAAGGCGTGACTCATTTAAAGATGATTGAACTGGTCTGGTCTGCTCTTATTTGTAGTAACAGATGTATTTATTAAAAAAACTTAAGACCGTAGTTGTAGTATAACCAAACAGCAATAAAATAACGCTATGTTGAAATAATGAACGAACCAAAAATCTAACAAAGTTCTTCCCTTCACAGCAAAACTTTTGATATCTTTTGGCAGTCGAGACCGCGACCGCAAAGCTTATGCACAAACGAAAACTTTAAATCCAGTATTTTGCTGCTTGCGGTTTTACCGCTCAGTTGCATTCAAAACAAGATTTTAAAATTGTCTATGAAATAATAAGCACAAAACTTGTTGTGGTCGTTTATTCTGATATCTCCTTCTTTTGTCTGCCTTGTAGGTCCAGTCGTTGCAAGTATATTATTATTATTGAGTAGCCATCGCATGGTGTGGTTTATCAGGTCGGGTAAAGTGTTACTGGGGTTCCATCTGATTCTTCTCAGTAACAGAGCAGCTACGTGTAGTGCCCGGTGGGTGGCAATGGCCCTTGGGACTTTAAAGTAACTGACGAATTGTGGATGTGATGATTTATCTTCGTCTAATGTACTGAACAGCAGATTTTCTTTTTTTGCGATTTCAGGTTTGGTCCCATATTAAAAGTTGTTTTTTATCATGAGCACAATCACGTGCTTAAGTTTCGTAAACTAATTACCAGTCACCCTAGTTATGGTGTAAAACAAAAAAATGATCGCAATGACGGGGAGAACAAGTGCTTTTCGGCTTCGTTAAGAGGTTTTTTACACCCTGTATAGGCGCCAGTGCATAAAGTTCCCACAAACTGTAAAATATTCTCATTCAAACATTTTTTTTTTTTTTCATTTTAATCTTAAGCGTCAATATTTTATGGTTTAAAATCATGTGTACATCCACAATTCGTCTACCTCTGCCTAACCCTAACACGAGCTATAACAACTTAAATTATATGGAACATGATTAAAATAAGAGCAAGTCAACAGAGCCAGGTTTACACGCCCACAGGATGCACCGAATGTTCCAAAATAATAGGTTTACACATGGAACCTCTTTTAACACGCATTCAAAATTAAATGCTTTCATTAAATTACCCGTAAATGTCCATTTATCACCTCATTTATCTTATGTAGCATGAAACGAGAAATTCGTTAAAGTAATTTTTAATTTGGATTAAAACGAATACAGAAAACTGAAGCAATTTAAATGGTTCATTTTAAAGAATTAACTTACACCGTCATGAAGTGAATTCAATTCGTTTTCGGTATTGAAATGTTCTGATCCCTTTGGATTTATTTTCTTTTGTATCGGATTTTACTGGATGATAAAATGCTTGGAGCAATGAATCATTCATAATTGTTGCACAATTTATTGATAAATATGACACTATAGCAGTAATGTATTCCTTTTCGTTGCAATTTGATGATGAAAATTTTGTCTGAAAACTGAAAAAAAACTACACGTATTGCCAGCGAGTGAAAACAATAAGTAAATACATTATCACTTTGATTTTCAGTCATCGATACTAAATCAAAATGGCGATTCTATTCGAAATTTCAAACATTAAACGTCTCTTCAAATCCTTACGCTCTAACCAAATCAACACCCAAATATTCGAGCATAGTCACAAATACACACAAAATAAACGTACTGTATACACTTTAGTATACAGGGTGTATTCAGACTCACAGTTTATGTTGGTCGTAATTCTCAGGCGCCGTCAATTGTTTCGCCGCGTCGAATTGTGAACATTAACATAGAAAGCAGGAAAGTTTGTACAGCGCTGTGAGTGTACTTAGTACTCATTACAAGTATTCAGATAGTGTGATCTGGTGTTTTAGAGGTAGTGTCACTTCAACAATCAATGTTTTAATTAGGGCGTGGTTTTGATAGGGCGTGCATGACAAACTTGCAGAGTGGCCATAGTGTGGTGGTGGTGTGTGTGATGTAGTTCCCGCAGCACATTCACGTATCGGAAATCGATGTGACAGCGATGGAGAGCGTGGAATACAGCCCAATGCTCGACACTGTCGAAATCATAATTAGAAGGACAAAAAAACATGTGATTCTTTTTTTAGTTAGCTCGTTCATGAGCACTAAGTTGATTTTTTTTCAGTTTTTTGTCGCGATTCAACACGCAACACGAATAATTCTTGCCAAGGATATATTTACTATGTAGCTAGTAGTTATTATGAGATGATCATATCATCAACATACGCAAAGAATGAAAAACTCGTATAAAGGAATACCTTATAAACTACTCTAGCAAAGTGAATAAAATTATATGAGACCACGGCGCGCTCTTTTTCGACCAAATGAAAAAATAAACAGTAATCATAGAAAATTTAAAGGTTATGAAAAAATTGGTGGATATAATATTCTCCTCTTTTTTAGAAATCGGTTAAAATAGATCACTAATTACTCTTAATACAATACTCAATGAGAGTGTTCAACGATATTTAGATAATTGATGCACTGTGTAAAATATACTGTGGCAAGAAAAGAGGTGTCTGATGAGCTGTCGAGTGATATAGAAGTGTGGAAGAAGGAGACATGCTACGCCGACCCCAAATGAATGGGGATAGTAAGAAAAAGAGAAATATGACATTCGATATTTCGTAGTATTCAATAAAATTACTCTCAGATTTTCGGAAATGACACCTATAACTGCTTGTCTCTGCATCACCTAAAGGTTGACTGGTAGAAAATGCCTATAGCATTAAGTCCGCCTCTGTACTTTTGTGCTTAAAGTGTTAAATAAATAAAAAAAAGACGTGTGGCACTCGGGGACTGCCGCGGTAAAGCTATTGCATAGCATTTTTTATCAACTTATGCAATTATAATTATTTTTTTATTTTATTTTGCCGCTTGTTGCCGGCTCGAGGACCAAACGCAGACTGAATGTTCAGGCTCGGCTTCCCATCACGATGAAATTATGAATTTTATAATAATGGTTCAAGAACATAGAAGAATAAAATGGTTACAAAGAAGGTCTTACATCAAATGTATACAACCTACAACTCCTAGTTACGGCAATACATTAAAAAGAAAACTAGATTGTCATTGTCATTATCTGACATCCGGGTGACATGGGGTGTTAGGTTATTTTCGTAACGGAATTTCTGGATTCGGTCTCCACGCTCAAGGCCCGCGATAGAAGCTATGCAATAGCTTAATAAATAAATATTCCTTTGTATTTACTTCACTTACTTTTACTTATTCAAAACTTTTCTAGAATACAAGGGATGGCATAAAAGCGGCATAACCATTTCATTTACTCAAGTTTCAGAAACATGTTTCATTTTAAACACAATTATAACATGCTGCGATCAAAAGATCAGTTATCTTGACAAACAGTAACGAAGAGGAGTTACTTTTAATTTTATTGAGGAACAAAGTTTTGCGAAATTAAATTAAAGCGTACGTTGTTCATCGACAGGAGTTTAATCTTTATTGTTTCGCCAATTTAAATGTTGTATGAGACAACATTTTAAAGCCGATTAACTAAACTGCGTTCAAGTGTGTCAATATTCCGTAGTAAATATAACATAGTTAATAAAAATCCATGGTAAATGTGATACTAACAGCTCGTGATCGTGGTTTAACTTCTACATATACTGATTTGTTCAGTTTCATTGATGAAATTTGTTTTAGTTCATAACAGACAAAATCAATCAAACATTTTGGTATTCATTTTGTTAACTATTTTTTTCTGTTTTCCCAATTACGGGGACTCAGCGTATTTTTGTCAATTAATGATTACTTTTTAAGTATACCGGGGATGTACCTATGTGTACAGGTTTACATTAGGTATTTACTATACGGACATTGTAGAAACTAGAACAAATAATTTCAAGCGTTTTTGCCAAACCTATCACAACGTAGGAACCATTAATGTTAACATTTATCCGTGGTGGCTAGGCACCAGGGCCTATCCCAGTTGTAAACGTCCCTTTGTGCCTATTGGCCTTGTTTCGTTCTATCTCTTGCTGATATGGAGGGAAGTGGAAATACCGGGGACGTAGCAATATCACAAAACATGATCTAGTTAGAACAACAGAAATAATCATTGAAGCTTGCTACTTACGCAACTCCAACAGACATAACATAACTTATCTCTTCGATATTTCTCACCAACTCTCACAATTAACCCTTCGCTATTAATCAAGTAACTTTAATTGCACGTGATTTACCGAAGCTGGCAATTATACGGGTGACTTAGAACTTCTATAGCCTGGCTCGAAGTGGTCATCAAACGTTCATTTCACAGGTTATTACGAGCCATCCTTTCGTTTGCCGCTCTGCCGCGACAGTGACGCATGCTCTAATTTATATACTCACAACATTTACTTTGCACACCTAAACATTCTTCATTCCACCGCATAAAGACCATATTAGTCTGTTTACGTGGAGGCAGATATTTGTACGCCGCTCTCAGCCAGCCCATTGTCCCCGTAGATATAAAACTGCGACAGGCGGCTATTCGAGTGAGTTCTTCACGCCGTGATTTATATTAAGCCACACATGTGGATAATTTAATTTTTTTGGTAAAAGGGCTCATAAAACGCAGGATATCTGTAAAAATAAAAAAAAAACATCAACAAAATTCTGTTCAAGTGATGAAGGCCTACGGCGTAGCAAGCCAACATCAAATGTCTACGCCGTAGGCGTGGCTACGAGCGTTACGTAGCAAATCATGTAGTGCCTCTATCAATGTTTCTTATTATTTAAAAATGTATTGATTTATTTATCATCTGTTCTAACCTTATATAAAGTACCAGTATTTTTTTGTAATAGTACCTTTTCAAAAACATTATTAAACTTGATACTGCTAAACTCATGTAACCTAAGCTTTTGATTAAGATTGCCTCATAAAGAATTAATCCTGCTGCATTGCAATCGATCATCTAAATTGAGAAATTAGGTTGAAAGCATATTTAGCAGCAGTTTAAAAATTAATTTCGGGTCAAAGGTTAACTAGTCTCTATCGGAAAATTATACAAATGCCAGCAGAATTTATGTAATTGAAATATTTTCATCAGCCCAACATTGTGAATTGTATTTTCGGCCGTTTCAATTTTTGATGACAGGTTATCTGATAATATAGCTGCTGTTCATTTTACTTTTCAGCGTATCAACCATCGGTTGCGTTAATTAACGAATCGTTGGATTAATAGTTGCAAAGCTAACATGCAAAGTTTTATTCGGTTTTCCCACTAAGAATCTATAGCAGCCGTAATCTGGATTTCTGTACTTTTCATAGAATTATTTTCTTCTTTTCATTGTAACGGTGAATTTTTGTCCAACAGATTCGTGACGAGTTGAGTGCCAAACTGTTTTTATGTTTTTGATGCAAAATATTATTATATTACTATTTTTTTTTTCAATATTATTTTTTTCTATATTATTTTCTACTACTTCAATTGAAATGTCTCTTTGAATTAATGTTATATAAATTGCACAAATTATTTCAAACTATTATATGCCAAACATGGTAGAGCAGTGCAACCGCACATAAAAAATAAACACAAAACAACCCTGTAACCACTGTCTCACAATAAAGATCTTTGACTTTGACTTTGAACGGTTTGTTATAAGTTTAATTTATGTGAATTTGTCCATATACCTACCAAATTCAAAGGTCTCTTCATCATTTCAGCCGAAAGACGTCCACTGCTGGACATAGGCCTCCCCCAAGTGTCGCCACGTTGAACGGTCCCGTGCGATTCCCATCCCGCAGCCCTCACTAGATCACATGTCCACCTAGTGGGAGGTCTTCCAACACAACGTCTTCCGGTTCGCGGTCGCCACTCCAGAACTTTTCGGCCCCATCAGCCATCCGTTCTGCGAGCAATGTGCCCTGCCCACTGCCACTTAAGTTGGGCTACGTCGGTGACCTTGGTTCTCTTGCGGATGTCTTCATCTCTGATTTGATCACGCAAGGAAACTCCGAGCATAGCCCTCTCCATTGCCCTTTGGTGTCTGTGCTGAAGTTTTCTTGGTTTTCATTATAACTCAGTTTGACTAATGTGTCTCCACCGAATAATATTCCCGTGACATCGAACTGAATAAACAGTCCTTGTGACGTCACACGATACGAAACAGTTGATCATCACGTTTTGATAAACCTCGATTTATTTGCACTCCCACGGGTAAAATAAATACACCCACACTATAACAATATTTTTGCATTCGTATGACTTCCAACTCGAGCGATCCCGAAGCATTTGTTATGTAAATGTATGGAACGAATATTGTGTGATGATCTTTTTGACGATCCGAATGGCGTAGTGGTAGTGACGCTGCCTTACGTTCTTAGGGTCCTGGGTTCGAATCCCGGTAGGAGCAAATGTTTGTGTGATGAGCATGGACATTAATTTGTTTCCGAGTCATGGTTGTTTATACGTATAATAAGTATGTATTTACAAACAAAAAAGTATATTATGTAGTATATCAACTATCTAGTGTCCACGACACAAGCTTTGCTTAGTGTGGCACTAGGTAGCGCTGTGTGTTAATGTCCAGCGATATTTATTATTTATTTATTAGGTATATATATCTAAAATCTATCTCTTACATTTCTTCATTAGTAAAACATTAAATTTAGTAAACAAACTGCGAGTGAAAATTGATTTTCTTGAGAAGCAAATAATATTTCAAATCATCATCATCACCATCCCAACTATGTTGGGGTCGGCTTCCAGTCTAACCGGATGCAGCTGAATACCAGTATTTTACGTAGAGGTACTGCCTATCTGACCTCCACAACAAATAATAAAATCCAAATAATATTCAAATCGAAAATTCTTATTATCTATATAAATAAAAAATATGAATGTTTGTATGTTTGTCTTTTACGCGTTCCTAAGCCATTGATGCGATTGTGATGAAACTTTGGTGGGTTCTTCTATGTGCGCTTGTGTACATGGCATTATACCGTGTGCCTACCACACCTACTAACCTACCCACCTACCCACTACTACTACTGATACTGTTAGCCTGCGTCATTGTTAGACCACTGTTGGGCAAAGGCCTCTCCCCATGACTTCCAGTGTTTTCTATCTAGAGCTAATGTGCACCAATGGTCGTTGATTTTATCCAGCTCCTCCCACCATCCACTACGACTTCTACGAGGTCTGCCGCGACGCCTTCTGGCCGTGTCAGGGCTCCAGAAAGTGGGAATTTTGGCCCACAACTCATTGGGCATGCAACAGACGTGGCCAGTTGAGCAACGTCAGTAATTTGTGTTTTGGAACTACTACTAATAATTAAATTCTAACACGAAATCGGTAACATCTATCAAACAATATCAGTAAAACTAATACAAATATGATATTAATATAAATCCAAAGTAAATAGCACCCGTACCAACGTCCTTATTCATGACTTACTGGTAACTATAGCCAAATGAAACTCCCCAAAGTTCGTGTTGAAGTTTCAACACCCTTTGTATGGGATTAAACTTCGAGTTGAAGTCAAACCACTAATAAAGCTGGTGTGACATTATTGTATATTCAATTGCTGTTCGTGGCAACGCCGCAAGTCTCTTGGGCACATTACCAGCTCACAGCGTTGAAGAGGAGTTTTTTGATGCCCTCTTATAGCTTTTGTAAGTTTATTTATATTCCATTTAGACTAGTAAGAATTGTACGATAATTATGTCTGGTATCAGGTCATGTGGCAGGAGCTCGTGATTAAATAATAACAGCCGCTCGGGTCGATCGTTAGGTTAAGCTGTGCTTGCCTAGATTGGTCTGTGGATGGGTGACCACCCTTATATACCGAGATTCCTCCATGCTTCGGAAAGCACTTTAAGCTGTTTGTCGGCTGTCATTTTAGATCTTTGACAGTCGTTACAGGTAGTCAGTGGCCCGAAAAGTCTGACAATCAGTCTTTCCAAGTGGTATCGTATTACCCAGTATAAAATGGGTTGTAGAGGTCAGATAGGCAGTCGCTCCATTTAAAATACTGGTATTCGGCTGCATCCGGTTAGACTGGAAGCCAGACCCAGCTTAGTTGACCCAAGGGTAGGCAGATGATGATCAGATCATTTGGCATGAACACTTATTCCAGAATCATTTTTTGATTGCCTTCACCTCTTTAATAGAAGTGCTAGGTTCGGCTGGTTATTTTAAATGATCTCGTGTTTGGTCTAATAACTGATTCCTCTATGGATGCTCTCAATACTTACAGCTATTATCCTACTAAATCTAATTCAGCAAATCTAATCGAATCAATATTGAAGCTCTCGAGACTGCTAATGTAAATATGGTCAGGTACCTGACATGTCCTGGAAGACTGGTGACATATACCAGGGCACTGTTTAATAAACGTTACAATCCGACAATTTTGTAAATAAATGACATATTTGTAAAGTTGTATAACAAGTGTGGTTTTATAAACCTTACTATTATTGTCACCTGTAAAGAGAAAATGTTTACTAAACCGAAATATGAAAATTGTAGGTAAAATTTAAATTTTTTGTCATTTTCCACAAAGGTAAATATGTATGTTATATTTTTTTTTAAACAGAAACTAGTAGTTTTATGAAAAGTTGGTAAATACACAAACGAACAATCTCAATATTTAACAGGGCCCATTCCCTCTCATAGTGAGGAGGCCTCTATATGCTGATTATACTTGAATACGCCTCGCAAGTAGAACTGTGATAGTTCAGTTACTTATCTTGTTATTCTAATTACACGACGATATTATAAGCAGATATTATTACATATATTAAGAAAAATTTACTAGTTCCATCAATCATTATTAACTATAAATATTATAGATAACAAGTCATATCAATTTTCAGTTCTAGGATAATGTTTAGATACTATATATCACTTTCTTAGTATTCTCACACATATTCTATCAAGAATGTTCTATCGAATCTAACCTAAAGCCCTAGTGTCGATAAACTCAATTGCCACTAAAGAAAAGAGATAAAAACTCCTTCGTCATTGAAAAAACAATAAATGTGCTATCAGCAGCAGTGGCCTCGTCTTTATTGTGTTATAAACTGATATCGTACAGACAATCAGCCAAAAACTGATCCCATTTAACTTCAACTTGTATATAACCTTTTAAACAACGAAAAAAAAGGAAAAATAACTTTAAAGAAAGAAGAGATTACGAAGACAAAAAGATACAAAACAATCGATAAGCACATAAGCCAGCAATACAAAGAAAAACTGGCGCGATAAATGTAAATAGAAAAGGTCGTAGATTTGCAATTTTCCTCCGATTTCCTTATTGGCGCCCGACTTAGCTATAAATAATAAAACTGTGACGGACCGAGCGCTTCCCTAACAAGGACTAATTCACCCTGTCACCGGCTACTAACAAGACTAACAATCGTCCTTTCTTTGTTCACAGATCCCCGGCTTCTTCTCTAACGCTTGCTTTATTGGAAAACTTAACAAAAAGTTACTACAAACTTGAAACTGCTTCACTAATTACTTTTAATTCGCCTTCGCAGTGAGTTGTGTTAGCAGATGAAATTGTAAACTAACTTCTCAAACTTACCAAGATTGAGATAAACGTAAATGTTGAGCAGTTTAGTAGCCGTTTAGAATTCGACCGCTAGTTATGGATGCCCTCTGAATTATTAAGGCGGTCCTAATATCTAGTCGAAAACCCTCAAAGCCGTGGCTAAAACATTAGTGCTACTAAGTTCTAATATCCTTACTTAATGGAATTTCATCGACACTAAAGTACCAATAACCGAAGTGAAACACTAATACGACAGTGTACAGTGAAAAGTGAAATGCATGTGCGTGTTCGGATTGTGTGCGTAAAGGTGCGGTTTCATTAGCGCAGCGGGAGCGTTTTGAGTAAAGCTGGGTGTGGAACGCCACGGCGTCGTCGGTGGAGGGTCGCGGTGCGGGCGGGGCGGACGATCCCGCGCCCTCGCCCGCGCCCGACGCGGAGGCCCCAGTGCGCCGGCGCCGCCACCGCCCGCTTTATCGCCGCCTCTTCCACTATGTCCGCACAGCGTGGACTGGCGTCAAGTTTGCTTTAGGTATGCTTTTTCTCTAACTTTTAACAACATTAACTCATTACTTATGCATTACTATAAAACTTCAGAGCAGTACGGACAAATTGTGGACATGGCTGCGGACAATAGACTCTGACGGAAAATGTCCTAGTTGGTTCACATTCTGTCCGTACCCGTTGTAAGCTATGCCATGCCCTAACTCCTTGGCATAATAAAAGCTTATTATGTTATGTGAAACCACTATCTGAGTAGTGAGGAAATTGGCTTCGCGCATGATAAGCATTAAATCGCATTATAAACAAAATCAAACTACAAACTTTTCAATGTTATTAAAACTTGCTCACAGAATAGAGTGCATACTCTTGTGTTATTCAATTTATGCATAATTACGTAACACTTCAGTTCTTCAGCAAAACTTCCCCTCAATCTCCACTAAAACCCGAGTTTCAACGAAGCATATTCGGGGAACCTCGTAAGTAACTTAGTACCTACGCCTGTTTATAAAACTCAGGCGTACTGTTAGGTACAAAACTGCCTCCGAACAAAAGTTATTCGAGCCGCCGCCGTAATATAGGGACAAAGCTGAACATTTAGTCGAATTTTCTCGAAATGAATTTTCAACTTTACACTTGGTCGAATATTTGTAAGGTCGAGACGAACATTAGCGTAAGAATCGTCGCCGTCTTTGATGTTCTGAGCGGTCCCTTTTCTGCTTTTACGGTACGCTTGAGAATAAGGACGAATAAGTTTTTGAAGAGCTGAAACTTATACTGAATAGGTGTATTTTACACGTAACTCAAGGACTTTTATGTTCTTTTCGTGGAAATAGTTTTTAGGACAATATAGGAAACTTTTTCATTGATAAAATATTGGTTCTTCGACCAAAATGGAAAACAAAGATTTACGGTGGTATAATAGAAAATAGTAGTCATTGATTTTGTTTACAAAAAAAAATCTTATTACCTTTTTGCAGGTGTATTTGTACTTACTTACACATTTAGAGCAGTTTATTGGCTTTTATAACTTTTATAAGCCGACTGAAAAACGTATATTTCCACTAATTATTTTATGCTCACTACACAAGGACGCCTTGATCCGAGTACTGTTTTGTAATTCAAAACCATCGTACGTAGAATTACGAGACGGTACACCTCAAAATGATATTTATTATCTGGTTGGAAGCCGAGATGAGAATTTATTATGCGTACATAATCCAACGCGTTAAATGTCCTGCGAAGGTAGATAACGTTTCTCAAGTGAGATATAAACTAGCAACAGGAAAACGTTTATTGTTTGCTGTTGTATGGAAACTAGTGCACAAAATTTCGGAAGCAAATGAAATACTACACTCATGGACATATTTAGAGGAACGTTTTTTTTTACTTGTGGGTAGTCAGTCGAACTTTGACAGTTGAACCGTAATCATAAGTCAGACAGACTGGATTTTACGTGCGCAGGCGAGGGCAAGGCAAAAATCGTGCAAGCAGTGCCGTAGAAGACGTTTTGTAAGGGTGCAAATTTTAAGAAATCGTAATCGAATGGCTGTTTAGACCCGAAATGTTTTGGAAGTGCGTAGCGAACGTGTTGGTAAACGAACAGTGAGTAAATTTAGTATTTCACAATTTTTCAATTACGACCAGTTATATTATTTCTCTAAAAATAAATTCTAACAAGCATTCATTTTGTTGTTTTTTTTTCATAAAAAAAATAAACACACCCAAATAAAGCGAACACAATAAATAAAATAGAATTGAATAAAAAGTAATAAAATTAAAAACTTTAATTCAGATACCCATAGTCTTCAAAAAACATTTACATAATTCTTTGGTAATTTCTTATTTACGTAGATACTACGTAGGTACTGGGGCTACGAGCGCTCCCTAATATAAATAACTATTAGCGAACCATTACAAAGCCATCGATATTAAACGTTCCATAAAAAGGTACACCAAACGTAATAAAAAAACCTACACATAAAATTAAACTGTCAAACTTACTTACCTACACGAACACAAGTCTATTCTTCTGATAAAAATAAGATATCTCAACGGTTACTTACGATTGGGTCCCTTGTTATCGCAGAACCCGCATTTTATTATACAAAGCACAATAATCGGGTAGAATACGGTTATAAGAAATAAACTTACTAAAATATGTTCCTATAGAAAATTGTGAGACGGCAAAGCATAAAAACCATTTTTCCTGGTTACGAAAAGTCTATACATCGTGTTTTTTCTTTGTCGTTCGGTATACGTCGCAGTTTACTCTGTGGGATCGATACAATTATTTTTAAAGGTTAGAATATAAAGCGCTTTTCAACAAACGGGTTTGAAAAACAAGATACAAGAGTAAGACAACGCTTTGACGACAACGCTTTTGAAAAACGAACGGAGGTTGTATCACGGTGATCTATGCTGCAGTTCTGCAATCAACACGTCAATAACTTTACCATCTATTCTCATATTAGTAGCGGTGGCCCAGTGGTGGTGGCCCCCACTTACGAGGAGTAAGTCATGGGTTCGAACCCAGGCAAGTACATTACTTTGTTTAATTGATTTCATCACCACTGCCCTTAAAACGGTGAAGAAAAACATCGTGAGGAAATAGGCTTGTTTCCACCATCAATAAATTGCAAATCCATTTAGTCCGTCAGTTAGAGTATTAGAAAATAATGGACACGTATTTTTTGTTTTTGTAAATCAACGAATATTGACAAAGATAAAACGCATCAAAACTCGGGAGTGGGGGCTCGTGACGTCAGTACTCACTAAGAATCATACCGAACAGTGACGTATTGGGAATTTTAAAAGCGTCGTATCTTCGTCAATTTTGTTTTATGTGACAAAAGAAAAAATACGGGTCAAATATTTTTTGATAATCTAAGTGACGGACTAATTAAATTTTTTCAGTTAACAGGCCTATTGGCATGTCTTAGAACCAATTATTCTAAGACATTTGACATCACCAACCTGCAATGGGAAGGTAGGAAGGTAGAAGCCCGTTCTCTCTCATAGACTGGCCTGTGTGCAGTGGGAACGTTATACGCTAATTATGCTTTTAATATTGGGGACATTAAATAACAGCTTTACAGATCGTAATCAATATCACTCGTACATTTTGTGTCAGTTATTCCTCGAACTTTTATTTACTGCCCACATTCTGTACGCCTCATTTGAAAAACCATGCCCTACGGCGATTCTCAAGGTTTTAACCGAAAACGGCTTTGTCGCCACCTGTTACTTCATCATCTATCTAGGCTTTTCCCATCTATAGTGGGATTGGCTTCCAGTCTAACCGGATGCAGCTGAACACCAGTATTTCACATGGAGCGTTTGCCTATCTCACCTTCACAACCCACTCAGTACTCAGGTTGTCAGAATTTAAACCTGTAATGATTGTTAAAGATCTACAAATAACGTCCGGGACCAATAGCTTAACGTGCTGTCTTTTGACACTCGTGATGTCGGTGAAACTCGGTATGTAATGGACCCATCCACGGATCAAGCTAAGGAAGCGAGGTTTAACCTTGAGATCGACCCACCGACTATTATAATTTAGCCACGAGTAACTTGTTGCTTAAACCTCGAACTAATGTCGTAGGTTGCACACATCGAACGCCAAGTAATTAAACCGATAACCGCTATTGGCCTACGTGGCCATAACGCGTTATTACAGTACGTGGTCTGGAGTATACTAAATACTTCACCTTAGTTCAGGAAAAGTCGTTTACTTCGTAGGCAGAAGTACTTAAGGTAAATGATTCGTGTGTAGGCACAGTAATAAATGCCCTCATAAATAATTTTCGTTGCGAAACTAAGATGCTTGAGCAAAGATATGTTGTTGTCTTTTTTTTACTTTTCTGCTTCTACCGTTGTTAGGGCCTGGAGACGTGAGAATTGCGTTCAAAGCATTTCGTGTTTCTAGAACGAGGATCATCATAATCAGTCTACAGTAGTCTACTGCTTGATTGTTGTCAACTCTCATCCAGTTGCTATCAGCCACCCTGCGAAGATCGACGCTCCACCGAACCTGAGGGCGTCCTAACTTACGCTAGCTGATTCGCGGTATCTACGCAAAAACACGCCAACCCCAACGGGCATCGGTTCTACGGCTAATATGTCAACACTTCAGCTTACAACACAATTTTTTTATACCATGTACCATATTACCTATGTTTCAGAAATAAATTACTTTGACTTTGACTAATTCTGTGAGCTATGTCGACCACTTTGGTTCTCTGTAGTTTCAGAACGAGGATCGATAGTAACAATTTGGTAGCATATAATAAGAAACTAAAAAATTGATTTTTTCTTAGTTTTCTATCATCATGCATCATCAAAACTTAAGCAGAAGTTTCAATTATTAACAGATACTCAAAAGTGACGTTTAGGAGCTGCTCTAATGCCACGAAGTCCATTTTTCAAAGTCCTTTTTTGAGTGGCGTTTCAGTATTCGGCCATTAGCGCTCATAGCGCTAAATTTATGTCCCTATGTCTGGACCCAATTGTGTTGTAGTTGACCCAAGATATCTGAGTTATAATGACAATTTCACTAGTAGAAATTTAACGTATGCCCTTCGACTCACGCACAGCGGCCAACTAACGAACAAAAACATCCAATACAAATTGGAATCCATTCAAAATATACAACCAAAACGATTAACTTTATGCGAATACTTCCAACCGATGCCATAAAACGGGCTTACCGAATATCGACGTTACATGAAGTATTAAAATAACTCTATATTCAGCTTACGTAACTTTCATCATTGTTACATTAGGCTCTCGTAACCATAAAAAGTGTAGGTGAAATAGTAAAGTCGGTAGGCCTTACTAGCTCGTAATTTTCAATGTTATTGGCTGTTATATTAATAATAATATACTGCGAAACGTTGGGGAGTTAATCAAGGGGATTTTCGGGTATTATAGGCAATTTTAGCCAGATGGTTACATGGGAACCTTTTTGCCGTATGGGAGGCTGAAACCCCAAACGCCATTATTACCTGAACGAATTCCTGTTGCGTATTCCCTGTGAATTAGGACTTCTTTTTTAAAATACTGTTTTATCCTAGCAATTTAAAAGACTGTCCCTAATTTACAAAACTCATGGAAAACTACGAAAATGATGCCACCTCTGAAGATGTTAGAGAAAAAAAATGGAAAGAGACTGATCTTATGATGAGGGTTCAGAACAAATGGACCAGAAAAGTCACTGAATGGGAAACGAGAAATGGAAAAACACGAAGAGGAAGATTTGTGAAAAGGTAGGAGGATGACCTGCCATAAGGTTGGTGAAGAACAGCTTTGGAATGAGAAACCAGAAGGAAATATACCCATTTAAATAAGTATTATTAAGATTTATCTACTAGTATGTAGAAGGGTCAAAGAAAAGCTACTTTTATTGAAGCTGAGTTAGTAACAAATAACAAAAAACCCTCGTCGAATTGAGGACCTCGTCCTTTTTTTTCGCCGGTTAACAAGCGACGCATTTAAAAATATATATTAAAATATATTAAATTTTAAACTTGGAAAATAACGAGGTTGTATTTACAACCTCGTTATCTTCCAATTTTCTACTAACATCCATTTAATTCAATCTAGGGGTAAAAAAAAGAAGTTGTGGTGTGTTATTAAATACGAGAAGATTGAAAAACGGAAACTAGCAACTAACATTAATTTCCTAGAAAATCACTAACTTTGAAATCTCCTCAAAGTCTCTAATAACGTTATCAATACCTAAAATTAACAAAAAATATTTCAAAAGCCTGTCTGGATACACAGAGTAACAAAATATGTAGGTTACATTCGAAGCATCTTAGTGATTACTAGAGTCACTCGGCAAACTTGAATCAGTTCAAGTATATTGGGTTTCCCCTAAATAGATTGTGTTTGATAGAAATCATCAGATTTTTCTATTTCGTCCTTCGGTTTTATGTGAAATACTAGATGACCCACGCAACTTCGTCTGCGTCACATAAGAGGGAAAAAGCTACCAACTACTACCTACCTACTACTACCTACTTACTACTACCTACATACTACTACCTACCTACTACTACCCACCTACTACTACCTACCTACTACTACCTACCTACTACTACCTACTTACTACTACCTACATACTACTACCTACCTACTACTACCTACCTACTACTACCTACCTACTACTACCTACCTACTACTACCTACCTACTACTACCTACCTACTACTACCTACCTACTACTACTTACCTACCTACTACTACCTACCTACCACTACCTACCTACTACTACCTACCTACTACTACCTACCTACTACTACCTACCTACCTACTACTACCTACTACTTACCTACTACTACCTACCTACTACTACATTTTTTTTTTCATAAAAACCTTCTCCTTACAATAACAAACACAAAAAAAGAATTAGTGAAATCGGTCCAGGCGTTGTTGTATATTATAGATTTAGTTTAGTTAATAGAATTTAACAAGTAAAACAATAACAGTAAACATTTCTTCATCAATCCATCAACAAAGTGTTATTCTATTAATATTAATCCTTCGTAGAAATACAAAACGCTTTGGAAACGATAATCCCATTTCTAGGCAATATTAGACCGAAGTTTCAAGGACTAGAGCAATTTATTGGAAAATTCTGACATTGTGCTCGATCCGAAACCTTAAATAGGTATTTTAAAACGAAAAAGTATAAAAAATAAAGTTGAATAAAATATATAGGGTGACTGGTAATTAGTGTACGATACTTAAACACGTGATTGTGCTCATGATAACAAACAACTTTTACTATGGCCCCGTAATTTTAATGACAAATGTCAATAAGTCAACAATGGCGCAGTTACGGCAACAAACGGCAACGTGAGCACTATTTCACTGCATGTTTCACATTTCTGCGGTACACCAATAATAATGCCAATATTTATGAATATGTGACCCCGATGAAACTATCAATTTCATGCAGTGGTGCCACGCTTTAAACATTGACAGCTGTGAAATTGAAAGCGAACTGCGAAGTATCGATGAATTAGTATTTAGGTCCCGTACGTCAAGAAAAAACGGAATCACATCTGTTTGTCTGTCTGTCAAGGCCCTTTTTCTTAAACCCGCGTGGTGTTGTCAAATAATATCTAATACTTAGGTTTGCACTCCCTTGGAACTGTAAAAATCAAGCTTCTACAAAACCTGCAGTTCGACACCTTTTGACCGTGACGTACCTATTACACTTTTGTAGGAACCTCAGATTTTTTTAATTGCCGTGCCGGAGGAAATATTCTGTAATGTATCCACGTCGTGAAATAAAAGCGGAACGTAGTATTGTAAGTATGACAATACGGAATCCAATCAAAACTTTAAGAGCGTTTTAGAGTAGGTACAAGTTTTAATACGTCGATTTTATATCCCTCGGCACTTTCAAACTAAAGAGTTTTACGAGTATATCAATCAGATAGTTTGTTATCAATCCCAACCAAACAGAAAAGTTTATTTAATCGATTTCAATGTGTTTACGATAAATACAGATTTGAGATACATTTTGTAATATTGCGAGATAAAAATAATAAATCTAAAACATATTGGCGCAAGCGTTTCTCTTAGAAACACGTTAACGTAGACGGTTCCTTCAATTTATTATTGTATTTTATCAATGTTGCGAACGAACAAGAATCAATATTTTGTTTCTGTTCTTAGAAGGTTGTTTGTTTTTCTAAGTAGCATAATAATCTGTTAGTTTCTATGTAGAGTAAGCAAACATGAGAATGCAGAGTGTAATTTCTACTTCCTGAAAGCAAAAATATAAACCGCAATACAAGAAAAGTTGGCAAGAATACGAGAAAAGAGAAAACAAACACTTTCACACAAAAATTGTCTGTTATCAAAACCTCATTTTCTTCGAACATGGACACATCACATTATGTCGTAGTTTAACAAATAAACGACAAAATAAATGTTTTACCGAAATACCGACCTATGAAGTTAACGTTCTATAATCCTACTGGCAGTTTGAAATGAAATTTATGTATGGTTGGCCAAGAATTCTAAATTCGAATGAGAATGATTTAAAAAATGTGGAATTCTATTCAGTTTTAGACTTTTCACTACACTAAAAGTACTTACGGGTTAATATCCGTGATTTTCATTGGTTTCTATGAGTTCTCAATATTTCGACGCTGTTGCAAGCATCATAATCGCGGGAATAGTGATTCTGAGGCCTAAGGTCCATGTTCACCAAAAAGATGACAGTCTGATTATCTAAAACAGCTGTTTAAAAAACATTTTTGTATGGTAATATGTCACAGTGACAGCTGTTTTTAGCTAATCAGGCTGTTATCTTTTCGGTGAACATGGACCTTAGTCTGCTATTTTTATAAATTCGTCATTCCAACATGATCCCATTGTCATCCCATTGTCATTTTGCTAAATGTTCGTAATCTGCTAAATTCATAATTGTCGATCATTGGTCCGTCAATGGTCTCGTAATAGAATTGTGTTCTAATGACCTTACTGTATTGCCATTATTATAAAAACCGCCAGATTTAATTAAATATATTTTTACAAATTATTTATTAGTGTTATAAGATATAGGTACATCTTTTTTTTTTTTTTTTTTTTTTTAGGATGGGAAATCATCAAATGACTTCTCCCACTCTGGGCGGAGCGGGAGGGAGTGTCAGACTCTTACTGACTAAAACCCATCCATGTTCCTTCCTCGCCCTTTACGTTCCGGGGCCGCGGTATCTCTTTCGAACAGTCCCGCAACCCCGGCAGGCTTCGGCCCTTGCGGGCCCCTCTCTTATGCTGACATCTCTTTGAGGCGCGCGTGGAACACGAACGCGCCGTCGACACGGCCTGTCGTCGTTAGACGGACGGACGGCTAGCTAGCCCATAGCCAACCGTCCACAGGCCCGCATCTACGGTGGCCGGTAGCCACCACGTGGCCCTCGACGCCCGGTGCGTCTCCCGCGGCGGCTGGGAAGTGAGGATCTCTCCCTCTCTCGTTCCGCCACCTCCTTCGCTAGCATGACTGCTTCGCAGAAGGAAGTGACGGCTTCCCATTCCATCTCGCTCCGGACCATGGATTGAACCAGGGCCGGACGCGAGAGGTCGCCGCCGCCGATCGCCGCTTCGAGGACACGGCGGTGCTCCGCCCACGCAGGGCAGACCTCCACCGTGTGCTCCACCGTGTCCTCCGGTCGATCCTCGCAGTGGAGACACCCGGGCGTTTCCTCCCGCCCGATTCGGTGCAGGTACCTCCCGAAACATCCGTGTCCGGTGAGGACCTGCGTCAGGCGGAAGGTGAGGACGCCGTGGCGCCTCTCTAGCCACTCCTCAAAGAGGGGACTTACCGCCACTATCGTGGCGTGCCCTGCACGGGGTTGCGACAGTCGCTCTCTCCATGTCGCCATGAGATCGCGCCGGAGGTCAGTCCGCTGAGCGGCAATTTGCCGCGGCAGCGGAGTTTCCCCCCGGCGTAGTACCTCCGCGCGCCATTCGTGTAGGCGCGCGAGGACTATCGCCTCCAGATCCCATGGCGGCAATCCGGCAAGCAGGCCCGCCGCCTCGCGGGAGATCGTGCGGTACCCACGGACCATCCTTACGGCCACCACTTTTTGGGGCGCGTTCAGATAGTGAGCGGCACGCCGCTTCAAGGAACGCGCCCACACTGGGGCCCCGTAGAGGGCCATGGACCGCACGACCCCCGCATAGAAGATATAGGTACATCTGAAGTAGTAAGAAATTCGTAAATAGCACCAGTCATTCATTTGTCGTTATGTACGAGATTACCATTCGTTCCCATTTTTTTCAATGGATTGTCAGTGGTTGACCATTGGAAAGTCACAATGACGCCATTATGTTAGTAGATTACCAAATTTGTCAAAATCAACAATTTTGAAGTCAATGGTAAACTATTCTGACACTATTGTAAAAGCAAACTTGAGGCCCTGGTATGCGGGTGGGACGGAAAATGAATACGAGGTCCGTCGTACGTTTATATCGTATGAGTTATGTGACATTTTTTAAACTTAATTTTGGTTTCATAGCAGAATTACTAAAAGCCACTGAAATATTGTCGATTTGAGACAATTCATAATTGAATCATGCTGACTCAAACATGTGTCAATATCGGTCTTAGAATTCTATCAAAAACCCACGTTTTCATAACCTCATTGTACTCAGAAAAAAACTTTTTTGCAAAAAATAAAACCGACTTAAAAAAAAAAAACAAAAAAGTGAAAAATAACTTTAGCTTCTGAAGTCGGTGACCTTTGTTTGATTGATTTAGTTTTTTTGTCACCGACTTCAGAAGCTAAAGTTATTTTTCACTTTTTTGTTTTTTTTTTGAAGTCGGTTTTATTTTTTGCAAAAAAGTTTTTATTTTTCACTTTTTAGTGGTTCTCATGTGCTTGATATACATGGAAAGTGCATACCGTTACAATTACATCAAGCCCAAACACGACTAGGGTACATTGTCTCATTATGGAGTTCCGTGACTCTTGGCTTCATCATCAGATCTGATGGTAGAATGGTTCTTATCAAACGCAGATGCTTCACTTGTTGTAGAAAATACCAAAATCGCAACACATTTTCATATAAAATTTGAAGAGTTCCCTCGATTTTGCCAAGATTCCATCATCAGATCCCGACTTGGTGGCTATGGGACCATTTGGAAAAAATACCCTTTCCAACAAAAAAAGAATTTTCCAAATCGGTTGGCAAGCGACGGAGTTATGCCCGAACAAAGATAAAAAAAAAAAAAAAAAAAAAAAAAAATAGAAACATCCGAATTGAGAACCTCCTCCTTTTTTAGAAGTCGGTTAAAAAAAACGAAAGGATTATTAAATAAAATAAGCTTAAAAACAGCTAACTAATGAGAACAGGTAAACATCCCCGATGTCCTTGCAACAGCGGGTAGATACTTAATTTACAAACTTTATTATACTTGCTGCCTTTAAGAAGTTCCTCAAGTTTCGGTCAGTGATAAATTACTTTCATATACCAGCAATATCGTCAGTGTCGTGTAATTTACATCGAAAGTCTTACGTACTTAGTACGAAATTAAGAAATTTGTCAGTGCCTAAGAAGTGTCTTTTGAAGCTGGCTCTTAACAGTAATTGAGAGAAGTGGGAGCAGAGTAGTGAAGTCAGGTCTTTAATCAAAGTTAATACAATTTTGTGGCACTGAAATTTGTTTAAGAATATTTACAAACGTCGAATGAAAGCAGTTCTAACATAACCCATTAACTCGGGGTGCCCTGTGACCTTATTTGTGCGACGAGCCCTAGTTCAAATTGAAATGATGAGACTTGAACATTCTGCAACCAGAACTTTTTAAGATAAAGGTATTCCCCAACTTGGACGTTTTGAAACTTGGCTTTATTGAGATTTGAACGGTTTTGCAACCATGTGTTATTTTTGCAACTTGAATGTTTTGAAACTAAGGCAACAGTTTAAAATCCACGAGTTATTAAAACTGTTTTCGACTAAAATCAACGGCGTGTGAGCACTAATGGATGTCAGTTTCACAACTCGTGCGAAAAGATAAGCAGGTTACATCTCGCTGTAAACTACGTTTAACGTTGTGCACGATTCAGCAAACTATCAAAAATACTCGAATGGCCAAATAATTCTGTCCAAAAACACATTCTTGTTCTATGTTCTGTCCTCTATTAGATTTAACAATAATATATGTCCTGAATCTCCTGAAAGCACTATTCTAAAATGTAAGGGACTTTGCTTTAAGCAATCATTTCAACGTAATGGTCGAAAATGGTTGAACATTTCGCCTTAAGGTTGCTACATCAGAGAAACCTCGGCGGGTCGTTAGAAATCAGTTAATTTTCACGAAGAAAGCTCTCTAAAGTATTCGACGGTAGGTACGCAAATTGTTCATTTACGAATTCCGTGTCGGTCCCTTTCAATTGGCAGACGATTTCGATGAAAAAAGTGCCTTTATCGCAACCGTCGAATCTTCACAGAAATGAAAGTTATTAAACGCCGGTGAATTTTTCATCAATTCTGTCAATTTTTCGAAGTTCCCTTTCAAAGCACTCGTGTTTAATTGGTTTTTTATCAAAAACTCATTAGTGATTTTCGTTAGTCATCAGCTGGACATCCAATAGGCAGCAATTTGCCGGAAAGCAATCAAAATGATGTGTAATGCAAAACGTTCGGAAATATGACGACATTCCCTATGAGTTCATAATAAACGTGGTTCTATTGGGTTCGTGTATTTGCCAAATGTTTGTCGAATATTGTATTGCATCGTGTTCCGTGAATGTCCGATGCGCTCTAATTACGCCAACTATGCAGTCATCGCGGAGATGTACTTGCGTGCATCTATCACGTCACCAAGCTGCTTCCACAAACATTTGCCAATCCGTTAACCGATCAATTACCTCGACGTGAACTGTTTCAATATGCAGATTCATTTGGATTCGTCTAGACACATGTACACGAACACATAAACAGCATTACTGAACATTATTGGAACCGACACATTCCAAACCGATCGTGACAGACGCTGTTTAAACTTGCCCTTGCAAATGCACAGCTATTTTCGTTCACACATTATTAAAGATGTTGCATGACAATCAGACTGAATTATAAATGGAACGCATCGAAAATGTCTCTTAAGAAACTCTGGCAGATGACCAAACCCGCGTCAGTTTTGTTTCTAAACTTCTGCAGTTGACAAACGAACCCTGTAAAAAGACGTTACTAACATAACATTTAGTTAATAACCGTAAAAGTAATCAATTCGATACATTGATGTGCACCGAATATGTTTCGTGTTTGTGGATATTCTAATGGTTTTATAGTAGCGAATTGAAACTAAGCCAAGTGTCGCGTAGACTAGCCTCAGCCGTGCAAATCATACGCGACATAACTATAAGTACTTTCAGTGTCATTGTGTGCCGCGTAAACAAAACACACTGTACAGTGTAAATATTCGCCGCGCTTCATAAAACACAAGTACGGAGTTGAAAGAGTGGAAGCGAAGCAGCGGAGTCAGCGTGAGACCGTTGAACGTTGAGACCCAAACCCGTAAAAATGTAGTCGACAAAGAGTACGATAGCAAAAAACACGAACAAACGAGCGTCGAAGTCAGTGTTGTGGTAGCAAATGAAGTGAAAATTATGAAGTCTAGCTTGAAAAATAAACCGAGTAGAGGCAAACGCAGCAAGAAAAGGGTTAGGTTCTCAGACAGCGACCCGATCCCGGCGACCGGCATCACCCTGTGCGAACGCTTCGCCCGTTTTTTTCATTTCCTTTGGAAGTACACGCGGGGATCCGTGAAAAATGTTCTAAGTAAGTTTCCCTTTATTGTTTAACGCCCACCTTTTATAATATCCTGTTTTTGCGGCTCTTTTCCCGATGTTGTTCTTTTTGTAAACAACTGATCAACTGATGTTGTTTACTTGTTGTTTTTTGTAGTTAAGAGGATTTTATGTCACTGAGTTTGACTTTTAATCATAACTATTTAGGTGGGTATTGAGACTATCGGAAACTTGGGAAATCATTTCTAATGGACATAAATTATACACACGTATTATTGAACAAACTAGGAACTACGTATTCACATAAAAAAGTACTTATTAGAAAAAAATTCAACGCCACAGTGAAACAAGCAACACAATAACAACTCGCAGTCGCCATATCAAGGCCAATTAAATTTTAATGAAACATTCGAGCTATTGAACTACAAAAAGCCATATTCCAGCGTCGAGTTGGTCAACATTTTGGACGAAATTCCATGAAACCAACTTGAACGGAGCAAGTTTCACTCTTTGAAGCATTAATGAAATTCTCGATAAGAGAAATCGATTACTTTAGTTTTCTACGAAGAAATCGACAGTGGAAATATATTATAGGTACCTTAAAAAGAAGACATTGAAAAAATAAACGACCTAAATTTATCTAAAGATAACAACCTAATTAGTTACCTAACCTAAGGTTATCTAAAGATAATAGAGTAGACGGCGAAAAAAAAACTAATTAGTCCGGCAGGTAGATTATTAAACAATATTTGACCCGTATTTTTTCTTTTGTTACGTAAATAAAAATTGACGAAGATACGACGATTTAAAATTCCCAATACGTCACGTCTAGGTATAATTTTTAGTTTGTTCTGACGTCACGAGCCCCCACTTCCGAGTTTTCATGCGTTTTATCTTTGTCAATATTCATTGATTTACAAAAACAAAAAATTCGTGTCCATTACTTTTCAATATTCTAATTTTTTGTTACTGTCGACATGCCTATTATGTAGGTCATTTGCCCGCAGTCTAAAGGATTAGGTATTAAAAATAGGTGTACACCTACTTAGGTAATACACTTACGCAGGAATCCTTATGACAGACAAGGCTTACGTGGAGGCTTTATTGATTTTTAATCTCTTCAATGTCCATGACAAATAAAATGCCAATACCGGTTTTCACTAATACTATGCGACATCTCAATAAAAGGCTCAAACAGTATGGGAGCGACCGTCGATGTGGCTTAGTTTTGGTCGAAACAAGTTTAATTTACTAACTATTGAAATTGTCTACACGAAGAAGAGAGTTCCTTTAGATTTTCAAAAGAAAAGAAACCGTCTTGCAATACTTTAGAGTTCATTTTGACCACGTATGTCTTGGACAATCGCCATATCAAATATGTAAAAACTTTCTGATATGGCTTTTTTTTTATTAATTACAGTTTTTTGTTCTTAAGAATGTCTTTGATCAGTGCCTATTCATTTCTTATTCAGATGTGTAAAAAATGTAATAATCTGTATTTTTCATTGAAGCTAATACCATATTATTTTGTGCCGTGGTATAAAAATTTCAAATTTCTTATAATGTATAAGTATGTAGGTACCTGAACTTTTTTGTGCTCGTCTATCTTAATGTAATGTCCTGTTTTACGAATTCTGCGTGTACATAAATAAAATTACCATTCCAAGGTTGGTTCCAAAACCGAGTGGTTGGGGTTCTTATGAGAATTCACGTTCCTCAATTCTCCTTTACGGTATCCCAATAGGACGACTAGAAGAAGATCAATAACATAAAAGACCGATTTTTGTCGCGAAGAGCAGTACCCAATGCATGATTTATTAACATAAACGTTTCGTGCCTCTACATCACGAAAACCTCCTACTTGCCCCATTAATATCCCTAAACATCGCTGAAAGATCCCAAAAATACTGACCTTACCCTCGTTCTGCAAACGGGACTTATACCTATTTTTACGAAAGTACATAATTTATTAGGGAACGTATCCGAATTTCCGAATATACGAATTATCCGAATACCCGCGTCTCATTTTTCACGTCACGCAAATTGAGTCGTTTCAACTCCCTAGAGTTTGTGCCCGACGTAAATTACAACGTTCAACTTCATCTCGACATATGTGTGTCTATGGCTTTAGCGTGCGTGTGTAACTACTCACGTGACGTCATGAATTAGAGCGGGAGATCGGCTAGTAAAAGTGATGAGGGCTCGATCAAAGACTTACCGTTAAGGAGGCTTTACATTATACAAAAGCACTCGGTACAGACATTTCTCAGGAAAAGGTTTACAGTTATTAGTTTTTAAGGACCTTGGCCAGACCAATAATTACGCATCTGTAAGGGAATTTTAGATTAACGGCAAACTTTAAATGCTCCAGACTGATAAAGATTTTGTATTAACCCACAACTTCTGCTTTACTAACGGATCATCATCGTTTCAGCCGAAAGACGTCCACTGCTGGACATAGGCCACCCCCAAGTGTCGCCATATTGACCGGTCCCGTGCGACTCGCAACCAGCGGGTTCCCGCAACCTTTACCAGGTCATCAGTCCTCAGACTAAGATTTGCTTTACCAGAATTCCTTTCAGTACAGCTTGAACAACGATCAAGCTCTTCCAGCTTGTATAACCACTCCCTTACACGTAGGTAGCTATTGCCCAGTCTCCAGGGACGTGCACATAATGCTACAGGGGAAATTGCCCCGACTTCCAATTGCTCAGCAGTAGTGTAACTAGCCTTTACAAGCTCAAATGCACAGGGTTTTCTTACCAAGAGTCCGTTTCTTTTTAGAGAAAATTGGTTTACGTAATTGACGATATGGTATTATGTTTTGTTTTTTTTTATAAGAAGGATACGTTGCAGCTGTTTTTTAAGTACTATTCTATGATTAAAACATGGCAAAGTTACACTCACACATAGACAGTAACTTTGGCGTAGCGTGCCTTGGCGGGGCCCCGTATAAAAATCTTTGGGGCCCTTATGAAGGGTTTAGATTTCTCAAAAAAGAAAAAAAAAATGTTTGCTAGAATCTGAAAAAATATGTCACTTTTACCAACAATTTTACAAACAATTCAAATTAAATATACACTCTCCTTGCCTTTTTTTCGGCAAACTGACTAATTAAATCATTTATAGCTTATGATGACTTTAGTTTTTCTAAAGTTTCTGCCTCTATGGACAATAGTGACAGGTCTGACAGACGTTCATGTCCATTGAAGTTTTTAGGAATTTTTATAAGTTTTTTTTTTTTTATTTGGGCAGTTTTTATTAATTTTTGCTTACGCACGGCGGCGGCCCGTATACTGGAGATATCAATTTGACTCAAAGGAAACATTCCTTTATTTTTAAAATAGAAACAAATCTGCATTTATAGATTTTCGAAAATTTTCTTGCCACACTCGGGCATTGAACCCGAAATGGATCGACTAAAGTTAGAAACAATAACATTCTGTACCTTTAAAGTACAGGATGTATTTTTTTCGCAGTTTTGTCGTTTCAATTCCCGAGTGTGATAAGCGAATTTTCGAAAATCTGTGAATGCAAATTTGTTTTTAAATTTTCTTTGTCATACTACCAAATCAAAATTGAAAAAATTACCCCCCACTCTGAATATTTAATTGATACATAACTGAAAGCTAAAAAATAAGTGATCATTTTAAGTGATAAACTTTCCCAATACTTACATGTGTGTACCTATGTAAAATACTTGAATAGTATCTACCTTCTACATAAAAGGAATCCCATCCTTTCCCTTAACATAAAAGGTTGCGTGAAAATATTATGTGTGAAAACTTAAGCCCGTAGCAAGATCAAAACCGATCTAGTTTTACTATTAATGGAAGCTTGTACACAGACCACTACACTAATAGTTTACCGCTAAACCAGACAATGAAATTCCCCATAATTTATTCAAAACCATCATTTTCTTAACAATTTTATAACTAAACTAGCTGTGGCCTGCGACCTTCGTTCGCGTAAAATAATTTAAAAAAATATATAACTTCCCTTTTCGAATCGGATTTTGTTAAGAATTCCAGGGTTTTTTTTTTTTTTACACGTAACCCTATTTTTTTTTAATATGAAAGTAGCCTAAGCTAGACCTCATAATATCAGCTATCAGACAGTAAAAGTTTCGTCGAAATCGGTTCAGCTGTTACGGAGATCAGCCGGAACAAACTGACAGACATACAGACAGAAATAGAAAAAAATGTGTTTTTGTTTTAGGTGCATTCACTAAAAACTGTAATTTTGTTGTTGTTTCTTGTTTATTATAATAATACTTCAATTTTATTTCTTTGTTTAGATGACGGAGTAAGAAAGGTGTTAATTTATTGTACAGTACTTCTAAATTAGCAGAGCGTAATGACAGTGTTAAATCATTTTTACTTCGCCTAGCGGCATAACGAAGAATTTATTACACTGAATGTCTGCCTCGCACCGTTCTCGCGAATTTAGGAAATTATTTGCTTAATTGTTGTTTAATGTATTAGAAAGCCGTTGTTTTTGCTGCTTCTGTTTTGTTTTTCTTTTAATATTTTGTTTTTTTTATCAACATTCAGTTGTTACCATGTTTTCCTAATCCTGTGAATTTTTGTTTTGTGAAATTATCGGACTTATGAACTTAGTATTCTTTTTCCAACTTATGCCCGCGGCTTCACCAGCATTTAGTTGGGTAATTATCCCAATGGATCGTACTATCAGGATAAAAGTTAACCTATGTGGTAATCCAAGTTATAACCTGTATGTGTGCTAAATATCACCCAAATCTGATATGTAGTTTTTGCGTGAAAGTGTAACAAACAACCATTCATTCTCACAAACTTTCGCATTTATAGTATACTCGTAATAATGTGGAGCTATATTTATTTTTATGGAGCAATATTTATAGTAGGGCCAATTTAATATCTCACATTTGATCAAATCAAATCAAAATCAAAATCATTTATTTGCGTAAATAAGGTACAGGAGGGTCTTACAGATAAAAGTATATTTCTCTTATTCTGCCATTAATTTCGGCGTGCAAATTTTACATAAATAGTTATTATCAATAGAAATTACTTATTTTATTTATTTATTTATTTCAGACCAACCAACAACTGTTCATACTAAATATAAATCTGTCAGTTCATAGTAATGATTACCTTCTTTTGCTATTTTATTACAATAAATATGTAATCGTATTTTAAAATGGTTAAGCCATTGTGCAGTTCTAATTTTATATGAATTAATAATATTTATGCCAGCCATTACAAGTTTACGTTATTGTACCTATTTTGATGAAATGTCAAATGTGATCTATTAAATTGGCCCTACTGTAGTAGGATTACACATGACTTGCTTTAGAATTCTTAGAATAACTAACCTTTTCTAACTATATGGGGGTCGAAGCAGGTGGGACTAAATATCAATATTTTATAAAGAGCAAACAACCGTCTGACCCCCACAACCCCAATTACTGGCCAATACCGATGTTCAAAGGATAAATCGCTTGTTAAGCTTTCGGGAATTCTTAAAATCTATATGGAATGTCTTAATAAAGTGTTACTATTTCTGCAAATTTTTTCTCTAGAAATATTTTTCCAGATATCTTTTAGCAAAATCAGCTAATATACGATTAAGTTCATATTGTTTTTTTTTACAATTCGTAGAAATTCGGTTTCAGAATCATGTACCTACAGGAATTGCGTGGTTAGTCTAGTTGTTGTTCAATTATTATTGGAATTTAATATCAAGAATTTCTCAGTAGCAGATTTGTGCCCACGTGATGGCATTAGGCTCGCCCCCTATCACATGGGAGTGAACATAACTGGAAAAATGTGGGTGTATTATTAGGTAAACCTTTGCTTAACCCTTCAGGGAGTTCAGGCGTGAAGTGATTATATGCAAAATTCTTGGTAGATGATTGTTTCACGATATCCCTAGTACAATGTATATTTGTTAAGAGTCCTATTAAATTTTTTAGGCAAATTCATGATTTTTGACGCTGTAATTTTCAGCAGCAGTAAGATATTTTAATAAATTGCTTATGAATAACGGACTTTTGTTGGAGTTACACATTATCGTATTTTTTTTTCGTGTAAGTTACTATAAATATTTTACGAACTCAATTTGCAAGAAAAACCGTCGGCAATGGAAATTTGACGATCAAATTCACATTGTTGCATTCAATTCTTATAAAAGCTAAAATTACTAAAAGATATGTTGAATATTTTAATTATTTTTCGGAGTTCTGGAATTTCGTTAAATTCCTTTAGTTTTCACGGAAAAAATCGTAAAGTAAGCCATAAATGTCTTGATTCAGCGGCCATTATATTCCAAATAAACTCAATATTATCAAATAAATTAATATGATATAAGACTTTTACAGACAATACAATCAACAATAGTTTCATTGGTTTTCGTTTTTCAGTATAATAAGACAAAATTAAAATAAATAAAAATAAAGTGCTATATTTTCTGCGTCAATTCGGGTCGCTCTTCAGTCGCATGTTTTTCAGGCGTGAGCAATTAACGGGTAAGGAAAATTTTCGTCAATAACAATAGTCTCGTGCACGCCGATCGAAATAATTTGATCCAGGACGTAAAAATCAAATATTTACAAAAAAAAAGTAAAAGGACTCTTAACACTCTCACACATAAATATCCCTCCCATATCGCCAGCATCAGGAATAATGTTCGCAATCACCAGTCAATTATACGACGAGCTTAATCACTGTATATTGACACAAATGAGGCGATCCCGATTTCTGTCAGCTTACCCTCCACTGGATTGTATTGGTACTGGTAAATGGCGATAGGTTACCTAGGTAAAGTAAAAAATAAACAGTGCAATGCTGCAAGTAAGACTAAGAGAAAATTTCCTCGGTATGCTGCATTTTGGGAAGTAAAGGGAAGATAAGCTTTATTGTCTCCTAAGCTTTCTCTGTATAAGAGGTTTTTAATTGCCTTGCAGTAAAATAATTATAGGCTCTTATTCGATGATATCTGTCAGCACATTGAATCGAATAACGTTCTAGTGAGTTCCACGGGACAACATGTTTTTGAAGGTTTTCGTTTAGGTCCTAAGAAACAAGCTGATGAGAAGTGGAGCAAAAAAGTCAGTCAACTAGTTTGTTTTAAGTATCCTAGAATTTGCAAAGTTTTTGTTTTATTATCTTGTAGTACCAGATAACCAGACACGCCTGACTACTTGTACTTTCACAAAAAAAAACAATATTTTTGGACAAAATTACTTTATACTTATATTGAAACTATCTAAATTACAGTCTTACGTATGCCACTGCAAATAACAGTAACGTGAGAGAGAAATACATATGAAACATCCCCAATTTCTTATGGTAATTGGGCCCCAAACTACTTTCCAATACATCATCATCATCATCATCATGGGGGTTTAGGTTTCCGCACTTAGTCCTTGAAGTGGACCATTGTGCGTGAGCCATGGTGGCCGATTACTCCAACCAGCCCACCTCCCTCCAGAAGCAGATTAAACTTCCCGGTCTCCTCAGGACATCTGCAAGTGATCCTGGTGTTCCCAGGGTCTCTTCGCGAATCTTGGTAACGCCTGTGCACTCCAGGAGCACATGCGCTACCGTCTCCTCCGCCTCCAGGCACGCTCTGCACAGGGGACTGTCAGTGATACCTAGAGTGTGGAAGTGTTTGTTCAACGAGCAGTGTCCAGTGATGGTCCCCGCCACCAGACGCAGGCTATCTCTGTCCAGGCGCAGAAGGCGCCTGGTCAGCTTTGGATCCAAGGATGGCATAGCTTCCTTGGACTGCCTACAACCTGGTGCCGAGGCCCACCATTTCCCTGCTTGTAATCGGGTGTGATCCTTTAACCAGTTCCTCAGCTGCTTGAAGGGAATGGGCACAATGGGTTCGGGTCCGTATGGTATTGTACTGGATCCTCTTCTGGCAAGTTCGTCAGCCGCATCATTGCCGAGTGATCCACTGTGTCCTCTAATCCATTGCAGCGTTACCGTGTTGTGATTCAACACCGTGATTTGTTCTAGGGCCTTGTGGCATTCTAGTATTAGTCTCGACGTGATCTGGTTACTCTTTAGGGATTGAAGGACCGAGGCACTGTCGGAGAGTATACGAATGTTGGTATCCGTAACCTCCCTGGCCTCTATAGCGTGTGCTGCTTGGATAATGCCCACACACTCCGCTTGGTAGACAGAGTTGAACCTTCCAAGAGATTTTGATATTTTAATGTTGAGGTCGTCGGAGAACACCCCGGCGCCTGTCCCATCGTTGGTTTTTGATCCATCAGTATAGATTCTTAGCTCTCTTGTGCCTGAGTAGTCGCACAACTCCTCTATGAGCTCTATGTTGTAGTGTTTTTTGAAGCAGTGAGTCTTCAGAGTTCTGTCGATAGGGGATGCCATCATCGGTTGTTCTTTGATTGCATCTTCTTTGATGCGTGTATGTTTTATTCTTGAGTCGTTCCTTAGGGTGCCGGCTAACTCGAGTCTGAAAATCGCTACGGCCGCCTCCTCTCTTACGACGAGGTGTAGGGGTGGTAGCCCCAGCATCACCTGTAGGGCAGCAGTTGGTGATGTTCTCATGCTGCCGGTGATTGCCACGCAGGCAAATCTTTGTAGTTTCTCAAGGTCCTTTTGGGTCGTACTTAGGTTGGTCCTGGGCCACCATACTAAAGACCCGTATGTGATAATTGGTCGGATAACTGTGGTGTATAGCCAGTAGGTGATTTTGGGGCTTAGGCCCCAGTTTCTCCCGAGGAGTCTCTTGCATTGCCAGAGAGATATACTGGCTTTTGTGACGATGTAATCCGTGTGTTTTGCCCAGTTGAGCTGTTTGTCCAAATAGATACCCAGGTATTTGGTTTCAGTCGATAGGCTTAGAGTTGTCCCAAAGAAGCTTGGTAGTTGCAACGTTGCCAGCTTCCTTTTCTTTGTGAAGAGGACGAGTTCGGTTTTGGTGGGGTTCACTGCTAGTTTGTGTTCCTTGCACCAGTCTTCTACTATCCTTAGGGCCTGGCGCATAAGGTTGCATAATGTGTTTTCATGTGTGCCGTTTATTATTATAGTCAGGTCGTCGGCGTAGCCCACCGTGTAGTAGCCTCTGCTTTCCAATACATAATAACAGTTATTTCTACATGGAAGTAATTTCGTCGCAATAGCCGAACTATTAATGCCTATTATCATGACGTTTCCTGGTACAAATGGAGCCTTTCCAATTTCCCGTCTTTGATATCATAGGAAATCGAAATACCAACGTCATCTTAATCGTAACCCTCTGGAAAGTGTCGTAGATAGAAATGTTATGGAAATTGTATCTAATATAATATTTGCATACTAGGAAATGAGCAATATATTCTGTATTTTACTACATCCGGTAAGACTTGAAGCCAACCTAGATTTAACATGTTTTCAAATTGAAATCAAAAAAATGTAATTGCTTAAAACACGTAAAAAAAATACGACGAAAGATTGCTTCTTCACCTAAGCAACGTCCATTTGACACAACTAGCCGAAATTACATTGCATGGAAATCGAAAGCATGTGCCTGTACGATAACTTTGTGTCGCTACAAACAAACAGAGAGACAGACAAATTAAGAATGCTTTTTTTTGTTATAAGTACCGTATACAGTTTTATATACATTCAGTATGTTTTTAGGGTTCCGTAGCCAAATGGCAAAAACCCGTCAAGTCTGTCTGTCTGAAATATATGGATGTACATTACCACGTAAATTTCCACCGAAAATTGGTTTGAACGAGATGTAGGTAGTATTTTTTTTTATACGTCATAAATCGTAAACCGCAATTTACAAATTTTGATACGGAACCCTTACAGTACTATAGTTTTATTTCCTTACAACGGGAAATAAAATTATAGTACTTATACACAAGGTACAGTTTATCAAAACCAGATATTACCGCACGAAAACGCAAATGACACGGTCAATTTAGGGACGGTAGGTATATTGGAATTATTCCAAACAAATTATGATCATCTCTAACCCATTTAGAACAATGCTCCATTCGCTAAATTCCCTCCTAAAATAGACAAAACAGAGCCCCAAATCCGGCCATTACTGACTACATTGAATTCCCATCGAAAATGCGGTTAGAATTTAGCCGTGGTCGGTAAAACCCGGCGCGGGCTATTTGACAACAGTAAGCTTGCCCAATACGGACTCATTGGTCGTATGGAAATGACGTCACGAACAGAAATCCCCTTCTGACAATGACATGTGACGTTTTAATAGTAATGTATTTATGTCAACACTTTTGTCATAATATAAAGTTTTCCAGTAAACCAACTCCATAAAGCAGGCGAGACCCATTCCATACTATTATAATTTATATTCTAATGGTGCCTGCCTTCTTCCAAATGTGTTTGTATTAGGCTTTTCAATCGGGTTTTTCAGTTTTTATACAATTCCTCTTTTTGTGAAATCAAACACAAGACTTCAGTGTTAGGGTTGTCACCTGAACTTTTTGTTATGTTGCACACATAAAACGTAACCTCTTAACGCGATGCGACTGTTCCAATATTATATTCACGAAGAACATGTGACCTGCATGAAAATCGCATAAACAATTTCTATAGTGTTCATGTGAGTTGATTCAGACTACTTTGTTCTTAATTGAATTACTGCACTTTAATAATGTAGCAATATATTTCAGTCATCACTTGAGTTTATGTAATCAGTGCCCCGATGTTCAATTAAGGATGACGTCAATGTTTGTGTAATTTTTCACTGTCCGTGTCAGTGACAAGATAAGTGTCGTGAATGACGTGACGTGTCTCTTATCTCTTGTCACGTTACAGGCTAGGTCAAGAGGACAGTAGGCACTACTCATAGCATTACAAAGAGCAATGAGAACCTCGGTAGTCGCTTTTAAAGGCGGGATTGTTACTATACAAATCAAGAGTGTGTCATTTACTCGGTACGACAGGAATGACTGACGTATAGAAAGTGACACATATTTTGAAGACGATCTGTGATAGAATATACAGGGTGTAAACCACCTCATCACAAAGCCAATCAAGCATTCTGTATAGTCACGAACTACTACTAATATGTAAACACTTAATCACTTTTAAAGTGTTTTTCTCCTACTTTTTTGATTAAAAATGTCATGTCTTTACGAACATAGTATTCTGGAACTCATGTTTTTCTAAAAAAGATCCTATCTCCATGTTTCAATCGTTAGTATTCACGAAAATTGCTTTTAAATTTAGGAAAGTGTATACATATTGGTGTTCGTGACTGTACATCAAACTAAATAACTTTACGCAAAAGTTATTGCTGGGAAACTACTTTTTTTAGGAGTGAAAAATCATGTTTTGCAGTAGAACTCAACATAACGTACTTATAACAGTTTGCTGATGGATGGATTGAACATAACGGTGGTCTTAAAGAAAAAACATTACAATAAAAACTTGTCAAAAAGTTGGCACTTTGACCCCCAATATCTCCGTAACTCGAAGGTTCCCAGGTATGGTGTGGAACCAAAAATGATCGCAATTACTGGGAGAACAAGTGCATTTTGGCTTCGTTAAGGGGCCGGCGGAGCGTGCGTCGTTCATACAAACGTAATACCAAAATAATTCGTAAACCAAACATATTCCTAAGGACATGTGAATTTATTTCGATTTAATTACATAATATCTAGGTTCCCAAATATATATTATGAATGTAAACCGATTTAAACAAGAGTTATGAGAAAAATAAAATTTCTATAGAAATTTTAAATTCCTCATATCTCGTCCAAATATCATTGTCTTTTCAAAATATATATTTGGGAACCTAGATATTATGTAATCCAATCGAAATAAATACACATTTTCTTAAGAATATGTTTGGTTTACGAATTATTTTGGTATTACGTTTGTATGAACGACGCACGCTCCGCCGGCCCCTTAAGACGTTTTGTAGGTACACCCTGTATATTCTATCTACGTATAAAACCTTTTGACCCTAGACGCTCCCGGTGCTGCAATTCGGTGTTTTATGCATCATAACTTGAAACTAGAAGGATACAGGCTACAACAGGCACATAGAAGTGTACCCCATGTTGCCATTATTATTTAATTCCCATACATTCTGCCTCGCTGACTACCCCGATGGTCTAGTGGTCGGAAGCGCGACTGCTGACCAAGATGTTCTGGGTTCGATTCAAGAATTTCTCAGTAGCAGCCACGGAGTCTGGATTTGTGCCCGGTTGATGGCAATAGGGTCGCCTCATATTACATGAGTCTTAGGCTTAGGTATACCTTTGCCTAACCCTTCAGAAAGGCGGACAGGCGTGATGTTATGTACAAACAAGCTATTTGGTTGACACTTTACAATGTAATTTGTGGGTTAAACTGTAAACCAATTAGCTTGTTCGATCGTTCTATTCTTTATTATATTTTGTCACTCATCCACTAATGTTCACACCCTTCGGAAGGTACAGAGACACGATTTTTAATTGCCTTTTTCACCAATTCTTTGAATTAAAATAGTATCAAAGGCATTGCAGTGACGAGAGAATCTATTGACAAACAAAAAATCAGGAAATGAAAATGCAAAGCTGTTACAAGCTATTCATCATTTCCACGTAATCTACTTTTGACTGATGCGGTATTTTTCGATTCGTAAATGTATACAGTGGAAAATGGATGTTAGCTTGATGGTACAAAAATAATGTGAAGAGATTAATTCATTTGAGCAAACTATACCTGTATCTGAAACAAAAATGTATTTTGACCGGTATATCAAACCTTGGTATTCGATTAGACTTCTAGATGCTTTAAGTAAGTGATTCTCATTTACTAAGGGAGTATGCCATTACATGTCTTTTTACATTTGGGACAAGCCCACCACACTATTCCCAAACCACTGTAACTTCTGAAAGCCAGAATCAACAGTGGCTTGACGAAGTCCCAGAGAATCAATTTAACTGTCTTGGATCCCGTAACGAAATTAATCAGAAAGTATAGCGGAGGAGTAGGAAGAAACCGTAATTTCCACTTCCCTTCGTATCAGCAGGAGACAGAACGAAACAAGGCCAATAGGCACAAAGGGACGTTTACAACTGGGATAGGCCCAGTTGCCTAGCACCACCTCCCATTACATGTCTACCAAGCTTTTATCAACCGCCAAACATCGCATCGGTCTAAACTCTAGCCCATAGAAGCCGCACATAGTACTTAGGTACACCTATGGAACGCCTATTCTTGCATTGTAAACGCCCAAACTACAACTCCAAGACGAATTAAAAAGTTTGCCACAAATATGTCAAAGTAACACTTCACCAAGAGAACAAGTCTAAAAGTTAAAACGCAAATAGATTTACAGCCCATTAACATACAGTTTAATTTAGACTACAGCTACTTCGTACAATACGCCTCATCAATCATATTCCGCGAACCAAATGCAAATTTAAACCTAAACGGTATGCAAATATGATTCATTTCCCAAATGGCGGGACAGTTTACCTCTAAATAACATACATTTCACACAAATTTCATATTAGCTCAATGTCACACAAAATAGTCATTATTCATCCAGATTTGTGTCCGAGGTATATGTTTAAGTGGCACTGTTTATGTTTTATAGTCGAATGCTTCATTATTCCTTCATACTTTGAGTTAAGCTTCAAGATAAAGTTCTCATAATAACATAACATCACATTTTGTATTTATTCCCTGAAGACCGTAATGTATTTACTGTGCACTTAAATTTCCCCCGTTATGTACCATGTCACACAGGACGAGGCAATTAATATCAACCGGCCAAGATTGCAAACAACTGATGAGATTTTTTAATGGAAAACTCAATGACACCTTACACGACCAGGGAATTAACCTAGGACCTCATACATAGCACATATGCCTATATGACCAACGAGGCAGTCCATAATTGTATGTGGCAAAAAGTGTTAAGTCCATTTTCAATAAGTCATAAGTCATTTAATCATTTGTTAACACAGGTACAATAAATAGTTGTTTTAAAAGATTACAAGCGCGCTATGTTATGCCCGAAGGCGTACAAATAACGCCCACACACATAATTTCACAGAATTTTTCGTAGCTCAGTCAAGATTTAAGGGGCCGGCGGAGCATGCGTTTTTCATACAAACGTAATACCAAAATAATGTGAAAATCAAACATATTCTTAAGGTAGTGTGTATATATTTCGATTGTATTATAGAATATCTATGTTCCCAAACAAATATTTTGAAAGGACAATCATATAAAGACGAGATAAGAGGAATTTAAAATTTCTATAGAAAAAGTATTTTTATCATAACTCTTGTTTAAATCGGTGTACATTCAAAATATGTGTTTGGGAACCTACATATATTCTGTAATCCAATCAAAATAAATACACACTAACTTAAGAATATGTTTGATTTTCAAATTATTTTGGTATTACGGTTGTATGAAATTCGCATGCTCCGCAGGCCTCTTAAGTGTAGAAACCGACTGTCTCTGTGTCTCAATTCGACTGCCATTATAAATTGTATTTCATCTGACAGCCGAACAATGATAACAAACAAGCGTTCTTTAAAATTCTTAAATTCGTTTACAATGAACAAATTCCAACATAAGTCACGTTCTTCGCAAATTTGATAAAGAGGAATGGACAATTAAATAAATAATTACATTAAATATACAAAAGACACGAAAGAAAAATAACGGAACGTCAAACAAATTATGATTTGATGTATAAAGTGCAAACATGGATTTAAAAATAGATGAAAACAGGAAGGACGATGCGGATATTTATAAAGTGTTACATCCATTACAAAAATCACGATGTGATGTTTCTGTTTTACTTATAATTAATCAGCTTTACAATTACCTGTCGAAGTCTTCTGTTTTATTTTACTCCTGCCGAACATCAAGGTCGTCTTTTGAACTAGACATTTTTCATTGTTTCTGTTTTGTGTATCTTTAATGGTTACTTCGTCATTAGAGTCTTATTCGTCTTTCTCAGTAAATCCTAAAATAAGTTTCTCTGCATTATCACTGTCTAATTCAACTAATTTGAATTCATAGCATTTGAATTTTGCTCATAAGGACAATGATCAGACGAGTGTTATTGGCCAAGCCACATAAAAAACGAAACAAATGAAAATCCTTCACCACGTTATAAATCTACGACATCACGTCCCCCACAAGCGAGAATTAAATTCATACCAACCTTACGAAAAGAACAAAATCGTAATGTGTTTCATCATAAAACCTCATTTGATTGTTCTTGTCAATACTGAATCTCGTAAAGTCGTCTTTTGTTAATGAACCTGATCTCTGCCGGCTGTCTGGGTTAAGAATAGAAGTTGTTTACCACAACGTCCATTGTATATGTTGAGCGTTACTCTCATCTGTCGAAGATGGGTCTGAAATTTATCAGGTGCTAATATGCTTATGAATTGTGAAGCTTCGGCGCGAGGTGTGCGCCGTGTGCGGATGATTTAATAAAAGCACGTTGAACACTTTTAGGTTAAAAACGGTGGCGTAGTTTCAATTTTCCGAAATCTTTTAATAATTTTCAGTGACATTACATTATTTTCCAGGATATTTATCACTTTCATGGGCTATGAGGCGTTTTTTTCTTTTCATGTGATTGTTATTTGAAAGATCATTGAAATGTATAAAAATATTCGTCATGTTGTACAGATTACGATATTCTAGGTAAGCCAAACAATTTATCGTTCACTATTTTATGACGATAAAGTAACAAAGGCATGGTTCAGAAAGTTCTGCGAAAATGACGTCATTCAGACATAATATACTTCCGAACTTCAACGCCTATAAACAAAGCACGACACGACTTTGGCATAGATTCGGTAATCGCAGTTATACTACTGAATTATTACGAGGAGAACCGTTAGTATTTCGTCTCCATACATTCCTCTGTTCGGTATAAAGTCTTTTAGAATTCGCGCGTGGACTGACTGTTACTGATATGCATTTACGCGCAGTGTATTCCGGGCACCCGAAACAAAAGGTATTCAGTGCGCAGTGTTGTGCGAAAACACTGCAAAATAGCTTCTAAAATCAACATAATAAAGTGGAAATCAAAATGTCGGTGAATATTGATATGGAGAACTTTTCTGCTAAGAAGAATCTGAGGCGTCGCACGTTGAATACTATCAAATCGGCTGTGACGGCGCTCAAACAAATCGCTAGTGAGTGCTCCCAAATTCTATTATTTGGTGTATAACACTTTTGTAAATCCAGTGATATTTTTCTCGCAATGTCGCCATTTTTCGGGAGCGGATAAAAGCGAGCAATATCTTAGTTCGCGAGACAGATTAGATTGATTGCTCAAATCGATATCTCGACTGCTTTCATATACATATTTATTGTACTACAGTAGTAAATAGATATTCAAGCAACGTACTTGCTGTATAATATTGTCATCAGTGAATATCGATTTCGACTCATCAATATTAATTAATGAACTAAATTATCAAAGTGTGAAATGTTGTGAATATTTGAATTACACACGTTATTATCTTCAACTTAATTTATGATGAAAACTTACTCGGATTCACTCCTTCGTTTACTAGCACATTAATTATTCAACATTTTCACAACTTTTTAAGTATTTATTCAGCGCCACCAGGCGCTGAATGAATACTTAAAAAGTTAGGAAAAATAATAGGTTCAGGAAAAATAATAGGTTCCGACTACCAAGTCGGAACCTATTATTTTTCCTGAACGTTTATTCAAATTCTAATAAAGCAAATTCAATATTTACATATCGTGATAACATTGGCGGTTGAAAATAAACTCGGGAGACCATTAGAGCCGCGGCTTACTTTTCACAACACTTGCTAAAGTGCGCGGTAACAATTCGTCGAGTATTTGCGAGACGTCAGCTTCTATAATGAAGGTGTCATTCAGGGGCTCAGAAAACCCATTGTGTTTGTCATCTCGCGCCCAAACAGTCTCGTCACTCTGCGAGAACTCTCAAGCGCCTTGTTTGTCAGAACCAGCGATCGTTTGTTGTAGACAGAAAACACTTCACAATTCGTTACGTTTTATCTTCCAATCTTTTGTTACACCTGCGTTTTGGTAACTAGGCCAATCCTGACGTTTATAAATGAACCGCGGCTTACCATTGTCTCTTCACATTGATTTGATACTACACAGGCCGTTTCTGATGAATTATGGAATGAATTTGCATAAATAAACCTGGTTTGCTAAAAGCTTCCTTCGAATACTGATGCATAATTTAATGTAGACCTTATCCTCGGATACAAGCAGATGGGCATGACATGTAACACGGCAAGTTGTAGACAATTTATAATTTGGAATACTTGTAACCTAGTTATAGCTGTTGGGAATGGAGTTTTAAGTAATCACAAGTGTGTAAACTGAGTCGCGATTCAGTTACCCGCAAAGTTTGTTCGACAAATACTGGCGCCCACCGCGGGACTACAGAGATTGAATTATAAACACGCTTACAAGCTTTAATTACATAAATATTCATGTGTATTTTGTTACTTTTATGACATGTGTTTGTATACTAGAAGCTGCAAAATAAGTCGTCTTTAGACAAGGTTTTAATGTTCCGGAACCATCTCTATACATCTCACCGACGTTTATTTCCCATACATTATGATTACCGATGTATTAAAAGTATCTAATACAAAGACATAGGTAAGTACATGTATGTTTTTATCGATAACTGTAATGTATACTGTTGATACCGAAACATATGAAACACTAACTGAACGTGATCCAAAATAAATTTAATTAAATATTAAATTCAACATAAACATTAAGTGATCATTTTCTCAAACTGGCGATTTACTTTTATAAAACTATGCAAGTACTTGTATAAAAGTATCGTCCAATCTGATCTAATTTTTCTTTAACTTTAAAAACATCTGTCTAATTTCACACTCCACATCTACACAATAAATACCTCATCTAACTTTCGTTTTTCAACTCAATGATAATCGTTGAAGCTCGTAAATAGCCCGAAGTTTCCCCATTTCCCGCCAATACGGGTCGAGGCCCGCTTTTATTTGGCGCGTTTCCTGACCGCCATCTTTTCAATGTGGAGGCCAAACTTATTACCTTAGGTCGATCATTCACCGCATAGTCTGGTATCTATGACGTACCTATTACTAAAGAGTACCATAAATTAATTCTTCGTTTCTTAGGTTTTTAAAATTAAACCATACGAAAAATGAAATACGTGATCCTCTGCTACATTTTAGATATTTTCTTTTATCTTTCATGGTCGTTTTAACAAGAGGTGTGCATATTGCTATTACGTTCCAGACACGTACTAGCATCACAAAAAAACTATTCGCTCTTCCAATACTCAGCATTTTAAAACGACAATATTCACAAGTAAAGTTGCAAAATTAGCAAATAGATATTACGTCGGCGGAGACAACTCAAACGTGTCTTCTATTTTGAGCTTTTGTTGGGGTGTATAAAACACTTACCCCCCCCCCCCCCTTTACACTTCACTTGATTATCATATATTTTAGAATAAGTACCATTTAAGTTCACTAGTCGTCCAGGAGTTGCACAAAATGTGATCTTGCAACATATTTTTTCCAACTCCTTGATTAGTTACTAATGTGCTTTTATTTTATAACAATCTTCTGTCAACCCGACTATGTTTTTTTAGGTTATTGGCGGAGCCCAGCAGTGGGACAAAGTAGGTTTAAAAAAATAGAAGTTTCTTCTAGAGATCTTGTTAACTCAAATGATGCTAGACCAGTAAGTAGCCACATGCAAAACTTTAAAATTTACTTCGATAAAATCCTGAAAAATTGCAATATTTGAGCAGAATGAGCAGGGCAGGAGGTTTAGCATATCCTGCAAAGAGGCTCCACACTAGTGTTTTGTGTTCACTATTCACCAGGTCAACGTATTTTCAGCACTAACACTGTGAATCATTATCGCTTTAATCCGCAATGAAATGGTGGATTAACTCGCTTTCATGCATAAATAGTCGATCGTAATTATGTAACTATAAAATTAGGTGTTACGAAAACCATTTTGCATGGTTGAGTCACGGGAATTAACCTAAATAAAATTGTACAGATAAATATGCGCACTTATGACGACTACAAGAATGTTATATGCAAGCAAAATCTGAAAATGATATTTTTTCCGTTTTGTTACTATGATGCCTATATATATAGGGTTAAGGTATTATCTAAAATTCTGTCCCTTTGTAGCATATATGGAGAACATTTTATTTGCATGACCAATACATACAACCCCAGTGTCAATCACTCTGTACGAATTGCGCCCGAAGTCTTGGTAGACTTAGTTACTGGTACAGAAACAACTTTCTATAGTTCTATTGGTAACACCTAAATATTGATTCATTATCATCATTGTCTTGCCTTTTTCTCAATTGAGTGAATGTCTTCTTCCATACCTCTCTATAAACTCCTCAGCTCATTATGACAGTAATAGAGAAATATCGAAGAAGAAGTATTGATTGTTGTAATCGATATTCAGGTCATCTATCATTATAACAGCACACTTGACCCAATTCCTTCAAATCGAGTCCAATAAAGCATTCGTTTTAAAATAATAAGTGTTTCTGCTCTCAATACATACAATTTGTAAGCAAAGCAAAAATCCGACCGGAGTACCGACGGAATTTAAATGACAGAAAGCCTGTTCGAGAGGATTACAGCGCTCTATAAAGGAACAACTTTCGCTGCGAGCGGGGACTTCTCGGGACGTATTCAACTTTCAGCCCTTAATGCGATCCTGAAATATTTTCATTCTCACTGAATAATATTTTATTTAAATCCGTTCATACTTTTTGCTTTATCTTAATTGTATTTCTGCCTGTCATTTCCATGTCTTCTTTCGCCTAGCATTTTAAAAGGAGCAACTGCATGAAATAAATTCTGATATCCAACGATATCATTTCACAGGCTTTAGCCTCATCAACCGCTTAGCCTTTTCCCAACTTTACAAATTCAAATTCAAATTCAAAATTCAAATTCAAATATTTTTACAGCTGAATACTAGTTTTTTTTAAAGGAGCGACTGCCTATCCTTCCTCCACAATCCAGTTAGTACTAAGGAATACGATACTCCTTGTTAAGAATAGAATAGAATACTCTTTAATATGTGTGTTTCTTTGTTATTGTGTATCAAGACTTGTTGTCTGACCTTTTGGGACGCTAGCTACCTGTAACGACTGTGAAAGATCTATAATGACAGCCGGGACCAACGGTTTTACGTGCTTTTTTGAGACACGGAGGAAATTCGGTATGGATGGTCACCCATCCACTTAACTAAGGATCGACCCGAGTGGCTGTTATTATTTAGCCACGGGCTACTCCAGGCTTTCAGCCAACATTGATTTTAAGGTCCTTTTCTCATGAAAAGATTATTTTACTGCTGATTTTGCTGGATTTATAAGCAATTATAGAAACGAAGCCTTATCTAGTATATTTCCTTCTTTCTCAGATCGATAACACCGTGAGTCGTGAGGTTCCATTATAACAATTCCATATTTATCTGTCAGTTACAATTAAAGTATTCGTGCATGCAATATCTCGTGCAGCGCATTCGTGCATGAATATCCAATGTTCTGTGCTATATTATTATGTCTTACTTGGTCAAGATAATGATGTGACTCGCCTTACCCTTTTACTCCACTATATAGTAGATACGAAGCTAAGAATTTGTTGGCGCCAAGTTAAGTTTCGTATAATTGCAAGACAAACACATTACTCGTGTCCATTAACCAATTCTCCAACAACTTACAACGCTAGTGAAACATTTTGTTGTTTTACTCTACCGTTAATTTCACGATCCCACGGTATCTACGTAGCCATGTACAAATACAATATACAGGCAACTGCACTAATGTGTTTACACTTGGCCAAATTCAAAAGCCATTTTCTCGTAAACACAATTTTGAATGACTAATCCAATCCAATTTTAATTAACTCGCTGTTAAATTATTATCTAGTAGCAATCTAGTGCGTACCTAGATGTGATTCGTCTGGAATAATCTAGATAAATTCTGCCACGGTCTTAGAGGAAAAAGTCGTTAAACATAAACTACACGGACGTACGTTATCTGAAAGACAAAAACCTAGAAAGAAAAAACACATTTTCTTACGTATAATTGAGCGTCTTGTTCGTAAATAATGGGACTTGTTCGCGTATGCTTTAGTTTTATACGAGTCCTTATTTTGTATTCCAAGAATATGTCTAAGTAAATTGTGTGATTTCAGCTCTCTGTCAAGGATGAAACCAGATCCTTTCAGTTACAATCTAAAATATTACATTATATGAATGATAAACAAACTAAAATACTGCTTACCGAACCTCTTAATTAACATTTAATTGTCTGTAATGTTACAGAACAAAGAGCTGACAAGTGCCCCACCCTGTGATGTGTGTCTTCCTTTAATTAAAATCGTAACCTGCACTGAACAAAAACTCTTTATACTCAAAATACATTTGTAAACTCGCAACTTTGACCTTGCACACGTAATATTAAAATTCACAAAACATTCAACATTCCCTTGCATCTTTCTCTTTGACTAGTTTTTAATCTAACATCCTACCCTATCCGATGCGAGTCGAAAAACCGGTCACAGTACTCACAGTTTTATCCGCGAACTTGTAGCCAACCAATTAAAAAACAGACGGGATCGTTCGAGGACACTCGGGGCCAATTTTCGGACGCCTAGCACTTATTTTTTCGCGTTACACGGTTCCATGGACAACCATTTCAACTACGGATGAGTGAAACTAGACGTTAGGAATGTTAAGCTATTTTCGGCTTGACCGCTTTAAAAACCCTTTAACGAGTCACTGATGCGGAGTAATGGGTTTCGGAGGTGCGGGTCAAGCCTACCACTAGTTTGAATTAAAACTTTTTCTATTTGAACTCTTTCGTGGCTGTCTAGTTTCAATCCTCATTATTTTAATTCTTTTCTTTTCTTTTTTTTCTTTTTATTTGTTTCATAACTAACAAATAGTAGCACATCCATCCACAGATCTGCCCACTCAAGATCTCGTGCACATAATTACCGAGTTCACACAGAATTAATTGCTCGGCCTTCCTTCTGAAGGATTAGCCTCCGTTGCGTGTTCACAAATAACAAATCAGACGCACCTTTACACAAGCTACGGCTCACGGATAACAGGAGGTAAGAAGAGCCTCCATTAATTTTCATCCGCTTTACTTAAATCACCTCGAATTAGGGATTATTTAGGCGTTTATTGCTTACAACTGCTCTCTCCTCTCGCGGGAATCGATCCGGCCATGTTGCCGACTTTAGATAGATTTAATTTGGCCCACAATAACGTCGACCAAATTGGCTTCCGACCTGATTGGTCAAACGTTATTACCTATTATGCCTAGTCGGAGCCAAAGGTTTAGGGATAGGTTTATTTTACGATGCACAGCTAAAGGAAAGCTCCTTTGATCTCCAGTTTCTGCAAGTTATAGCGAATGGAGCGCTAAAGAGAAAAAGCAGTGAACTGTATCAGTGATGTGAATCTACATCATAATTTTGCTTACTTACGTTTGTCGCTGTATCAAGGAAAATGCGCATAAATATGAAACATTGTTTTTGTTTCGACTGCATGCGGCTGATCTTTTAAACCTTCTTTGAGACGAGCAACAATACCAACGACAAAATTAATGATTTCTTTGCAAATACGCCATCCGTATAAGTCACCATCATTTTACCATGTCTGTTTGTTACTTGCAATTTATTCTACACACAAGTATCTAAGGCAAATAGAACAACCACAACATACACGAACAACAATAATAACACAAACAACAATCAAAACGGACATGCAGCCAGCCGCAAGCCGATCAAATATACAGATCTCAACTGATTTCCATTCTGCATAATCGAAGGAGACTGGAATGGATGGTGGAATATATCAAACCGGATGACACTGCGTTTAACAAGTAACATGGAACCGATGACGTAACAATCTTGTATAATAGATGAGCCTGTTGAATTTTTACGAAAAAACGAAGACTTGGGACAAGTCGTAAAGACTCTCATGAAAAGTAATATAATTTTTCGAATACGCTTCGAAGTGACATGGAGTTTTGTGCTTGTTTAAGGGTCCAAGTGACCCTTAAGCAAGTTGATTCCATTTGCCGTATTGGTTAAGTGGTTGTGAGAAGTCAAGTTTACCAAGGAGTTTGATACTAATCTATCGAGTACGACAGACTAGAAATACTCTTTAGTAAAGAATGTGTCGTATTGGCAGAAATCGAATTGCTGCAAATGTCTGACGCTTCTTGGCTTTAAAAAAAGGTTTGGTGGTTTTCTTTCTCATAATACTCGTAGCAAGATCTTTCTCATAATAGAATGGGTTAATCTGCCTGGAAAATCCACGTCAAACCTGGAAATTTCGGGACTGCCAGTACATTTGGTAGACTACCTAAATGGAGCAATGAAACTTCCGTTTTCCATGAATACGTTGCACGAATGGAACATGAGACAATGAAAGTCGCCGGATTCGATTCCCGAAACTAGGCCAATAATTGTAAAGCCTTTAGATTTGTTCCGAGCTTGGATGTTCGGCATCAGTCATTAGGAGGAAGACCAATTGTACTGCCAAGGTGGCTCACTCCGAATCTTGTAGGCTAAAAACTGATTTTAATTGGATTCGATCAATCGAACAGGTTTCAAAATTATAGGACAGGGCTATGGATTGTTTTTTGTGAGGTAGATTCTTTTTGGTCGAGTTGAAGTGAATGTGTATTGTTGAAAACAAACATAATTGATGCAATTTAGCCGATTTTTTTCGACATGTATCCCTTTTGTCCGGTACCACCGCTTAGTAGGTACCTTAGGTGGCCCCAGGGCTCTACAAATCCCGAGTTTCTTTAAGACGGAACAATACGCCACAGATTTTGTCAAAAATTTACGGTGCGCTTAGAGGAAAGTACCATAGTAAAGCAAAAAGTTTCCTGACCTCATTTGTTTTAGGCAAGCGTGTGCAGAACATTCTTTCGTTGCTCGGCCGCATTTTTGTAAGAATAGCAAAGAAAAAGCTTAAAAAAACCCACTGCTCGTTTCTTCTTACGTTTGTTTTTTTTTTCGAAACAGTTTACTTGACTGTTTCATCAAAGAATTATACATTTTTGAAGTTGCATTTGTTTGATCTTTTACACAAAAAATAACTCGGAACAGCTCGTGACTAAATAATATCAGCCCCTTCACATAATCTGTACGTTAACCCACGCCGCACATACCGAGTTTCCTACATGCTTTGGAAAGTTACGCAAATTAAACCGTTGGTCCTGACTATCATTTGTAGATCTTTGACAGTCGTTACGGTGATCAGTGCCTGAAAATCTGACAACCAGTCTTGCCAAGGGTAACCGTATTACCCAGTACTAACTGGGTAATGGGGGTCAGATAGGCAGTCGCTCCTTGTAAAGTACTGGTATTCAGCTGCATCCAGTTAGACTGGGAGAAGACCCCAACATAATTGGGAAAACGCTAAGCAGATGACACAAAAAATAACACTAAAATTCATGTGGCCCATTTTAATATGGACTACATCCTGTAACGGTGTAAACCAACATTTTTTAAATAATGATAAAACCAAGGTTTCTTCAAAGTCACTCTCTAAAATGGGGTCCCAAAAGAAAACAACCTTATCGCGTTACGAAATTTCTTTCATTTTCCCCGCCACCCGTTTTTCATGGGTAATTACCCCCGTGAGCGAAATGACGTCATACGTGATTGATAACATCCCTGATTAATATTTTACGTAATCTAATAAAAAACATTTCTTATATACATGTGAGCCTTTTTGGCGCCGAATAAAGATGGCGGTGTAAAAGCGCGAAAGCTTTCACCTTTAGGTAATTGATTCTTTTTATGTTCTTTATTGAGTTTAGTTTGGGCTTTTTTAAAACATCTATTAATCATTTTATGTTATTGTACTTTTTAAACGGACGCGGTGTAAATTAACCTTTTGAAGATGGATTCAATAACTTTAATGCAAGTTAATTTTAAAGGAAAACGTAGGTACCCATTATAAGAACAACAAAAGAAGAAAAAGTAGTACTTAATTCGTAATTGGTAATTACTACTTGCGGTAACATTCAAATTTCGTAGATAATTAAAACAGAAGTGACAAAGCAAGTCACGTAAATTAATTAGCTTCCTTAAAAGAACTCACTTTTCGTTTTCTAATGAGTCATTAATAAATTAAGATGTTGCTTTCTTTTGCATTTTCTAACTGGGACCGTGAACTTTATCTATATCTATACTTCTATACTAGTAAGGAAAGAAAGAAAGTAAAAGCATTTATTGGCCCGTACAGGACAAAACACATAAAAAATAACATTATTTACGAATATTGAAAACTAAACATAGATAAAAAATTAAAAAATAAAAAGAAATGAAAGGTCCTGAACAAGGCCAAAAGGCCCCTATCTCAGCATGGTGCTGTAACATTAAAAAACGTCACAGCGCTGGTATTCTGATAATATACTAATCCAAACTAATATTATAAATGCGAAAGTAACTCTGTCTGTCTGTCTGTCTGTCTTTGCTTCACGCCTAAACTACTGAACCGATTTGTGTGAAATTTGGTACAGACATAGTTTGGAACTTGAGAAAGGACATAGGATAGTTTTTATTACAAAAAATAAAATAAAAAATAAAATTAATTCCGGACATACAGCGCCATCTATTGGTCAAGAGTCGGCATCAATTCAGTACTGAAAATTCATCGGAAATATGTAAATAAATAGTAAAAGGTATGAAAAATATAATATAATACAACTTTTAGTACAAAGAAAATTCTCTAACGGAGTATAGATAATGGTGTCGATCGTTACACGAGTTCGGTTCATGTTATTGTTTTAATTCATCGGAAAAAAGTAAATAAATAGTAAAAAGGTATGAAAAAAATAATATCAATATAATAAAACTTTTAGTACAAAGAAAATGCCCGAACGGAGTATAGATAAATAATCCGAGTTGTCACTATGCTCGATAGATAGCGTTGGGATCGAAATAGATCGCGCTATGGTTTCGTTACACGCATTTGGTTGGGTATCGGCCGAGCGCTTCGGTACTGTCGTGGAGATCATCAATTACTACTTGCCAAACTGGAACATTATGGTATAAGAGGTGATGCTTTAAAACTTATGACATCTTATTTACAAAACAGACGACTGTATGTCGAAATAAAAAACATTGATGCAAACAATCACGAAAAAACCTATAAATCAAAGATGATATACTTAAGACGCGGGGTACCTCAAGGCTCAATTTTAGGTCCAATATTGTATATTATCTTCACAAACGATTTGTTAAATTTTATGAACACCGCTCAGCCTGATGCTTCGTGTGTTGTTTTTGCTGATGACACAAACGTAGTAATTGGAGCACATGATTTAAATGAATTGTCTGCAAAAGTAAATAAAAGTCTAGCTAATCTTTCTGAATGGTTTACAGCTAATAATTTACTAATTAATACAAATAAAACAAATATTATGTTATTTAAGACTACATCTCGTAACACCGACACTATAGACGTGACATTGAAAGGAGACAAGATAGGATTGGTAAATGAGGTAAAATTCTTAGGTATTAACATTGATTCAAATCTAAACTGGAAACAGGAGCTTGCTGCTATTGATTCCTCTATATCCTCTGCATGTTATGCACTTAGGAGCCTCAGGGATGAAATAGATTTGAAGCAACTTAAAGCATGTTATCATGCTCTGGTTGAATCCAGGTTAAGGTACAGCATCATGTATTGGGGTAATAGCTATAACTACAACTACCAAAGAGCATTCATCCTTCAGAAGCGTGCCATCAGAACCATCGTTAAAATTTCACAGCGGGATTCATGCAAAGAATACTTTAAGAAACTAGGAATTCTTACAGTTCCAAGTTTGTATATCCTAGTTCTGTTAAGCAAGTTCGCAAAATATATACATCAATATGAATCACAAAAAGAAAGAGAGCTGAGAGAGAGCACACGAAGGAAAGTCATTAAAAATAAAATAGTGCCTAAATTAAACATAGCAAAGCATTGTTCACGTTACCAAGCAGTAGAATTATTTAATAAGCTACCTACTAATTTAAAAACTTTGGTCTATAACACAAACTTATTTAAGGCAAAACTAAAAGCCTTCCTATTAGAAAAATGTTTATATTCTGTATCCGATTTGATGTTGAATGATTCCAGATAATTAGTGTATGAATAACTTGATATGATATTTAAATTTTTAGTCTATGTGACTCTTGATTCAGTTGGCCTTTATTTTAATTGACATAATATTAATTATTTGACATTTAATTTGATTGACATTTGATTTGATTGACATATAAATTGTTTTTGATTGACATTTATTTGATTTTAACTGACATTTAATTTATGTCTAATTCTCTTTTATTTAATTCACAACATGGAATAGACATGGCTGGTTTTGAGCTTAGGTAGTTGGGTAATGTAATTGACTTTTAATTTATATCTGTTTCGCTTGGTTTATTTTTCATTTATTTATTTTTTTAATTTAATTTAATTTAATTGACATTTGATTCTCATTTGACAGGCATTTAATTTACATTTAATTCTTATGAAGTTTAACTAATATGAACGTAGTTGACATGGTTTTGTTTGAGCTTCTTATGGTTGGACATATAAACAGTAATTTAATTGTTCGTAAAATATTATAGAGATGTTGTATTTCTGCTTTTGTTATATGGTTTGACTTTTTTATGATTTTAATGCTGTTTTACTGATGACATTCTAATAATTGTTTATATATTTTGCTTGTACTTGATTACTGCTTCTGTTATGATTTTAAATGTAATTTGTTGTATAATTCCAACACAGTGTAAATTGTTTGATGAATGAATAAATAAAATAAATAAATTGTGGATTGATCGTTTCGTAAATTTAAAAAATTGGTTCCGTTGTATTAGTAGAATAAAAGGTTTATTTGTTGGGTTGTCTGGTTATTGTATAATGTAAGTTTAGTTTGATCTCGATAAATAGTAGATACTAAAATTGTATGTCTAAATTCGTTTAATTAAATTAATTAGATCGTTCCTTTTAAATTATTTAGTTTTAAGCTTGGTTATTAAGAGAATGGGTTGTAATATAATTTCTTTTAAATTGTTATCAAGTTCGTAATTCGTATTTTTTTTTTAATTCTTTTGTTTTCAGTTAGTTTTCAATTTAAGTTCGGAAAGATTGTAATATTTCTTTAGTTTAAGTTCTTTTTTAAACTATTTTTTTCAATGACGAGAAAACGCAAGTCCAATTTAGCACGTAGTTCCAGCGGAGCTCGAGCTAAAAGAGTTGCAAGAAGTCAAGAGTCTCAAGAACAGACTCAAGCCCATTTAACTTTAGACGCCGAGCGTCACGCTGCTCAAAGAGCTGCTGAGACTGAAGAGGTGAGGCAGGAGCGACGGCTCTTAGACGCTGAGCGTCACGCTACTCAAAGAGCTGCTGAAACCGATGAGATGGCTTGGGAGCGCCGGCTCTTAGACACCGAACGTCACGCTGCTCAAGGAGCTGCTGAGACAGAGGAGACGAGGCAGGAGCGACGGCTCTTAGATGCCGGCCGTCATGCAACTCAAAGAGCTGCTGAGACCGCTGACATGACTCGGGAGCGCCGGCTGTTAGACACCGAACGTCATGCTGCTCAAAGAGCTGCTGAGACAGGAGGTGAGGCAGGAGCGACGGCTCTTAGATGCTGGGCGTCATGCAACTCAAAGAGCTGCTGAGACAGAAGAGATGGCTCGGGAGCGACGGCTCTTAGATGCTGGGCGTCATGCAACTCAAAGAGCTGCTGAGACAGAAGAGATGGCTCGGGAGCGACGGCTCTTAGATGCTGGGCGTCATGCAACTCAAAGAGCTGCTGAGACAGAAGAGATGGCTCGGGAGCGACGGCTCTTAGATGCTGGGCGTCATGCAACTCAAAGAGCTGCTGAGACAGAAGAGATGGCTCGGGAGCGACGGCTCTTAGATGCTGGGCGTCATGCAACTCAAAGAGCTGCTGAGACAGAAGAGATGGCTCGGGAGCGACGGCTCTTAGATGCTGGGCGTCATGCAACTCAAAGAGCTGCTGAGACAGAAGAAATGGCTCGGGAGCGCCGGCTCTTAGATGCTGGGCGTCATGCAACTCAAAGAGCTGCTGAGACAGAAGAGATGGCTCGGGAGCGCCGGCTCTTAGATGCTGGGCGTCATGCAACTCAAAGAGCTGCTGAGACAGAAGAGATGGCTTGGGAGCGACGGCTCTTAGATGCTGGGCGTCATGCAACTCAAAGAGCTGCTGAGACAGAAGAGATGGTTCGGGAGCGACGGCTCTTAGATGCTGGGCGTCATGCAACTCAAAGAGCTGCTGAGACAGAAGAGATGGCTTGGGAGCGACGGCTCTTAGATGCTGGGCGTCATGCAACTCAAAGAGCTGCTGAGACAGAAGAGATGGCTTGGGAGCGACGGCTCTTAGATGCTGGGCGTCATGCAACTCAAAGAGCTGCTGAGACAGAAGAGATGGCTTGGGAGCGACGGCTCTTAGACGCCAGGCGTCATGCAACTCAAAGAGCTTCCGAAACTGTAGATCAAACTCGAGTAGCTTTTGGATGCTGAACGTCATGCGTCTCTGATTTCTGCAGAGTCACATGAAGAATCTCAAAGACGACGTGTTCTATTAGCTGCACGGCAAGCACAAATACGAAATATATTTACACGTAATACGTGGGAGGTATTTCATGATGCTGCTTTTGATTACGACCCTTTAATCGATTACATGAACCATCGATTAGTGCTCTTAGGACGGATGGCTAAAAAGTGCACATATTGTATGGCACTAAAATGGAAAGAGGAAACTCCGGGTATGTGCTGTTCTGGAGGTAAAGTTTCACTTCCATCACTCGGTATTCCAGAAGAACCCCTGAAAACATTACTTTTATGCGATAGTAATGAGTCACGACTCTTTTTGAACAGTATAAGGAAATATAATAGCTGTTTCCAAATTACGTCATTTGGAGCTCTTTGAGTTGCATGACGCCCAGCATCTAAGAGCTGGCGCTCCCGAGCCATCTCTTCTGTCTCAGCAGCTCTTTGAGTTGCATGACGCCCAGCATCTAAGAGCCGTCGCTCCCGAGCCATCTCTTCTGTCTCAGCAGCTCTTTGAGTTGCATGACGCCCAGCATCTAAGAGCCGGCGCTCCCGAGCCATCTCTTCTGTCTCAGCAGCTCTTTGAGTTGCATGACGCCCAGCATCTAAGAGCCGGCGCTCCCGAGCCATCTCTTCTGTCTCAGCAGCTCTTTGAGTTGCATGACGCCCAGCATCTAAGAGCCGTCGCTCCCGAGCCATCTCTTCTGTCTCAGCAGCTCTTTGAGTTGCATGACGCCCAGCATCTAAGAGCCGTCGCTCCCGAGCCATCTCTTCTGTCTCAGCAGCTCTTTGAGTTGCATTACGCCCAGCATCTAAGAGCTGGCGCTCCCGAGCCATCTCTTCTGTCTCAGCAGCTCTTTGAGTTGCATGACGCCCAGCATCTAAGAGCCGTCGCTCCCTAGCCATCTCTTCTGTCTCAGCAGCTCTTTGAGTTGCATGACGCCCAGCATCTAAGAGCCGTCGCTCCTGCCTCACCTCCTCAGTCTCAGCAGCTCTTTGAGCAGCATGACGTTCGGTGTCTAACAGCCGGCGCTCCCGAGTCATGTCAGCGGTCTCAAAATCTGCCGGAAGTCACTATTCCACGCGAACGAAGTCGCGGGCAAAAGCTAGTAATATTATAAACTCAAAAACTACTGGATCGATTTGTATAATTCTTTCACCGTTGGAAAGCTACATTCACCTTGAGTAACATAGGCTACATTTTATCCCCGTACTCCCACGGGAACGGGAACTACGCGGGTGAAACCGCGTGACGTCCGTTAGTTAAACATAACATAACATCAAGGCTGTAATCTCCGAAGAGTTAGGCAGAAGTGTACCTAATAAACGTAGTACACTCACGTTTCGCCAATTATGTTTAAGGCTGAGGCTACACTAGGCAGCGATTTGCGATGCGACTGGAAGAGCGAAACGAGAAAAACATGGTATGGCTACATTACAAGCGAGGTTCCGGCGTATTTTCTAATAAATTCGCTCCAATGTCGCTATGCTGGTGTAGCCGATGCCGTGATTACAGTAATGTTGTTCCGATCGCATAAAGAAATCAAAGATCGCTAGTAATATTTGATGTACAGTGTAGCCATATACGTGAGCATTCATTTACTTGTTTTAATCGCTCATGTGTTGCAGGTCGCGTCGCGGCCTAATGTAGCCTCAGCCTTTTAGTCCCATGTAAAGGGCCTATTGCCATCAACCGGGCACAAATCCAGCCCCGTGGCTGTTTCTAAAATATGCCTGAAGGAAAAGCCTATAACACATTGCCCGCCCTGGGAATCGAACCTAGGAACTCATGCTCAGCAGTCGCGCCTGCACCACTAGACCAAGGAGGTTTCGTTTTTTTTTAATTGGCGCATAAAGGTATTTAAGCTAAGTAGTCTAAATTTTAGCGTAAAATAACAAGTTTAGTAACTACATAGATGCATATGAAACGCTTGCACATCACTAATAAAATTGAGATGAGTCCTCTATTCCGGATACCACAGAATAAAATTATACAGTATGCCAACGTGTTGATATTTCGCTCCACGGCGAGTTATAATATACAAAAATTTGCTAGCTTACACTTTAGAATATTAAGTACGAGTAAGAAGCCAAAATATATTAAATTGGGAATGGAGTAATTTTCCGGTGTCGATGGCTGAACACTCTCGCCGCGACACTGAGGCAGGGCGAGTGCGCACGAGTATACAGCGAGAAAGACCGATGCTAGACAAGCGTGACTGTACGAGTATACACTCTCGCACTCCCTCTGTCACGGAGTGTCTTGTCGAGGGTGTACAGCCCCTTTTAGGAACTGGTATAGACGTGTGTTTTGTGTCCCATCTTTTAGAAATACTATATAAACAGACTCTTTACAAAGCCATCAACCCATCATTACATGTTTCAAATTAAGTAACTCTACGCAAAAAAAAACATTGTTTGCGTACAGTTACTTATTTTATGAGGCAATAAATACGTCTCACGGTAAGACTCAATGTAACGCACTCAAACCATTGTGCTAATGGACGCATTGAATAGAATTGAGTATTCCTACTGATCAATAAGTTTAATTATAAAATGTACCTTATTGTACCTTATTGTCTGCTATGTATATGTCACCGTAAAATTGTCAAAAACGTTATATTACAATATAACGTGTTTCTCTTTAGCGATATTGTAAACTCTCAAATTATTGTCAACTGAACATACGGAAGTATCTCTGCCCCCATAATCGGTACTTGGGGCACCCCCCCGTTAGGTTAGTTAGGTTCCTTTAAACCCTGCTCCCGGAAATAGGGCACCGTCGACTACGCTTTTTAGGGGAATATAAAATGTTTTAAGGTTAGGTTATATTAATCGATATTTCTCAGGAATGGTACAGTATCTTTTCATTAGAGTGGTACCACTGGGCAAGGGGGACCCCTCCTTCCCTCCACACCGCGTGAGTTGACTACCATCGCATGCATTTCACGAAAAATAATGCGTTTTATTGTAAGCAGTATGTTCATTTGACAATAATTCGAGAGTTTACAATATCGCTAGAGAGATTACAATATTACGTGTTTGACAATTTTACGGTGACACATACATAAATAGTATAACGATCAAAAACTAGCTAACGTGGACTACGTTAGTTAGTTTTTAATTTAACTAGTTAACTAGTATACCGAATAATAAACGTTATCAAAACAAAAGCATAAATTAAAAATTGCTTCCATGGAGGTCCATGGAAGCAATTTTTAATTTATGCTTGTTTATGCGTGATGATGTTCGTCTATAATTATGCCAGCTCATACATACAATGCCTATGTTTGTATACTTTAGGCGACACTTAATTATACATGTAAATACATTAACGGCGCAAAGCTAATATCTACGTTACATTACTGAAGCAATAACGCAATGGAATTAAGCTTTCGTGTTATGATTATGTTTAGGTGTTGAATTTAGTTGCCATGTTAAATTAATTGGTTTTCGTTCGGTATTTAAATCGTTTCTCTGATAATATAATAAAGCTATTATTTTTTTTATTATATAATTTCTTTAATTTTTCTGTGGTCAGATGAGCAATGTTTTTTGAAGTCTGTAATTTATGTTAAGTTCGATTAGATTTATTAGTTAGTTCATTTGAAAAATAAAATGAGATTCACGTGAAGTACAATGACTGACTATGTGTAGTATTCTCTCTCAAATGATTATGGGACAGGAATGTAAAAATACCACTGATAAACATAGACATAAAATGTGAATTTTTCAGACGGTCGTGGATGGTCAATTCCGAAACTGAAAAATTCCCTCTGTATACTACACGACATATCTATACATACACATAAAATTTACTATGTGCATTATTTACAAAATATAAATAGGAAAAAAAACATTCTCATTGTCAACGGGTTTGCTTGCTTGTTAATACAATAAAACTACAAAACTCAGGACAAAATATAATCACAAGATCACATTGCAATCGATTATAGGAGAGGGTCCGTCCGTATATTTTCAAGCAAATGCACTACGCTAGAGCCGGCTTACAGAGCTTACCGAGCAACAATACAGGCTACTGTCTCGAATATATTGCTGAAAACGGCCGTGTTTTCAATTAAAGCGAACTCTGTTTGACTACACTTTCTCATGCAGAAAGTGTAGTCAGAATAGTAAGTCAATGGTGGGTTTGGTTAGTTCTGTCTTCGATAATTCTATTTATAGATTAGAGATTTTAGTTTTTTAGAGTAAAATAAATCAATTAAGGTTGATGCTCTAGAGTAGCCTGCGAAATTCAAATCAAAGCCGATTATATGACTATTTCATGAAAAGACATTCAATCGACTTTCATGAACTTGGAGGGTTATATTGATGATTTTGATTATTATAATTCTGTAGCTACATACGTCTTACAGCCGCGAATCATATTTTAATGAAAATACAACCTCGCACTGGCCACCGAATTGCAAAAGACGCAAGAAAATTAGAATTTCGCGGGCGATCCCGGAGCATCCACCTTAAAGGTACTCAGACTTTTTTTTTAAAGATGGGAAATCATCATATAACTTTTCCCACTCTGGGCTGAGCGGGAGGGAGTGTCAGACTTTTACTGACCAAAACCCATCCATGTTCCTTCCTCGCTCTTTACGTTCCGGGGCCGGGGTATCTCTTTCGAACAGTCCCGCAGCCCCGGAGGTACTCAGCCTAGAGTGCCATATTACAAACAGCAGAATAGTAAGCACTTTTAGTTACGATAACGTTGCACAACATTATGATGCTAGCTATTGCCCGTAACTTCGCTCTCGTGAAATTCGGTAATTGATCCACGGGATCATCATTATCATCATCATCATCCACACATCCACAGCCCAACTTCTCCCACTGCTGGTACAGGCCTCTCTTTGTTTGTGTCAAGCTCCACGCTCTTGTGCCAGCCTCATCCAGGCGATCATACTACCGGGATAAAAAGTGTGACTAATTTCATCCAAAGCAGTTCAGTAGTTTTTGCTTTATTATATGATGTGATGCGGAGGAATGAAGAAAGTTTAGAGTATGAATGTGAATGGGTTTAAGAGTATGGAAGACCAAAAAACGATGTAGTCTGTGTGAAGTATGATAAGGCAAGAAAGGAGGTGTCAGACGAGATGTCGAGTAAAGAGAAGAAAGAAGAACACATGCTGCGCCGACCCAAATGATTTGGGATCAGGGTAGGAGAATGATTTGTCAGATATGTTTATACAACCAGTTCTTGCCAAACAAAACTGAAACATAACTAACGAAATGTGAACTAATACTTATTTCTCTCTCCCTCTCTTACTCTCTAATTAGGTACACCTTGTTAATCGTAATTTTCACATTTACAACGTTAAGGTAAACTATTAATTAAATGAAAACAAATTACCTGAACAACCAATCAATTTCAATGTAAAATTCGAAAGTTCAACAAGAACAAACTTGTTTGCTCAGCCGGCAACAATAGAGCTGCTGTCTCAAATATATTGCTTCGATCGCCATGTTTTCAATTACACAGAATTCTGTTTAAAGTGTTCAGACATTACGGCGCTTTTGTACTTTCGTGCCAGAGTTAATAGTTAGTTAGTTAATTAACGGAATAATTTAGTGAAGAAGTCTTTGAGGATTTCAGTGGGGTAGGTATGTTTCCGATATTGTGTTTACTCAATTTTGAATTCATATTATCGCTACTTTGGGGATGTAAGGTATATACGAGGTCGTCATGGTTGGCCCCGGCTGTCATTTGTAGATCTTTGAGAGTTGTTACAGGTAGTCTTTGTCTAGTGCTTGCCTAGGTTGGTCTGTGGATGAGTGATCACCCTTACATACCGAGTTTCCTACGTGCCTCGGAAAGTACGTTAAGCTGTTGGTTCCGGCTGTCATTTGTTCATCTTTGACAGTTGTTACAGGTAGTCAGTGGCCGAAAAAGTCTGGCAACCAGTCTTACCAAGTGGTATCGTATTACCCAGTTCTAACTGGGTTGTGGAGGTCAGATAGGCAGTCGCTCCATGTCATGTTCCAATACATATTCAGCTGCATCCGGTTAAACTGGAAGCTGACCACAACATAGTTGGGAAAAGGCTAAGCAGATGATTATAAAGGTATAGATATACAAAACCAAAGTCAGTTATCCCCGAAAAGTTAGGCAGAGATTTACTTAATAGTATACCCACATAAGGCATAGTAATAATATCTGGCTATACGAGACTACGAGTATATTGCAATTGGAAATTGAAAAACACTTCATCATCTGCCAAGTCTTTTTTAACCATTGCAGCTACGCGAAAATGTATGGGAAAAGTTTTTTTTTTGTGATTTTTGACTTTTTATCAGTATTAGGAACAGGATCGATTGGCATCAAAAAAGGTTTTGTGTTAAATGTCCATTTTCTGGCTAACTGTATTTTTTTTCGAAAATCTGGATTGAAATTCATTCGGTCATATTTCTTTGGGTTTTATTAACTACAAAAATAACTACTTACTAAAAAAGTCAAAATTTGCAATAAACTTTTCCCATTCATTTTCGTGTACCTGCAACGATTAAGGTAGTACTGCTCCGTTTACCGTATTCACCCTGTATACTGGGGTCTACTTACTGAAAAAAAACTCGTAATCTCGACGTTTTTTATGTGATAGGCAAGTGCAATATTTTATTTTGGTAAATAGGCGAAAAACCAGGCAAATCTTCGTAAAGGAGTGTAATGAGATCGTGTACAAAAGCATGTAAACTTTTTCCTGAGCTAAGTAGGCCATTACTTATTGTCCACAGCTTTATACCAATAAATAAAAATGATAATATTGTAAATAATTAATTATTAATGATATTCAATGACACACGTTCCAAACATTTAATTGCGACCCAAATTCTGAATGGCGTGGCTTACACAATTATATCTATCATAAATTAATATAATTAAAACCTTTTACTAATTCACTTATCCAATTAAGTACCCATTAATAATGCATCAATGAAAGCATATAATTTTCTGTTACGAAATGTGTATCACACGGTAGTAAATATGGCTATTCATTAAAAAATATATGAAAATAATGTTTATAATTATTTATGAGGAGCAAAATCAAAAAATCAAAATCAAAGCATTTATTTCAAGTAGGCCAATAACAGGCACTTTTGAATTGTCGAAACAAAGATGAAAATTAAATGTAGCTACAGTCCCAGTCACAAGACATAAAAACTGTGAAAGTACTGTAGTTGCCCATTCCCTAGCGTAGATCTCTATGGAGAAGAACGGGCAAGAAACTCCATGGACACTCTTTTAAATCAAAATATTGTTACAGAGCTGGTTGCTAAATATTTGCAGGCTTTTAGATTCCCAGATGCTGTTTAACTTTTGTTGAATATTCCTTTTGCTGCACATTTTTTTGTATAGTAAGCAACGACTAATTGTCGGGCCTACGCTGTCGCCCCATACTTTAGTACTAATACTGTAACATAATAATATTGTAATACCAAATGATTTGAAAAGAGTAACCATGGAGTTTCTTGCCGGTTCTTCTCCATGGAATCGACCAACGCGAACCGTGCACCTTTTTCGACGTTTTATAAATACCCATCTGGGCCTATGTGAAATAAAATATTTTGTTTTTTTTTTATTTATTTTTTTTGAGCAGCGTTTAACCGGGTGACCATCACATACCGAGTTTCCTCCGTTCCCAACAGCACGTACCCACTGTAGCTTGCAATCGCGCTTTCGTTTGTCGACCTCACTTAATACAGTCCCGTCTCTCGAAACAACTGTACAGCAGAATTGCTAAACGGTTCCCACTTGACACCGAGGGAACAATGGCACAGTTCAAAGTTTGCCAAATAACCGACGCTCATGGTTTTACTGCCGCAGGGCCGGTATTGCCAGATCTAATTTCAAATACTTACCTGGAAAAGGGATTATACATCCAAGAGCGAAGCTTCATTCATACGTGGCAATGTAAATAAGAACAAATATCCAATTTAATTCATTTGTATTTTACTTAAGGCGATTACACGAGCTAAACGCGAGTTTTATATTACTAAAAGTATATGATTCACTGCTATAAACAAGACCAGAAAAATATATGATATTCTTCAGGATATATGCTAGCATGATACTGTTTTGAACACATAATACAATTAATTTGGCTCGATAAAAAGAAATCACGAACTTACCTCTAAAATATCTTTCAAACAATAAAAAACATACTAATATGCATGCGATCATTCTGATTTTTTGGCAAATAATTCTACAAGCAATATATTAGCATGATACTGTTTCAGTTTTTTAATCCAATCAATAGTTTTTTTTGTAAATCGATCGAAACCACTCATTTCGCGCTATTTGGCCCGCAGTGGCTGACGTAACAACCACTTTGTAGTGCAAGCTGATTAGAACTTTATTCTAACAGCATTTCAAACGAAGTTTGAACCACCACAAATAGAGTTGCTAATTTAGCTTGTCTAAGCGCCTTAATCAAACTTATGGCTTTCGGTTATTATTTTCGTCAATATTAGAATAAATAAATCTATGAAATCATAAACAGAAATCAGGATAAGTATTTTTGAGCAAAAGGCTCTTTAAAAAAGAACGACTGTCGCATCATTAAAAAGGTTTAAAAGTGACAGAAAGTATCCATATTTCAGAACTTTGAATGATTCAAATCGAAGAACGTCTGATTCAAAATTCGAATTCGAATTCAATCACTCATGTCACGTTCGTATTTTATTTTTTTATTCGGGCCGTGACTTATTGGCGTTGGCAACACAACCGGTAGTGTAGGGACGTGAAAGATCGTCGCGACTCCGCTCTGGCTCCCCAGTCAATATTTGTAAGTGAATTCGTTCACCGGTTCCATCGTAAATAATGTATCGTTTGTTATTACGCGCGAACTTCGTTACTTTGTAAAGCGAAAAATGCTTTGATTTTTCATAGAAGTTAAAAAAAAATTATTGGTAGATACTAAAGTATTCAAATGATCAGTCAATCTTTAATTATTTTTATAATATCGTCGAAAAAAACACAAAAGGGTATAATTGCATCAGATACCTTACTGATGGACAACATAAATCATACTCATTTTCAACCGACTTTTTACATAATCGCATCACATTTACACAAACCAAAAAATCTCTTGAACGCCTAAACATCTCTATCAAAGATACAATCGCGTCGCCGAAACCGCGGTTATCCCTCAACATTATAGGTACAAAAGCTTAAGAGATTCTCATCCCATTCGCGACATTTAAATGAACCCCCGATGGCTCTATCAGCTTTTTACACGTCATCAGTTTTGGAGTGGAGCACCCTTCATTTTCCCCTGAATAGAGATTTTTCCAAAGCGCACATTGGCCCCACCCTCCGTCTATATCTGTCGACAAAGCGGTTCGTTTCACTAAAACTGCGCGCCATTTTAAATGAGTTGGCGTTTATTTACGAACTGTTTCAGCTTTAAAATATATTAAAGGGTGATAAATTGATAATTAAAGGCAGTTGACTTTAATCTGTAGCCTCGGGTTGTTTTTACTTGTTTGCTTACGTACATAATGCTACTGTAAAACGGGGCTGTTTATGTTTTTAAATAATAAATAATAATTAATAAAGCCAGTCAGTGTTGTTGGAGTTTGTGAAATTAATTCTACCATACAGCAACCGACAGTTATCGATATTTTGTTTTTAATTTTTGGGTCCCAAATAGCCCGGTTTTACGGTACTGCTAAATAAAAATCAAGAACACGCGAATTTACATTTTTTACCACGTAATTATATCATTGCAGAGTAATTTTATCGATAATATCCAATTACAATAAAATTTATCATTACATACTCGCACATCATTATAACTGTCATCATCATCATCATCATCGGCCTATTAATGTTCCCACTGCTGGGACAGGCCTCCTCTCTATGAGAGTGAATGGGCTATATAATCCACCACGCGGGCCCAGTGCGGATTGGTAGATGTCACATGTCTTCGAATTTATAGTTCTAGGACATGCCGGTTTCCTCACGATGTTTTCCTTCACCGTTTTGTTAAAACTGTCATTGCTTTTAAATCTCGTTTTTCATTGTGTTTTCGTATTCCAATGCTGGTATAAACGTACAACGATAAATCTTATGAATAATTTAGTTTACATACTTACCGTTTTATAATTACCACAGAGACTTATTTATACAAATTTATAATGTATATGTCACCGTAAAATTGTCAAACACGATAGATTGTAATCTCTCTAGCGAGGTTGTAAACTCTCGAAATATTGTCAACTGAACATACGGAAGTTTCTCAGCCCCCAAAATCGGGACTTGGGGCACCCCTACGTTAGGTTAGTTAGGTTCCTTTAAACCCTGCACTCAGAAATAGCCCGCGTAGCAGGACTCCGTTGACTACGCTTTTTAGGGGAATATAAAGTGTTTTAAGGTTAGGTTATATTAATCGGTATTTCTCAGGAATGGTACATTATCTTTTCATGAGAGTGGTACCATTGAAAAAGAGGGACCCCTCCTTCCCTCCCTCTCCTCCACACCGCGTGAGTTGACTATCATCGTAAGCTTTCACGAAAAATAATGCGTTTTATTGTAAGCAGTATGTTCGTTTGACAATATTTCGAGAGTTTTCAATCTCTCTAGTTATTTTACAATCTAACGTGTTTGACAAATTTTACGGTGACATATATAATACACAGGGTGGTACTGCTGGTTTAATTAAATTTAGGTGAGGCAAATAAAACTAGCAAACAACTTGCAAACTCCACCATTCACTCATTAGGCGTAGGTACATGAGAAATATTGAATTTAAGAGAAGTTTCAACAAATTGGAGTTAACTTTCAGTAGAAACATACTTACATCGGTAATTATTATTAACAGTTAGAAAGCTTTCTTAGAGAATCACGGTTTTAAATTGTGTATTGACGAGACGATAAAAAAAGAATGGTCAACTAAATAAATTTATTTTTCAATTTTATACACACCTCTAATTCAATAAATAAATAATAAATTCCAATGAAATAAACGTCGTTTATCATATTGTCTCGTACATTCCACTTAACCCTATTGTTCCACCCGGGTTACTTACACCCAATACCAGTAATTGCACAAGAAACTCCAATAATTGTTCTCCTTCTAATTGAACAAAAGCGAGATACGGCCGCACAAGCACATTTGTTCTACAATCCCATTGCTTTTCCTTCCACGAGTTCAGGAAGGGTTATTTTTATCGGAAAGAGGAGTATTTATATGGACCTGTAACATATGGTCGGGTTTATCCGTTCCGCAAATATATTGAGTGTTGATACATTTACTAATGGCTCAGCTAGTCCAGCTAAATAAACTCTACGATTCTATTTCCTAACCTTTCCATGCTAGAACAGTGCAGTTGTGGAGTCGTTTTTGTAATGAAATTGCATGAATGTGTGTATATTTTGATAGTGTGGATTGTGTAATCGATTTGTGAAATTACAAATTGAGCAGCGGCAAATAATAATATGTCTACAACCGCCTGGAACATTTTAAACAATTCTGTTTATTTTTGTAACCCATTAATTATCCATATTTATAATACTGGCCAATTTTTCAAATATGTGTTGAACAAAAAAGCAACAATTTTATTCTACAACTCGGGCCATTATAAATCTACTCCAAACCGTCAACTTATTAGCATAATCAAAACATCAATATGACTGCACCGTGTTTGTTACGACTTTCAAACTGTATCGACGCCATTTTGTTGTTGCGTGCCGACATAAACTTGATGTCATAGTTGTTGTGGATTTACAACGTTGCATGCGATGCAGACATCGCGGAGCTTGCTATGTTGTAGCATAGTATTGTCAGGGTTAAGTTTGACTTTAGAGGTTTCAGTACACGTGAAATGGTTCACGAAGTGTTTAATAATATTTTTGGAAGACTCAGACTTACTTTTACACATTTATTAATGTTGGCATTACGATTTAATGTATAAAGAACGATGTAGCTACGAAGTTTGAATCTGTTTATGGATTGCAAACCATGCGTGTCGTACAGATAAAGTGAGTTACTGATTGGCATATGTTTATAAAACGTCCAATAAAACTATCAAATCAGTTTAAAAGAGCATTTTAATGTAAAACCAATATTTTAACATCGGCAGAACCAAACAATACACAACAATTTATTCACGGATGTGAACTTACAGAAGTCCGTTATTTGTCACAAGCAACTAAATTCGAAATGAAATCACAGATATTAATGAGAGTCTTTGATATACATTGGCATTACCTAATATCAAACACACACGCTGTTGGCATCCAATTCAAATTATTCAAAGAATAATCATCATCATCATCATTATTTCAGCCGAAAGACGTCCACTGCTGGACATAGCCAAAGTGTCGCCACATTGACCGGTCCCGTGCGAATCGCATCCAACGGTTTCCGACAAACTTCACCAGGACATCGGTCCACCTAGTGGGTGGTCTTCCAAGAATAATGGTTAAACGAAATCATTATGTATGTAGTTATGTACTTTCTCTCTCCCAATTTCTCATTACAAGTCCCGCCTTCATACCCGGATCATGCTGAAACAATTATTTGAATTTAATTAAGGAAATTGCGGAATTATTATAACGCCGACTCCCCGGACATCCCAATTTTCCGTGGCCAAAGGCGTTTCCTTCCCCTTTGATAATTTCAGCCATAATTAATATTTTCTTGAAGAGGGGATTTTTTGCTACATCAGACGTGGGTTAACGAGTAATTTGAAATTATGTAAAAACAATCTTTTATCTTTTTTGTTGGGTTTTGTAAAGTTTTTTGGCTTAGATGACAAAGTATCGAAGTTTTGCAGTACTCCTCCTCGTTGGTCGAGTGGTCGCAAATGACGCCTGAGCTTGAGATTCTGAGTTCTATTCTCTGCTCGGACAAACTGTTTTTGGGTTTTTCCATAAAAATCAATCTCAGTAGCAGCCACGAAGTCTGGATTTGTGCCCGGTTGATGGCAAAGGCTCGGACGCTATTACATGGGGACTTAAACATAACTATTACTATTTAGTACACCTCAGCCTAACCCTTGAGGGATTGCAGATGTGATGTTATGCTATGTGTAGTTCTGCAATATTCCACAATTTTCGGTAAAACAAGGGGTAGGATTACCTCTTAGGTCCATGTTCACAAAAAGATGACGGTCTGATTATCTAAAAAAAGCTGTTTAAAACACATTTTTGTATAGGAACATGTCACAGTGATAGCTGTTCTTAGATAATCAGACAGTTATCTTTTCGGTGAACACGGACCTTAAAGTCGCAGTCATAACGTGTTGTGTTTATAAGGTCGGTGTACAAGTCCTGACAGTTTGCTCGTTTCGGCAACAACAAGAGTACGAACCTCTCTGCTAAAAGGACTAAATTAACTGTTGGCTGCTGTACTCAGCGATATGTTTTCATTTACTTTTGCGAATGTGGAAGTGTAATATTGAATTAAGGTAAGTAGCTTTTACTTCTGAAAACGAAGCAGGGGGAGTTTACGCACTTTCCGTAAGCACTAGTTTATGTCCGCGGCTTCGTCCGTTTAGATTTCGGTAATAGGGAATATACAATAACTACAATAACAAACTTACTCCACTTGTATCAAAATGTACTATTATAGATATTGAAAAAATAATTTCACTTTGCTATTTCTGACGTTAATACGCTTTGTTTAGAGTGATAAAAAAATCACGCATATTGTGCCACGGGATCGTACTAGGTACCAAATTATTTATAAACTCTATGTGTGATTTATTTCATCCAAACTCATTCAGCATTTTTTGTGACTGAGATATGCTATATTAGTAGGTACATTACTACAGCGGCCAGCAACAGAGGCATTGATGGACAAACGTGTAAATGTGGGCCGAGGGAAACCGAGGCACACATACGTAAGTCCATCAATGCCTAGTTGTGGCCAAGGCTTGTATAGTACTTTTCTCAAATAATGCGAGGAATTTAATGAAATTAATTTTCAAAATCAATGATGCACACAAACAACAATAAATTTTCTCGCGTTAAACAGTTAATTTGTTTTTTTTTTTTTTTCAATAATCCGCTTTCTATTTGCAAGACAATTCGAAATTTAAATAAAACCTTCGATAATACCTCCTTGGTTGCCATGTTTCAGAGTAAAAGATCGTTCCATTTTTAACTTGATTGATGACTTTACCTACTATGTAATTTATTTGGCTGCTAAACACAACAGATATGGATTTTTTAATTTTATTTATATAAACAACTTTTGCTGGCCGCTGCTGGTCGCATTATCTGGCCAGTACAGCAATTTCGATTTATCTCGAAGAAGGTTATCAATATAATTATCTAAGGGGTTTGAACTTTTTGGCCGGATTTTGTTCCGCCATTTTGATTTTTAGGTAGATTTCCTTTTTTTGAAAAAAAAAAAATCTACCTATTGGTCTCTCACCTACGGGGATATATATGAATACGTATGTATATGGGTGACAAGCAAAATTTAGCCACACTCTACAGGTCGCAATTATGAACCGATTGCTTTCAAACTTGGCCAAAAAATCGAAACGGTCAAAACTTAGGCTAAGTTCGTTAATGGGCGGAATTCGTCCATGGGGGGCGGCGGGGGGGCGGTTTTTCTAAAATCAGTTTTTTGGCCATAACTTTTTTCCTATGGAAAATTTTTGAACCGTTTCTCATTTTTATCATTCTGAGTACGAATACGGACATCTTTAAATTAAAACTTTTTTGATGCAACCCCTAAATTGGGAAGGGGGTTGAAAATTCCAATTTTTTTGCGAAAAAAAATCATATCTCCGAAACAGTAAACATTTTGACCGTCGCAAATATTTTTTTTTGAAAGCAAATTGTTTACTTTACAATTGTTACCTTCAAAGTTTAGCGATAAAACTTATAGTTTTCGAAATAAAAAATTAAAACTAAACATTTGAGGGCGTTTCCATGGTAAACTCTTATGAGAGAATTTAAAAAGGGTAAACCTTCCATTACAGGACAACGATTTTGAAATCATATATTTTTTTTGTAGATTGTACACATAAGTACAACTCTTTATACAAATTTTCAATAGTCGGACGCTCCAGCACCTTCTTCGAAATCTACCTCCTCCTGCGGCTTGCCGGAGGGATTTTTTTTTTTCAAAGTACCGGCCACGCATAACGCCTATATTAATCGATAGCTGGTATCAATACAAACAGGTTTTGTATCGGGCAAAATGTTCTGAAGTGTCACGTTTCCGAGACATGAGCTATAAAAGTTACAAGTCCATTCACTGATCGAATCGAACAGTAACAGATAAATCGAACTTTTAGGTAGATTTCCTTTTTTTGAAAAAAAAAAAATCTACCTATTGGTCTCTCACCTACGGAGATATATATGAATATGTATGTATATGGGTGACAAGCAAAATTTAGCCACACTCTACAGGTCGCAATTATGAACCGATTGCTTTCAAACTTGGCCAAAAAATCGAAACGGTCAAAACTTAGGCTAAGTTCGTGAATGGGCGGAATTCGTCAATGGGGGGCGGCGGGGGGGTGGTTTTTCTAAAATCAGTTTTTTGGCCATAACTTTTTTCCTATGGAAAATTTTTGAACCGTTTCTCATTTTTATCATTCTGAGTACGAATACAGACATCTTTAAATTAAAACTTTTTTGATGCAACCCCTAAATTGGGGAGGGGGTTGAAAATTCCAAATTTTTTGCGAAAAAAAATCATATCTCCGAAACAGTAAACATTTTGAGCGTCGCAAATATTTTTTTTTGAAAGCAAATTGTTTACTTTACAATTGCTACCTTCAAAGTTTAGCGATAAAACTTATAGTTTTCGAAATAAAAAATTATAACTAAACATTTGAGGGCGTTTCCATGCTAAACTCTTATGAGAGAATTTAAAAAGGGTAAACTTTCCATTACAGGACAACGATTTTGAAATCATATTTTTTTTTTGTAGATTGTACACATAACTACAACTCTTTATACAAATTTTCAATAGTCGGACGCTCCAGCACCTTCTTCGAAATCTACCTCCTCCTGCGGCTTGCCGGAGGGATTTTTTTATCAGACACGCTTAAAACGTGTATCAATCGATAGCCCGGCGCATCAATAAAAAAAGGTAATGAACGAAACAAAACGTTCTGAAGTGTCCCGTTTCCGAGATATGAGCTATCAAAGTTAAAATCCAAAAAATACGGCCACGCTTCATACAAATGCAAAATGCAAAGCATGTTTGAAAAAAATATAACTAATCTGTGATACAAAGCCTTTTAGCACCGATGAGTGTAATAATTGTAGTCATTCATTCATTTTCTAATAAATTTGAAGCAAACCGCTTATATTTATTGTGCCTACGCTATAATTAAACTAAGTTTTATTGTACACGCTTTAATTCCAACCAAGACTTCATAAAATCACACCTTAAAGTCAAGCTTCCAAAAAATCCCTTATATTCAGGGCAGGTAAACTTATGGCATCATTCCCGCAGGGAGGCAGTTATCACCCCATCTCTCTAACTTTATCCCATCCAACAGTACATAACTTTGATGCGCAGCCCATAATGCTTAACCCCGAATTGTATTAAAACGAACCATATTTGGATCATTGGAAACTTCTGACAAGCAATAAAAGGGCAAATTCTGATAGGGTCACGATTTTCCTTTACCATACATTTTTTTCTTGTTTTTGTCGGATGTAAAATAAAAACTTGTGCAAACTCCTCGGTTCAAGTTTAAAATTCTTCTTTTATTTTTATGAGTTTGAGGATCATCCTTCTGATTCATAAAAATGTTAGTTGAAGTGGCGAAATTTGAGCACTTTGGAAGCCACTTTGTAGAACAGAATTGCAGAAAAAAAAACTTTTACGATTTTGAATGTCATTCGTTCCAGTGACGTTTAGATTGACGTAGGCTTTCGGAAAACATTAAAAGCCTTAATAACTCCGTGACATATCTTGTGTTATTGTTTTGTAACGCTAATAGGCTAGTTTCCACTATCAATAAATTGTAAATCTAATTAGTCCGTCAGATTATTGGAAAATAATGGACGCGTATTTTTGGTTTTTGTAAATCAATGAATTCTGCCAAAGATAAAACACATCAAAACTCGGGACGTCACAACGCACTAAAAACTAATAGCACGGCGCGGTGCGAATTTTAAAAGCGTCGTATCTTCGTCAATTTTGGTTTACGTAACAAAAGAAAAAATACGGGTCAAATATTTTCTGATAATCTAATTCGATTTTTTCAGGACAGAAGCCTACTGAACTAACATAATATAAGAAAAAATAAGATGGTGGCGCTAAATTGTCCTTTCACTTTACTTAATCTTTAAAAGCTATAACAATACAAAGTAATTCTTGCGCATAGTAAATAAACTCTACTACTCTAACCTACGAGTACATCAAGGTTATAAAACAGACTTTCTCCTAAAGAATCGCATTATAAAATAAAAAGTTCGTTCATCGATGTAGAACTTGCTTTAGCGCTCGCATTTTTTTCTAAGTTACAACATAGTTAATTAATAATTAATTCATTAACTTACTCACTGAAGCCTCAGTTGAATGTAAAAAAAAACTGTTTTTTCTGAAGACATGTACTAAGTATTTTGCCCCAGATCTGCGGAGATACTTAAGCGGGGTTACAATGTGTTAAATAAATTATAGGGTCCAAAGTGGTACCCTCTTGGAAAATGTAAGGACCCACTGTTTATTGTGTTGCCAAACCCTACAAAATGAACTGAAGGATGTTTTGTTCGGGACGGCTTGGATTTACATTCTTGGACTAAATATATAACACTTAGCATATTCTAGTTTAAATTGGCACAATATACAGTTGAGGCAAAACAATAGACATTCTAATAACTAACTACACATATATATTTTTAAACTATGCATGCTACTTAATGATTATTTTATACTAAATCCAAAAAACACATCAAAAGTAATTTTGTCATTATAACTTTGGCAATTACATTGCTATTGTTTTCTACAAAATGAAGGCAAAAACTTTAGAAATTAATAATTTTAAAGAAATATTATGACATAACATTAAAAAATACAAATCTGCACATTTCATGTCATGTTCATGTCTAAGGTTTACATGCAAACATGGCACAAATGGGTAATCATGTGTTTCACGCTAGTAAATAAGGCTTCATAAAATGTCAGTAAAGCTTTAGTGATAATTTATTTCGTAAAACCAATTGAATAAGCTGACTGTACACAGTGTACATCAAAAACAGTCCTTCATAAATTTTCGACCAAAAACCTTTTCAAAACATTTTTTTTTAGTATTCAGTTATATGTTCCACTACACTTAACCGCAACCGAGTGTCTATGACAGGCCCAGGTGAATTATCTGCACGTTTGTAAACCGAACGCGTCAATTGTCGGTCGCGTCCGGCGCGAAACGTATGCTGTGGCATTTGTACCTGTCACTGTCACTATCAGACCACTCTCTGCCACGACGGAATATGAAACGACTCTTATAGAAATTGCCTATAACGGATTGATAAAGGAGACAATTTTTTTGCTACTGTAAGTCGTCTACACGGAAAAACAATTTCTACTTTTTGACTGAGAGCCTGTATTCGAACGAACCTGTTCCTATTTTAAGAATGTAAATTCATTTCCAGAATATACGGAGTCATCTTAGGATATTCACTCAACTCAATTTTCACAGGGTTATTCAATAAAGAAAAAAGTAGGACACACTCTCGGTACCATCGCTGTATTTTTATACATTGGTTTATGGAAAAACTATAAATATTCTATTAAAGGTTCTCTCGTAAATCGTACACAAAGAAAGGGAAACACGTTCGGTGGAAAGCAAAATGTGATAAGTCACGTCGAGGCACAAATGGGTGGCTCCACCACATATGGAACTTTTGACATATTGCCGTAATGTTTTATACGTTGTCGGTCAAGTTTGTTTATACTGTATGCGAAGAGACCTGTGCAAATGTTCCCTTTATTGTGATTATTTTCTGGAAATTATGAAGAACGATTTATTTGGATTTAAAATTAAGTAAACATGTGGTATATAACGCTGCAGAACTAAGCAAATCTAAAAAAATATATAAACGTCGGTCTTCGCTTGTCATACATTTTTTGTCGTTTTATTTTTAATTGTTCCTCATTCAAGTGTAAAAAAAATCATAACCATTCAATAACATTGTAACTTCAAATTAAAAATCGAATAAAATCTGAATAATCAAAACTAAAATGTATTCGAAATTTAAATTCAATGCTTCGAATAGTGAACGTGCCAATCATTTTCCGGATTCAATAAGCAAAACACTGCAATATTCTACTGCAAACGTCATTCGGCGTTTATTCTAGAATTGAATGCATTTGAAAATAAACATTTATCAAATTCAGATTAGACGTTAAATCCAGAAAGCAGGAAATGATTCGAAACTATTTGTACCAGAATATTTTTATTGTTGGGAGAATCTTAGGTACTGTTATTTTCTATAAGTCAATGGTTAATATTTGCTACAATTTAATAACGCAGGGACCTTTTTATGTCTAAAAAATATATAACAAAAGAGACCAACTCACATCGTATACATTTCCAAAAAATATTATTCGAATACATTCATTTCGAATAACACGGATTGACATGTCATTACCACACAGTCGACCCTTTGAATGGGCCACTGACTGAAAAAAAATCAAAGGTACTCCACATAACATGCGGGTTCCAGCAAAGCTATCAATACTTTTAAACATTTTCATTTCATATGAAATTCGCATTGTTGCCGACTCCGGAAAAAAAATATGAAGAAAAAACATTGTTCTTTTTTACGATATTTAAACTGGTACTTACGGAAAATTGCGAACTGGTTGCGGACACCGGACACTAACAGACGTATTAAGTAGTACATACTTCAGAAGTATTTGTATTAAAGTGTCCGTGTCCAGATTCAACACAAAAACCTAAATTATTCATTTTATTTACGTTTCACAACGATAAAAGATGACGATACAAAAAGGCTTACAGTTAAGAACAATATTCTGTACAAAATTTATATTTTAAATAAATATATATATATTATAATATATATGTATGTTTTCTGTATAAAATGTATTCAGTACAGTGATATTTCGATACAATGAAAGTGCGATGCGTTAATCCCTCGATCAACAAATATTCGATATTTTGAACACTCGATATATCGAGTGACGATATATTGAATGTTAGATTTATTAACCATTCGATATTATGAACATTCGATTTATAGTTGACCATCAACTGAATCGATTATTTGGCATTCGGTAATAGTACATCCGGTATTTACCAGCCCCGGATCTAAGGGGGGGCAAACCGGGGCACTTGCCCCGGGCGGCAGTTTCATGGGGGCGCCAAATCCTTGAGACAAGAATTCGAAATATCGAACAAATGAAATCAAATCCTACCTTCTCATGAACAATCGTTGTTTTCTGGTCATTCACCATTAGGAAAGCTAATGAGACAACAAAGTCTGTTCTGCAATTTGCACGACAAGTGTCATTGACACACACACACATCACATTTATTTGAGAAACCGGCCTCGAAAAACAACAACTCTATGCGCCTATTTTCCAAAGGCAGTAGTACTGTTTTGATAAATTGGTTTTCGGAGGATACACTCGTTCATGAGCTATCAGAAAAGTATCAGTTTAATATCCTGAACGCAAACGCAAAGTTCACACAATCGGCACTTTAAGGTGTAAAGTTGAAACATTTTTAGGAAAACTTTAAAAGTTCGATTTCTCAAAAACCACCCAGTTTGGACCCCAGGTTATCAGGGTCAAAATTGTTGCAAATGAGGTCTAGTATCACCAATTTCAAGGCCTGCACCCAATTACCAATAACCCTATATATTTTTCTGTGTTTCTGTTTTATGTCACAAATGAAAGTTATTGGTTATTGGATAATAAAAAGTTTAAAATTATTATTTTAAGCACTGAAGGGAGGGGGTGCCACTATCAAGGTTTTGCCCCGGTTCGAAAAAATCGTAGATCCGGGGCTGGTATTTACTAATTATATTACAATGTTTTTTATGCAGTTAGTAAGTAATAAATAATCATTTCTAATTAAGTAACGGAATGGTTGGAAATTTGCAGCTCAATGAACGGGTATCTAAAATCCTTTCTACTGACGAATTACCAGATATAATCTGAGTAACAGACAGTCTACTCTATATCCCAAGAAAGGGAGCGACGCTAGATGAAAAGGGGAAAAACATAACTAATGTGGATCGTAACTTCTACTTTCCCGCTATATTTTATATACGAGTATAACGCTAATATTTTCATATTTCTAGGGTACGGTACTTTTGAACTCTTTAAATCAGAAATTATTTTCCGAGTAACCGCGGAAAGTAATTAATTACTTAGTTTATTCTTTTATTTGTCGTTTCTACACATTCGTTTCGTTTACTAATATTTATTAATACTTAAACATACAAAAACACATTTTAAAAACAGAGAAACTGTGGCTCGAAAACTCCAGAGAAAGGAACCACCACCGGGCCATGCTGAGGAGTACTGCCTTCTAAATCACGCCCTGGTATATTTTATTAATACTTTGTATCTAGAAACCGCAGCATTCTGTTACTTTATTTTACTCGGTTAATTCCAGCGGTGTATAAGAACTCAGTCATTACTCTGTACTTAAATGATAAAAATGGGAAATTTGTACTTATGGAGTCAAAAACTCATTTCATCGAGAAAAACTGTCAAATTTATCTAATAGAGTCCTATCGAATCCTATATATGTACTTGCACGGTGAAAAACATTACACTTCAGCCCAAAATAACTCACCCATCACCAATCCAAACCTCTTCAACACTTCAATTGAATGCGGTCATTTGATCAGTGATTAATGAACAGGGATCACAAACATTTTGATCTATTGATTCAGCACAGGACACTGGCGTGCATGATTGATTGACCCACATACATCAATGTTTCTTATTTTCATTGTTATCCGGATAATATTTCACCGTTGGTGGACGATTATCCGGGAGCGTGTAAGTGATGTTCCGTTGACTGATGTAGCTAATAATTCACGCTCTGTGCCGTTTTATGTGAACGGGTGTGTATTTTTTATAAAAAGGTTTTTGATATTTTGCCGCGGATGGCAGAATGTAAGCTTCAGATTTGTATTCAGTGTGTATTTTCAGATTACAGCATACTTTACCGATTCAAACAGTATTTGCATTATATGCAGTTTGAAACTAAAACTATTCGATGTGTCGGTGTGAACTAGTAAACTTTACTGAGAAAACAGTACACCTAGTAGAGTTGCTACACAATTTCAGCAATTAACCTTTCCACTGTTAATTAGTTTATTGAACTTACCAGTTGGTAGTACATATTGTTATCGTCTTTAATACGAGTAACTATCTGTATTTTACACCCACTATGTAAACATATTTGTTTCCAATAGACTAACATGTAGCGTATCCTTCAATACTAACGCATTGCTATATTTCCCAGGTCTCACAGCGCAGTCAGAAAGTAAGCTCCAGAATAAAACTAAGCATGTACTTGTAGATTTTCAAACCATCTACTCGAACTTATACTTCACACCAGACATCTGAGAGTCCATTATCTAGTAATATTTCACTGTCACACATGTATACCTTTGATTGTAGTTTTTAATAGTACCAACAGACAGTAGAACACATTACCCCAAATTACTATTTCTAATACACTTACTTGCAAATCGATAGTGACGTTGTGTTTTACACGCGTACAACATGTGTCCCATTATTTTGGCACGTAGCACGACTTTTTTTTTCTCTTTTTATTGTCTATAGTGTCCTATCTAAAATATCGATATGCAACGAAGTTTCACTTAGCAAATCAATGAATTTATAGTACTTTATATATTTTGAAACCAATAATATTCTGTCGCCCATTTTACAGTTTGATATACTTAGCGATTTGAGCAAGAATGCCGTATACAGTGAGCATTATTGTACAAATCGATTATTTAACCAACATATTTTAGCAGTTTTTACCCCTTTTTGAACTATTCGCCCTTCAGATCCACTTACTATTCAAGCATGAAGTAGCATCCGACTACATACCGATACATTTCATTCAATATTTTATACTTAGAACTGACACTAGTCGTGTTTGTGACGTAAATATTGTTATTCCGTATTAACGTAGTTTTACAGCTCAATGAACGAGTAGAATATGCTAATCTTATGGTAAGTGAATGTAAGTATTTAATTAATCGAATGGAGTAATCGGGAAAATGTTTTCGGAAAGTTAAGTAAATTAATTCAGGACTTAAGTGGTACGTGTTACATGTAGGTATAAAATTTTCTTTCTGGATTATAAATATACTTCACAAGCGCCAACCAGAATTGAAAAACCAACAATTAATATTTGCACAATTTAATTGAAAATGTACGAGCGGAACATAGTGACATTAGTAAAAAGGTAAAGGTAAAATCGCGATAAATACCCGTTCTCATATGTTTTATAATGTGACATTAGTTCCTTTAACAACTTGGACTTTTCTTACATAGAAAACTTTAATAAATAAAATAAAATGAATTTTACATAAGTTACAGTCGTAGTTGATCAGAAGAATCAATTGTAGAAGAATCAGACGATGATTCGAGAAAGTAGTATTTTCACTTTTTAATATGTGTAGCCAAGTCAGAGCTCTGATACCAGGTTAGGCACAAACCACGAAATAAAGAAAGAATATTAAGGAGCAGACACATGACTTTTAGTGATTTTAAATTGATCATCACGTCTTAACTTCTAGTCTAATTTCTTTGAAAAAAATATATGTTATACTAGACCATTTCTTTCATAATTTGATTTGAAAATGTGAAGAAATATTTTTATAACTTAGTGTTATTAATTTGTGAAGTAATGTCTAACGCGGCAAAAAAACGACCAACACGCAAAAACTATCGAGCGTATTTGCATGAAACTTAGATCATCTCAAAGACAATTTAATGCCCTTTATATTAGTATACGGCTTTTATCCGTATTGTGTTTGATAAATTAAGGTGGGTTGTTTTTTCGAATAATCTTGGTGCGGGGCTCCTGGGGGTGACGGGCAGCAGTGTATCGCTGACCACTCTCACGCACGGGTATACGCTATTGCTAAACTTCTCCCACTCGCTCAAGGTCGTCGGTGTGAGGTAGCCCCTTAAGTCGTTTTTTTCTTTCCAAAGCAACCACCTACCCAGTTGAAAAAAATTAGATCATTTGAACAGAAAAAAAAACCGGCCAAGAGCGTGTCGGGCCACGCTCACTGTAGGGTTCCGTAGCTTCCCAGACCATTAAAAATACCAACATTTTTCGTCAGCAAAAATAACTTTGTTTTTCATAGTATTTGTATGAAAAACAAAGTTATCATTTGCGTTTTTTTGAAAAAGTGCTATATAACTCAAAAACTATTCAACTCATCAAGTTGAAAATAATTTTCCTAGAAAATTCATATAAAGGTCTACTTCTGTGATTTTTTTCATATTTTTTAAACTTATGGTTCAAAAGTTAGAGGGGGGGGGGACACATTGTTTTTGACTTTCGGAGCGATTATTTCCTAAAATATTAATATTATCAAAAAATGATTTTAGAAAACCCCTATTCATTTTTAAATACCTATCCAACAATATATCACACGTCAGGGTCAAAATTAAAAAAAAAATCGCTCCCCACTTTACGTCTGGGGGAGGTACCCTAATAAAAATGTTTTTTTAAATTTTTATTTTTGCACTTTGTCGGCATGATTGATATACATATTGGTACCAAATTTCAGCTTTCTGGTGCTAACGGTCACTGAGATTATCCGCGGACAGACAGACAGACAGACATGGCGAAACTATAAGGGTTCCGTTTTTTGCCATTTGGCTACGGAACCCTAAAAAGGTCCGTACAAAATAGACAAACTTTGCGACACCCAACACCCGCTGTTCAAGCAGAATCTTCAAGGTTGTATCTCCTAAAGTTGTAAAATCAAAATCCTCATCTCTCTCCTCTTGAAGTTAAAGTCAAGAAGGTCACAAGTACGACCCAAACCCTGTCGTGGACAAATTAAACTTTACTAAGTTCCATTGAATTACATTGTGTGGAAATGGCTGACATTTCCTCGGATCGTGGTAGTAAGGTTTACTTTAATTTGATGACTGGATCTTATATAGAAATAGTCGAGTTATATTAAGACTTTCCTCTAAGTAGAAATAGCTGAGCACTTGTATGATCACTCAACACAATAAATGGAGTCATTATAGAAAACATGCTACGAAAAATCAACGGACGCTAAAGATCGCGCCGAATTCGTATACAAATTCTGGACTGACTCAATATAAATTGCGATTCAAGACAATGTCGAGCTAAAAATGAACCATATTTTTTTAATATTAAAAAGTAGTTGTGTCTCGAATCGTGAATGAGGAAAATTATACCTACAGAAGTAAGCAATTTCAAACTCAGCGATCTCTTGTATTACTAAGGCAATTTCGTGACGTTCTTTCTAAACTTAGCTATTTACAAAAAGGAAATTGCACATCGTCCTTTTTTGTCCAAGAGAAAAATATCAAATAGAGTGCTTTTTACGTCTTCATTAGAACCTCTAGGCAGTAGAGCGTTGACGAGAATGTACGCTCCAACAACAGTTTATTAAGTAAATTCTCTTCACTTTGCACGGTGCGTAACAAAAGTATCATAATCCCGAAAAACTTTATGAAATATTCACATTTTTCTTCCAAGTTTTTAAAGCGGTCTCGTCTTCTTGGGCGCGAATTTTCCTTAAGATATTTTTTTTCCGAAACTTTTCCATACTTGCGCAACAATTCAAGCTTTAAAAAACGTATTTACGAAGATTTTGTTTTATAATAAGAGTTCAGTGTAGATTGCCTCAAAGTTTATAATGTTTTATTTTACTCGCGGGTATAATTCTTCTTAAAAATAAATAAATGGTATAAAATTACATTTTCACGCAAAAACAGCCTAGATGCATAGATGGTTTCTCTCAGGAATACTTTTAGCAATTTGAAGTGAGATAACTCCAAGTAAATGCTGAAAAGTATAATAAGAAGGTATAATAAAATACTCAACACCGTGTTTCCGGACGATATCCATAAATTTCGACCGGTCATTGTACTCATCATTATGAACAACATTTACTATGGGACCAAATCCTGAATCGCTAAATATAAATTGTACTTAGCTGATCCATACATTTTATCGATTTAATGCGAACATAAGTATCCCGAACAGCTGATTTTTTTCGAAGTCTATGGATATCGTCCGGAAACTCGGTATATCAAGTTATCATTATTATCTTGCTTCTGCCCTTATCGTAATTATTTTGGGATCAGCTGATCAGCGCAGCAAGTCTTCTTGGCGCACTCGAAAGCTCAAGTCTCGCTACTACTCATAAAACTGGATTTAAACAAACTGCGTGGTAGACTGGAAGACCCTAGATCACCTAAACACATGATTATAACTAGAGCAAAGATTGTCTTTTATAAACTTTCACGATCAGAACACATCATAAAACATATAGAAACGGGTATTTATCGCGAATTACAAAAGAAATTAAATGAATAAAGAATTCATAAATGCACGGTCAAATAAACACTCGCACGAATGTCGGAGTATCTAATTGGTCATGTTTACTTTGTTTTTGTATTTAGTTTTAAAATGTCTCATGTCTGTAATTACTAACATTAGTTTGTCATGAGTATTTCTGTGTTACTAACAATTTTATGAATGTTTATCTGAAATAAATGAATGATAATAATAAAATACAATCAGGTTTAGAAATCCATTCAATAATGCTTATTGGAATCTAAAAAAGCATAATAGCCACAAAGGACGTTTAACCCAATTCAATTAACCAAAACCTCGTAAATTATGACATACATAGGTACTACCTCCGTGACATGAAGATAACAGTGTCACGTATTATATTAGCCAACTTTGACTTGAGAGCAAAATGGTTGCCACCCTAAAGGATGCAGAGAAAATGTGAAGGAAATTAAATTGAATGAAAGGTGTCTACCTAATACTTCACTATTTTTTTCCTTCAATTAATAACAATCAGTCACTTATCATAAAACGTTGCTTATTTAAATTGCAAAAAGGAAAAATCTTAAATCCCGACAAAGGACATTAAACCCAATTTCAATTAACACACTATCCTGCCGAAATCACAGAAATTATGACATATTTGCCACCCCCATGACATCACAGTAATGGCCGTGTCACGTATTATATTAGCCAACTGAGTCGCTTGAGAGTAGGGATGCTGGGATGCTCGAAAATTGCATCGATACCTTTAGATCGATCCAGATCGCAACTATGCGAAACGATTCTAGGATAGTGTCGAATGGCTTCGATCTTTCTCAAATATCGGTTCTCGGCATTTGTATCTATACTTTGGATTGTACTTATTAATTCCAGTAAGAAGGCCAAAGGATGGGCAAAATCTCGGCTATAATTAAAGGTTTTGTTATCCTTTTATACCAACCTTTTGTATTCCATTAAATTACTTGATCATGGTATTTAGGACAATGGGGCACGATACGGTTCATTCATTCCGATACCGGTACTTTTATATCGATCCAAACGTCTATCGTATTTGTTTGTTTCGATCCAAAATACCGTACTATTGTATCGATACTCTAACTAAAGTATTGGATAAGGTTGTCCGTCACTACTAGATAACAAAATTGTGGACACTCTGGGGAACACAGAGAAAATGTCAGCGACATGAGTGGGATTAAGTTCTTGGACTGGTCAGTGTTTACGATGCGTTTAGGGTAGGTAGGTAGATACAGTCAACCTCTGATTATCTACGTATTCACGAGCTCACCGCACCGTGTGAGCGGTTAAACCTGGTATGTACTATGTGATAGATCTTTGAGAAACGTTACGGAAGAGTGGACTGTCCTAATACAGGCATTTACTTGCTTAAAAGGATACCATCACTAGCTATGTAGCACAAACGTTGTTAAGGAAATAACCTATTTGTATTAAATGAGTAACATTTTGTGCCTATGTTGTGTTTAGGTAAGAATAAGCAGCCTATAATGTTCCCACAGGCCTCTTCTCTATGAGAGGGAATGGTCTGTAATACACCATAAGGGCCCGATGTTTAGTTGCAAAATTGGAAATAGATAGTACCTATGGTTATTCTCGCCTTGTTGTGAAGGTTAAAGTACGTTGCATGTCCCAAAGGATTTTTATCCTACTTGGCAAAACTCTGCATTTTTCATGAAGCGCGCGACCTTCAGCTGTCATCGATTATTTTCACCTACCTCAAATTTTTGAATGCGTCAGTCACACCCCACTTTACTTTCAGTCGAAGGGTGACCCAAAACCAAGCAATAAAGGCAGCAAACAGCCCCGAATAAATTCACATTCATGAGATGATAATAATACAATCGCGCGGATTCGTGCGATTCCAATTACGACTCCATTGATTTTCTGTTACTCTGTTACATGAATATCAGGCTGTGGCAATTATATAAAGCTGGGTCGGAGTGAAGCAGTCGTATTTTCATTTTTATGTTATGTTCGGCTGTGAGATATTTATTGTTTTCATTTTGAAGTTTTCGTGTTGATTTTTGATGAAACTGAAGGTTTGAATCCTAATCTGCAGTGCTAACGTAAGAATAAAAATTTACAAAGCTCTACTTCTGTGCATCTACAATGAAAATATAAAGTTTCTTCAGAATGATAGTGTAATCCACCTATTTGTTTTAAGCCTGTTATGTGTCCTACTGCTGGGCAAAAGCCTTACCTTTCTTCATCCAAACCTTGTGCGATATCTGGGAATGTTCGCCACACAAGCAAGATCAGATCGTCACACTAATTTCACCGTGGTCCACCTCCGCGGCGATTTCCTCTGTCAGGCGTCCAGTGGGTGACGATCTTTATTCTTTGTCCTCCGAATGCTTTTGCTATACTTGGCCAACCCACTTCCACATAAGTTTTTCTGTTTTTTCTCCGATAATCTACTGATATCTCAAATTATTCGGTTTGTGTCAGACCATTGCACAAAAGCCTGATTTTCCTCTTTTAAATACGTTTTTAATTAATATGCCTACTTAAACGTAACACTTTTCAAGTGCTTCCTTCTTCCTTCACCTAAAATCCTTTCATCTCAGTAAAAACTTCCAAAACACGGTGCCTAAGCATGGTAAATTAAGGCTGAAGGACCATCGTCCGGTTACTAGCAGTGTAAGCAGTCCTCGCACCACAAAGGGCACTTCCCATCAAGTGTCCACTTTATGACGTAAGGACAAGCTTTCACGATATTTTTACTCCTAATGTTTTTGAAAAGATAGATTATGGTTTTCGCGGATACTTTCGATAAAACAGCGTGTGAACCCGGAAGGAGTGACCAGAGAAGGATCTACATATCGCTAATTTTAAAAGGTGTAAAACACTACCTCAAAACGAGGCCGATTGCGATATTTTTTTTTTTGTTTTACACCATACCTACTAGTTACGGAGATATTGGGGGTCAAAGTTCCAACTTTTTGTTAAGTTTTTATTTTTACTGTAATATGTTTATTTTAAACACCTCTACGACCCCCTTACTATTCCATAAGCGTTACATTAATTTCTACCACAAGAGATGATTTTTCACCCCAAAATAAAAGTCGTTTCCCAGCAATAATTTTTGCGTAAAGTTACTTAGTTTGATGTACAGAATGCTTGGTTGATGGCTTCATGGTGAGGTTGTTTACACCCTATATTTTTTTGCAACAACAGTTTTCCCGACTCGGAAAAATAAAAATGCAAGACTGACTTCCCTGAATGAAAGATCTTCCGAGCAAGACTTCCTCTCTCCTGATACATGGCAGTCCCGTGAGATTGCTATCAGGAACTCTTTTATAAAGGGAAAACTAGCGAAGATTCTTGACTCGATTTAAAGTAATAGTTCCTTATTTTAAAAGTACATAGTGTTAGTTATTTACATATGAATTTATGACGACTATGTGTTTTGACATCCAATATAGTATGCTTGATAAGAGCTTAAATCTAGTATTAAATATTTACCTAGTCCTGGAGTGACCGATGTTCTTTAAAAGATGGCCGTGACAGGTGACTTTTTGGTGCTCATGACAGTTACCATACTCTTTGATCAAAGTTACTTTCAAATTCTTTTTTGAATATTACAATTTCTTTGGAACGAGACATGTTATGTAACTGAAAGTCAAGTTCGGAGAACTAGAAACCTTCACCTCTCTCCAGTAGTTCATGAAAATGTCTTTTCGGAATTCAGTTGAAACATCTGTTCAGGTTTAAATTCCAAGATATCTAAAGGAGGTCCAAGTTCAGTTAATGTTGAAAGAGATGGTCAGACCCCTTTTATTCATAAGCAACAGTAATTCCTAAATTACAGACGTACGCAAAATAAGCTACCAGGCTCAAATGGGATCGGGTAGGTCACATGAACTGCATGCAAGACGACCGCTAGCCAAAGGTTTGCCTAGAAAGAGGTGGCAAGCTGATCTAGACGCGCATCAGGAAGATGGCTGGTTCTAAGTGGTGCAGGAAAAGAGTACGAGTATAAGGATATGGGGAGGCCGTTGCTCAGCAGTGGTACGGTCGAACAAGCTAATTGGTTTACAGTTTAACCCACAAATTACATTGTAAATTGTAAACCAAATAGCTTGTTCGACCGTACATACAAGGCTACAACAGGACAGTACTTGTGGAAAATTAATTAATTAAACAATTACTATAATTTATTTTCTATGTTTGTTCCTTATTATAATAGCTTTTATACAGGGAGTTATGCCTGTTTATATTTAATTTTCCTCATAAAATAATGAATTATTCCAGGTACCAAACCCGGAATAAAATGAACTGTTTTATTTAAAAAGGTTTTCGTTATAATATCTCAGTTCAATTTTTATTTTTATATATTCACCAACACTTTTCATTGAATAGTATGAACAGAATATTAAAAGAAAGACTATCATAAATTAATTTATGTGTCGGTACATATATACATTTAAGAAAGAATTATTATGATTTATTGCAAAAGAGTTTCATAATTTTTCTTTTATCTCAACATAAAACTGAAATCAAAAACCTCTTTGCTCTTTTCATCGTAATGAGAATGACTGGAAACGGGCAACAGCCCAATCTCTTTTTATCACGACGCAAGAGAGTTAAGTAGTAAAATATTTTAAAGTTTACTCCGATTTGACTTTTCATTAAAAACATCAGTGGTGTGTTTACGCGTAATAGTTTTGTTATTTGATTTCCAATTTGTCCAAAATATTCGAATAACTCTGTTTCATATTAATCACTACGGGTTTGTAAAACAAATATCATGCAAATATTTTTAAAAATATTTCAATACGGAATGCCTACTGTCATTGATTGAAACTAAAATATTCATGAAAGGATTTGATTTCGGTGACTAAAGCTCTATTTGAAAATACATATACATTCATAGGTATACATTTTTAATTTAACACACTGATATTAAATTGAAAACTGGGAACTGTGATAAAATCAATATATTAATTTTCATTTTCCGTTAATTGCTTGATATTGTACTATAGCGTCATAAACATTTATTGAACTTATCATTTTAACTAGTACCTGGGTAGGTTTTGTAAAAAGTAGGGTTACTTTGATATAATTTGTAACCCTGTAAATGCTGTCAGACGCAAATAATAGTTATGTTGTTCCACCTTAAGTTAATGAAGATCATAAAAAGACTTTCTCATTTCATTTAACGTTTATTCCGACTCGTTAATCTTCTAAGTAGCAGCTCTTCTGATTCAACGAAAATAAAAACACGTATAAAGGAGAATGTTCAATCCGACAGTTAGCAAAATAACGACAATAGGTATTTTCGTATTTCCTAAAGATCGCACAAACTGAATGAGGACGATTTCAGAGTCAATTTTCTTTTTATTATCTAAATTGTACTATTAGCATAGTATTGCTGCGAAGTCATTTCAGATTATAGAAAAACCCAGATAGGTAGGTACCTACTGTAGATAACATACCTTACCTACCTTTCCTTTAGTGCTTTTAACATTTTAAATACATACATAATTATTATAGTAGAAATAGAAAATAACGCGACTCAGTTATTGAAAAAGGGATGCAAAGAATACAACGAAAAATTTATCCATTATCTCTGCAAGAAAAACCCTAAGTTACCCACAAACATTTTTTAAAACCAACAATATCACCACACATTGAACGCGTTCAATAAATTCAGCGCACCTGACATGAAAAATGATTTATAGAATCCTTAATATTCTTGGAACCTCTCTATGTACTGAAGATATCATAAATCAAACCAAATCTTCATAGAACTCACAACACGAACGCATAGAGAACAAAATAAACATGTATTGTTATGCGGTGGAAGCTATAAAAAACTTCAGTTTTAACGGAACAAAACCCGAGCAGCACAGCGGGGGTTAATTTTCTCGATGGCGCCAACGATCTCGATCGTCGCCTTCTGTTGCACCCATTCCGGATATTTTCCTGCGACTTTTCAAACTTGCTCTTTATAAATCTTTGTCGAGTCCGACTTTTAGACGACTTATTCCGGAGTAGTTTTATAAGAATGGCGGGATTCGGGTAAGCCGAATATTTCTGTCAATATGTCGTATTTAATTGTTTGGGTGAACAGGGGGTTTAAAATGGCCGATTTAGCAGAACATAATATGAATCACGTTAAAAAATTTAAATTCTAAAATTAGACTTTAAAGTCATAAGCAAACAGTCAATTTTAAGAATTTTAAATTTTTAACGCTGATTTCATTCGTCAACAGTAATCTCATTGAACTACATCACAATAGGACGTTTTATTTGTCAGTCTAAAAATTTCCCCAATTTATGAATCGAAAAATATAAAAAAATACTTCTTTTTACATGAAAAAATAAAGGATAATACATGTAACCCACCACGAATAAAAAGCAAACAAGCAAATAAATTAAATCATAGCAATTATAACAAAAATGTTCCAATAAATCACATAAAAAATCTAATTTACCCTTGCTACCCAACTCCTTTTCGCCTCATTTATATTGCTCAAATTACCGTAAAATTCATTGCTCAATACTTTTCAACCATAAAGGATAAATTGGTGGGTCAAAGCGTAAACTGGACAGGCGTGAAACAGAATAGGGCCGGGGACTGTAAGCTGCACTGAGTTGATAAATAGTCCTACTTCTAGAAGTTTCTACCATTCGTCTTTTTGGATGAAGTTCCCACAGTAATTGTCGACTAATGATCGGGACTTAGTTTTTACTTTTAAAGTTCCTCCGAATCAAAAGACTATATATTTCCAAGATGGCCAACTATTGCTAAGTGTCGTGGCATCGTTATTTATGACCTATTTTCCTGTCCTCTGTAGTTTCTTATCAGACGGAAGCGATGTAGATTTATTGATAGTCAAACTTGTGGATTTGTGTTTAGAAAGGTATATATTTCTGTCAGTATTGTGGGTCTGTCGTTATTAATTTTCATTAGTTTGCGGAACATTTGAATATGTTTAGATAGGTACTTATATTTACGGTATCTACATGTGATGCGAAGGAATGAGGAAAATGTAGTGAAGAAAGTGTTGAGTATATGGCTATAAGAGTAGAGGAAGACCATTGAAACGATGGATACACTGTGTGAACGATGATATGGCCATTTATGGGAATAAAGTCAGTCTTAAATAAGTCCTAAATATACGTAAATATTTTAAGATAAAACATGAAAGTAGTTCTAATAAAAATATTGTTAGAACGTAACTAAAGATAAGCTTTAAAAATAAAATGGCTCCGGGCGGTCATATCTGCGGATAGTGAGGATATCGTAACTTTGAGATAAACATAGAATGAGAACCGCAGCTTCAAGGATTTGCTTTCCTTGCACTGGTTAATACTGACGTAGGTACCTACAAGTATATTCTTAGTTTTATTCTAAAGGTTGATATGTATAAAAACAAATTTGGTACTTATCAAAAAAAAAAAACAGAATTAAAATTGTCTCAAACGACCCATCCTGGAGGAAAGTCAAACCATACCACTAAATATTTGTCCATTACGATTCTCTAAGATAAAATATCGTGGAATTCCTGAAATACCGTCTAAGACATACCGGTGGTCCTTTGACGAGGATCAAGGCTGTTGTGAGGCGAACTCATCTATTTTTATTATACCCGCAATATTTACGAAAGCGAAAAAAACATGATGGCGGACAAAAAAAATGGGCCAGCGGTTGAGACATGTTGTACTTATTTTAGATTGTTCAAGTAATGTATTGGGACTTGGGAACTTCGAAAATCGAATACAAAGAAAATCGAATATAAAGCATGTTATACTGACCCAACAATAATGATTGGGTTTTTGTGAAATAAAATATTAAAGCTGAAACAAAAAGCAAAATAATGTCCACATAAATGTTACATTGTGGCTTTCAGGCGATACATTAATATGAATTGTTACAAAAAACATGTCATAAATTATTCCACTTAGTCGGAGTAATGAGTTTTTTCACGCCCACAGTAGTGTGAACAAAACACGCACTTATAATTAATGGGCGATGAAAATAATACGTCTCGTTTTATCGAGGTTTATGTTATACCCTTAATTGGAATAAACAAATTATGGTGGGTAAACATTCTAAGTCTCAAGCTAAAGCAATAAATATCCCGCAAATATTTACTGTCTTAAAAAGAAAATAAAAACAACTAAGACAAAATTGAAAACATTTCTCGCACGAGTGCTATTAATTCACAATAATACCCATTTAAATAACGTCTCGCAATAAGTATTCCATTGCTTTATCTCATTAAGTGGCTTGAAAATCTTAAGCGCTTACCATAAGCTCGTTTCGTGAGAATAATTTTCATTTAAAATAGGGCTTCAAAAAACAAATGGCTTGGACAAATGTTCCTGGTCCGTTCACATAGTACTTCCGCCGCCGCGCCGTGAAGATTGCGGTTTCGCAATTTACCATTTGAATCTCGCTGCGAAGTGGCACGGGGGAAAATTTATGCGGCCCGCAGTGTATTATCGTTTTTTTTTTTAATTATATTTTTATAACCTGTTTTTTTTTGGTTTTTGGAATGATTTGTTTTGCGTTAGTTTTAAAGTGATATTAGTTCAAATGAAACAAGATTAAAATAAATAGTCGTTAGTTTGGCAGAAAGTTTCATAACTGGGACGGACTAAGACCAATTTTTTGAAATAGGTAAATTATTCATGTTTTGAAATAAAATTTTACATTATAACTAAAATTGAAAAATCTTATTCAAGTTAAAAGAATACGAAACATGTTTCCAACCACATGCAAGCACAAGCGGATTAACGAATTTAAACATAGAACACGTTAGCTCAGTGAAATTAATTCAAATTTCGCGCGAACAAAACAAAATCCGTTCGCACTCAGTCGTGCAAATTCGTACCTATTCGTACGCCACCTCTAAATTATAACGCGGTGGTTATCGCCTCACAAAAGCCTCTCCGCATTGTTCCACTTCCGCGAATTCCGCGCTCGCTCCGCTCCGCTTCCGATCGACGCGTCCGCAATTCGACACTACCGTCTCACTCTAACACATGAGAAATATACACCTGTCTCTATCAAACGCTAGTGGTTTTGATCGTTATACCTACATCAGTTCTGCGGTTGACTGGCTAAATATTGCACTATTACAAATAGTTTAAGTCATTGAACAATAGCTTGGCTGAAAAGCTGAAAACCTTTTCTTTATTTTCGCTGCGGTATAAAACACTGACTACTATTTTTATGCTATTCAAAAACCACACCACTCCGTCAGGCAAAGCTTGCACAAAATGTTATTAATACCTGAAATTTTCTAGCTAGTCGACGAGAATGAACTACTTATCATCCTGGGCAAGTAGTTTCTCATTTGTGGAAATGGAGGAGAGCAAAGTTTTCTACCTAACTCGAGTACGTCAGAGCTTCACACTGAGATTTTGTATATTATTGTGTAATATCTCGTGACCAACCACTAACCCCACGTTAAGCGTAGGTACTCTCAGTGGTCGAGGGGCTCTTAAATCCCACTTAGTAGCTTGTACAGACAGCTGGTATGATTTTGAACACTGGTGTTTGGAGTGCTTATTTATTCAAAACTTCTGTCACAAGTGTGAATATGCCTGTAATATGAGACCATTTAATGTGTACAAAGAAACCTACAAACTACAAACTAAACCTTGACAAAAAATTGGTACTTTAAAAACGTTCACTCCACAAAAGAACTTTGAAATACAACCACTCTAAGACAGATTATAGGCCACTGCCTACAAACATGACAACTTGAGTCCAAACACCCGTCACACTACGTTGAAACACTCAGTCTTACCATGTTTTATTCACGAGCCGAGGACTGAGCGCCAAAGCCGACAAGTCGAAGGTTTATTCCCAAAAGTGTGGGACACGTCACCCCGACGTAGCCTTATCGTGGTCATCGGAACACGTCGGAAACACGCCGAATTGACGTACGTGTTCCGATTTCAAATTTTCGGTGGACGGTCAAATAAAGCGCACGAACGGTCGGAGATGATTGGCAGTGAATTTGCAGGTTATAGAAGGTTCGTTTTGTATCCAGAATGTTCTAGCAAAATTGTAAAGAAATTGAAGGCCTCGTGTTTGTGTATGACCATTCAACATATGATATTAAGTAATAACCTTGCTGGAAAAATATGTTTACCTACCTATTTTTGGCAAATGCCCAATATTTCCCCACGTCCGCCAAAACTTTTTACCTGCAAAAAGTATGAGCCACACAAGATTTAGTACATACTCATCTTTGCTAACTATATTACTTTTTCACAAAGAAGTGTCGTTAGTTTTTATATTATTATCAACATTAAGTCCTGTTAGGAGTATCTAAGCTCGACGGCTAGGCTACCTAACTTCTGAAAATACTAAAAAGAGAGAGACGATCTCTTCAATTCAGCCAGCTTTTCATTTTTATGTTGGCTGCGAAAAAGTTGAGCTTTATTTTGTGTACGTTATTGAATAAGCAGCATTAGTAGGGTTATTATTTTGTTTCTGTAAGCAAATAAATGAGGCCGATTTGTAGTTCATTAGCGAAAGCACTTGTCTGTTCGTATTGTCTGGTTTTGGAATGAAATGAGAAGCTATTTTTATAAAACATTTTGCTAAATCTTGGATTTAGAACTTAATTAAAAATGATTAATGAAAACCGTCTGGATATCTTTTAAAACGAAGGCAGCTAAAATCTCCGTAACCCAAGATTGAGCAATACGAAGAACCTGTACTAAAGTTCCCTCAGGAAATAAAGTGCGTAGAACTAATTGGGAACATCGTATCTGCCCTCATCTGACGGCTAATTGGGAACATCGTATCTGCCCTCATCAGATGGCTAAATGTTTTATTCAGCCAACACTGAGGCCGCTAAAGAGCTATCAGTGCGAGGCAACGCAGACAGTTCATAGACACAAAAGTGATGGTTCACACAAAGTTTTACAAATTAGTTTTATGAGTGGTATTGTTAGTTATGTTTACTGCAAAACAGAGATGACTGATGCTGAGGCTACATTTGGCCGCGACGCGACCTGCGACACAAACAAGTTAATGAATGCTCACGTGTGGCTACACTGTACATCAAATATTATTAGCGATCTTTGATTTCTTTATGCGATCGGAACAACATTACCGTAATCACGGCATCGGCTACACCAACATAGCGAAATTGAAGCAAATTTATTAGAAAATACACTGGAATCTCGCTTGTAATGTAGCCATACCAAGTTTTTCTCGTTTCGCTCTTCCAGTCGCATTGCAAATCGCTGCTTAGTGTAGCCTCAGCCTGTAATCTCACACTTCCATCAATCATCATTCCATTATTAATTCATTTCCGTTTTCAACTTGAGTTATTGTGAATTTGAAATATGTAGTTTTATCGACTAGTCTTGCACACTTAACTTACATAATTAAGTCCTCTCATTAATTTAACCGTTTATTGATTCAACAATATAATGAAAAGCTCAACATATATAAGAGCGTGTCCTAATATAATTAAGCGTGTCTTAACGTAATACCTATTGATAGTGTCCAATAATACATCAAAAACTAGCTATCAGTTTTGTGTGTCCCAGAAACTAACTCAACTTTGAAACCAAACCAAACAATTTTTCGAAAGTTGGTCGAATATATTTTCGTATAGGATTTATGTCGGGTCGAACAACTATGTAACCTCCCATATATCACTATTTCCTTTTGCAATGAAACAAAATACATCGGACAATAGTTTGGTTCCAAATAAGATAGTTAGCTTACGGTGAGAACAAATATGAAGTAACCTAACAAACACAAATATCAATCACATTTAAACCGCTTCATATTTTCCCAACGACCAAAATGCATCGATATGTCAAACTACATACATTTACTTTAGTTCTGTTTTCCTGCCTGCACAGATAAGCTGGTAAAAGTGCTAACCAATTGTGGATGTTTCATTTATGAGAAGGCATTGCCCTGCAGTGGCTACGTTTACCCGCAGAATTTCCAATTTGCAAAATATTGGTCGCCGGTATTATTACGACTACTATAGTTTTATTTGCACGTTAAGCCCTTGATCTTGGCTGTCATTTGTAGATCTTTAACAGTCGAAAAGTTCTGGAGTGGCGACTAGGTGGACAGATGATCTGGTGAGGGCTGTGGGAATCCGCTGGATGTGAGTCGCACGGGACCGGTCAATGTGGTGACACTTGGGGGAGGCCTATGTTCAGCAGTGGACGTCTTTCGGCTGAAATGATGATGTGTATGATGATGACAGTCGCTACAAGTAGTCAGTGGCTCGGAAGTCGGACAGCCATTCCTGGATTGTGGAGGTCAGATAGGTAGTCAAAATACTAGTATTCAGCTGCATTCGGAGACAAAAAGCTAGGCAGATGATGATGAATCTTGTTGGTTGTTGTGTTTTGATCGTCATTATATTACAATGAAAGTTTCAGACACTATTCTGAACGAATATGTTAAGAGTGGAACTTCTTCATCATTCCTGTTCTATGATATGTGCTGAGCAACAAGCTAGATAAGAATGGATTTGCTGACATCCCTGCACTAGGTTATTAAATTCTCCCAGGAAATGCGTTGTGCATGGTGAGGGATAGTAGCTTTGTTCATTATCTTATAAAATTGGGGATGGTAATAGTGTTTGTTGTTCAAAGATAATATCTTGTCATGAGATAAATGAATAAAGTTTCATTTTTAATAGTAGTAGCAGTAAACGGAATTCATAGTTGCCGGTTCAAAAGAACGCTTTTATGAGGTTGTAAAAAGACATTGTATTGTATTTTTTTTTTTTTTAATATCGCTGGACATTAACACACAGCGCCATCTAGTGCCACACTAAGCAAGGCTTGTGTCGTGGACACCAGATAGTTGATATACTACATATATACTTTTTTGTTTGTAAATACATACTTATTATACATATAAACATCCATGACTCGGAAACAAATGTCCATGCTCATCACACAAACATTTGCTCCTACCGGGATTCGAACCCAGGACCCTATGAACGTAAGGCAGCCTCACTACCACTACGCCATTCGAGTCGTCAAATATTAAGTAAGTAATTAAGTATTGTTTGCTGTATAACGGGCTGGTGTCCGCAACTCCACGTTAAAGAGCATATTTTGCGTACGGGCTATACTCCACCACGCGGGCCCTGTGCGGGTTGGTAGATGTCACATGTCTTCCAATTTTTGGTTCTAGGACATGCATGACATCCGATTTTGAGAGCAGTGGTGATGAAATAAATTACACAAAGTAATGCGCCTGTCTGGGTTTGAACCCACGACTTACTGTTCGTAAGTCGGGGCCGCCACCACTGGGCCACCGCTGCTCTCCGGAGAGGAGAGAGGATAGGAGAGGAGTCCTTAAAATCAAAACTTGATTAAAATATATACATGTCAGCGTAACATTGTAAAATCAAAATCAAAATCAAAGCATTTATTTCAAGTAGGCCAATAACAGGCACTTTTGAATTCGGTATGTAAAGTAAAAATTAACCTACGCTGATTCCAAAACCATTTGGAGATTTTAGGGTCTTATGCCTTATTTTTCTATTTTTAGCTTTCTATATCACAAGATTGTGTTTATTTTCACAATAATACTTGTAATCATTTGACTTTCATTTGACCTCTAAATGACATCATAACGTAGCCTGAATAGACTACTTCCTTCGTGCTTTTCAAGATAAATAAAAAAAAAACTTTTGATTGTCATACCGTCAGTGTCAAATCAAAACTGTCAATGCTAGTTACTGTGTTATTTATTTGAATGCATCGCGCGCTGATAATTTCGCGTTCAAATGATCTTCGCAACAAAAAAGACGCCGCCCAGGCTTGTATTCCATATTTACTTCCTTGCACCACTTCTTTTTTAGCTTTTCTTTCACATTTACAAACCATTTGTGTCGGGTATTTGTTGTAGTGTTTTTACATATCGGTACGAAGCATTTAGCACTAGTTTTCGATGACAGATTCATTGCACGGATAGGGATACGCAGCACGGATAATGGATAGAAATTAAAATTTGCTAAAAATCGTAGGAAAAGAAACTCAACCAAAAAGTTCACATCACAGTCACGATCACAGCATTTACATTTCACAACAAAATAAAAACACGTATCTGTCAAGCGTCAACTGTCATCAATGTCATCTTTGAAGTTATCTATTAGTGTTTTTTGTATGTACTGAAAACGTGGCAAAGACTTAAAGCTATTCAGGCTATGAAATGACGTCATCACGAATAATACTTTAAAAAATAATAAAAAAGAAACTGTTACTTGGAAAAAAAAAAGCTTCAAATTGGTTGCTTAAAATTAAATGTTTTACGAAATAAAAATGTATAAAAAGACCTGAAAAATACTTTACATACCGAATTGTCGAAACAAATATGAAAATTAAATGTAGCTACAGTCCCAGTCACAAGACATAAAAACTGTGAAAGTACTGTAGTTGTAAACTGTGAAAAAACTGTTAGATTGTAATATAACTAGAGAGATCCCCGTTTTAGGCTTTCACGGTTTAAAACTAAACTTATATTGTCACTTATGGGATATCTTCCGTGATTATTTGTTATTTCGAGCTCCCGATATTTCGACTCTGTTGCAAGCGCCATGATCGCGGGTTGACTGGAGACTGCGGGTGGATGGAAAATAAAATTGTTACTAGCAGACAAATCTGTCTACCTTCTTTCTTTGTCTTTTGCTACGCGCACTATTGGAACTCGACACTAAGTCACGACAAAACGCACTCACAGTATCACCAGGTTTTTTGGAGTTTTTTGTATGATGCCGGCTGCTACTTTACGTTTACAATCTCGCTAGAGAGATTACAATCTAACGTGTTTGACAATTTTACGGTGACACATACATACTCATCATCACCATTCTCCTGCCTTTATACAGGGTGTAAACCACCTCATCACAAAGCCGTTAACCAAGCATTCTGTACATCAAACTAAGTAACTTTACGCAAAAAATATTGCTGGGAAACAACTTTTTTTTTTGAGGTTATAAATAATGTTTTGTGGTAGAACTCAATGTTACGCACTTAAATTATTGTGCTGATGGATGGATTGAATAGTACAGGGGTCGTGGAGGTGTTAAAAGTCAAAATCTCACAAAAAAAACTTGTATTTAAAAAAAAGTTGTCAAAAAGTTGTAACTTTGACCCCCCATATCTCCGTAACTAGAAGGTTCTTAGGTATGGTGTAGAACAAAAAAAATATCGCAATGATGGGGAGAACAAGTGCCTTTCGGCTTCGTGAAGAGGTGTTTTACACCCTTTATACCATTTATTTGAAGTCGGCGCAGCATGACTTCTTCTTCGATACTTATATATTACTCCTCATCTCTCTCTACTCTTGTAGTCATCCACATTTATACTGAAAACTTTTCTCAAACAGGCCCCACCCCCATTCTAAGAAACAAAAACCCATTTAAAGCATGATACGGTCTTTTTAACCTTTTGACCGCCACAGCATAAACGCTCGCGCGTGCCCTCCACGCCAAGCCACAATTTCATCTACTATTTTGTCACATATTTGTGTCGTTTGGCGTACAGGACACGCACTTGCTTGTCACGTATATGTGACAATGGCGTCCAAAAGGCTAAAAATGTTCCTATGGAAGAAAATTACCTCATTAAAGTACCACATTGTGGCGCCACAGAACACAATCAATACAAAACAAACCAGTCAATAAAACAAAAGACAACAATCCCTCAAATTATATTCACGAAACAAAAGAAAACCAGACAATTTATTATTCCGATACGCCCTATTACTCAAATTGTAAGTGAAAAATCTGTTCGTTCATTTGTCTTGATAAATTGCAGCGAATCTTCAAGGTAGACTGTTTTATTTGGAGAGGAAAATCGATGGAAATATAGATAGCGATGAAAATAGAGATAGCGGTAGAATAGCAAATATTTGAGATGGTGTGACGTATCGGGTACAGCTAATGGAACCGGTAAAATGTAAACATAGGTACATATCTCTAGTTTTTGTGTGCATGTTGTTGGTTGGTATGGGAAACAGTAAATTCAGCGGTATGTATATGTCACCGTAAAATTGTCAAACACGTTATATTCTAAAATAACTAGAGAGATTGTAAACTCTCGAAATATTGTCAGACGAACATACTGCTTATAATAAAACGCATTATTTTTCGTGAAATGCATGCGATGGTAGTCAACTCACGCGGTGTGGAGGGAAGGAGGGTTCCCCCACATATACATAGAAGCAAGTAGATTTTTCGTGTAGTTTTTCCTGGTATTATAGGTGAATAATAATATCGCCTGTTTTACTTTTTAAGAGTAACGTTCCATTTTTATTTGCTATAATAGCAAGAAAATGATGGATAGATTGTGTGACTGACTTGGAAAATAAATAAATGCTAGCGTGACGGTTGACAGAAAAGAATGGAAGAAAAAAACGTGTTAAGTCTATGACGATATAAACAGTGGTAATACTCGTAGTACATTATGGTACAAGTGTGTAATGTTGGTGATTACCGCTGAGGCGCCATTGAAACCCGAGCCGTCAAGCGAGGGTCTTAAGGACCGAGGGTCTTAAGGCCGAGGACGGTAATCATCAACACACACGTGTATCATACGACGTTTTTCAACACACTTGAGAATAAAATAATACTTAAAATAACTATAATTTCAACAGTGAAAACGAGTTGTGAATTTTTTTTCGCAATGGCGGGAATAATTAATCAGTTTTCCTATGCGCGCGCATCTAACAATGGCGATCGGCCATAGACTAAAAGAATGAGGTTTCTTTTTTTTGGCTTTTCGCGGATAGCGTTTTAGCCACGTACGAAATGGGGAATTCAAAGTTTTATTTCATACAGAGAAAACAAAAGTTACATTTGAGTGAAAGTTTGATTTATTAAAAACTTATAAGTTGAAATTATCTATGTAGATACGAAGTTGCATGAAATGAGCAAGCAATAGGTACATTAATTTATTTATACTATTGAACACGATCTTTTTTGTATCAAAACTTTTTTAAGAACAAAGCAATTCAACCAAGCAATGAAAAAGTCACAGTTTGATTACAGGTGTCATTATGTGCCTAATTGCGGTGAAATTAGAGCCACTTTATGAGCAAGTGTGTTGAAAATAATTTTATTAAACTCGATAACATTCACGTGAGGACAAACTCACCTTCTATCACTGGGCAGTGTTTTGTATGTAATGTCCCACAATTCAACCAATAAAAAAAAACCCTATAACTCACTTGTGAATAATAGCAATGAAAAAGTCACAGTTTGATTACAGGTGTCATTATGTGCCTAATTGCGGTGAAATTAGAGCCACTTTATGAGCAAGTGTGTTGAAAATAATTTTATTAAACTCGATAACATTCACGTGAGGACAAACTCACCTTCTATCACTGGGCAGTGTTTTGTATGTAATGTCCCACCATAACCGCTTTTTATCTGGTACATATAGTTAAGGCATAAATGAATATTAGGTATTTAGTTTCACTGCAAGACAAGAACACATCGTAATCAAAGCTAAAACATACGTCGATGACTTAGGCCTACAAATCAAACAACAGTCGCCATATTTCATGTAGGCAAACATCGTAATATCACAAACACAGAACAGAGTGTATGACGTCGTACCCTTTCCAATATTATTGAATTTTACCATCAGCGTCCATCCGCTGTTTTATCACAACTACATTTTATTTTTCCATGTTAGACCGATGTGGAGACATACAAATGTGGGCCTCGTCCGATTGTGTGAAACTATTGTTCGCTTGAACTTTGGTAAAAAGAGGAATAAGATCGTACTAGTAAGTAGGATATCTCGCAACCGGTGTGCGTTTACGATCTGCCCCCGTATTCACAAACGCTCAGTATGATTTTCGATTCGAGAAGTCGTATGTCTATCCTTTTTTGGCATAACGAAGACGAGCTAGATAGAAATTAGATGCAAATTATATACTAAAACGTTCCTAAAGTACTCCTTCATCCATTAGAGTAAACCGTATGAAAATTGGTGCAGGAGTTTTTGTGTTTATCTCGAACTGATAGACAGACAGACGCGGCGGAAGGCTTAGTTTTATACTACGTAGTTATGATCATACAAGGATCGTAGTAAGTGGCGTACTGTGGTTTCTGCTTACCCCTATGGGAAAAGGCGTGAGTTTATTTATGTACGTACGTACGTAAATGGTAAAATATTTGTTTCATTTAATAAAAAGGTAGCCATAGTTTTAGAGTGGATCCAGAAGGTGGAGGACAGGACTTTGAACGGGTCGTTTAGAGAGACTGAACGTGGACTGCAGCAGGAGAGATAGTTGATTTGAGTCATCATCATTTGTCTAGCCTTTTCCCAACTATGTTGGGGTCGGCCTCCAGTATTACCGGATGCAGCTGAATACCAGTATTTTACATGGAGCGACTGCCTATCTGACCACAACAATCCAGGTACTGAGTAAAACGATACCAGCACTTGGAAAGATTGGTTGTCAGACTTTTAAGGTTTAAGAATAACTTTATTTCTCATAAGAATTACATAGTTAATTCACTTACTGAGAAACACACTAAAATTAAAATTTATACTAAAGCGCACAGATTATGTGGGTACACAGATAAATAATAACAAAACTCGATCATAACTTTAACAAAACAACACGGATGTACCGTCGATTTCCCTAACTTCGCCTGGGTTTTGACACTTTTTTTAACGTACTTTTTCAAATATTACCACTGCAGGCAAATTATTAACATTTTATGGAATAATTAAGGTTTCTTAATAATCACAAGCTAAAGTAACTCTTAAAATCATCGATTTAGAGATAAAAATACCTTGCCAAAGTCAGTAGGCGAAGATCGGGCCGTTGGCCTAACTTCGCCTACCTATGTTTCCTCGCTTTTTTTTAAGACGTCTATGGCTAGTATTTTTTTGGCTATAGAGCGATGTAGTAGAAACGAAACAGAATCTTTTTATAAGTGCTTAAAGATCAATTTTCTAAATTACTATCGAGTAGGCGAAGTTTGGCACGGTAATTTACGCTTTCCATACAAATGTGAACAACCAACCAGGGTTGTCACAATTAATAAGAGTCGCAGTTGTAGGTAAAAATGGGTTCCTAAAAAATAAAATTCAAAAAGCGCCTAAAAATAAAACAACGCTTTTATTTACTTATTTATCTATTTACTTTTAGGAGTAGATACCTAAATCAGTTACCTATAGGAGTAAGTATCAGTCTCTCATGTAATCAAATCAGTCTTTCGCTTAAATCTAACTTATTAGATATATGTTGGTATAATTATGTCACTTTGGTTGGTACTAATTGGTACTTACATAAAGAATCATAAAACAGCCTCAGATGGCTATAACAAACAGGAATTCACAACTAAAACGCAATTATACAATATTTTGTATGTGTAGGATAAAAAGTCACCATTACGACTAGTAAAGTTAATCATCAGACACAAAACTTGTGAAAGCAGACAAATATACTTGTGAGAAAAAAATACTTGTGACTGCGAGATAGGTACAGCACCTATCTCGCAGTCACAAGTATTTTTTTCTATATCTTACCTAATATTATTATTTTAAGTACCTACTAATATGAATCAACAGTGATAACTTCTGCGTCACACAGATGGACAATATTTCTATTTCAAATACCTATTTAAAAAATTTTATTAACTAAATAAATAACTTTTACAAAGGCAACACGCTCTAAACGTTTGGAAAGCTTAAAAAAATTATAAAACACAAAAATTAGTCTCGTTAAATTATGTGTTTAGCAGAAAAACTAAAATAAAACAACTTCTAAAAACTAAGTCTAAGAGCTAAGTCCATCATTTGCTGATCATGATGTGCAGTATACGATCTTTTCTTTTTTTTTTATTGAGGCCATTTTGCTGAAAAATAAAATAAATTAATATGTATCTTGACAATTACAAATCTTCACTTAAAACATTTCCTAAAAAACATCGCTGTCATAAGGCCATCTATGTACTAGGGGTCTTCAATAAGGACGTGGTAAAGTTGAAATGGAATAAAACAAGCTGTGTATCAGGTATTCACGAAATTATTTTTTTATTTGATAGGCCTGAATATATGTAATATCCCTAAGGATACTAAGGATAAGGATCTACTACTAGATACACATCAAAAACATATTTTTTATTGAAATGTTTGTTTCTGTGTACATATGTATGTACACACATATGTATAGATACCTAGGTACCCAATAAAAATGTACCTAACAAATTTTTTATAATAAATAACCGTTGGATGAAATTGGTTTAATATGTAAATATAAAATATACTACTACTACTAAAATGTTAATTGCATTTAATATTTTTTACCACAATAATCTTAATTAATCTACAATGAAAATACTTATAATCTTTGCGACAACCCTATGGGTAGGCGAAGTTTGGAACATTATGGCCACTCATGTGTCTCCGAACTTAATTTCAATGATAGCAATTTATTCTTAAAGATTATTGACAAACTGATTACATTATAAGAATCTACGATAAATTTACTATATGATACACCTTACAGTATAATCTTACCTGTTCTCTGAAAGCGGATACAAACGAAGTTTTTCGCACTTCACTTAAAACACCTCACACCACTGACACTTTCTGATGTAATGACCGCCAAACTAAACGCATTAGCTGGGTTGCCATCAAAATATTGCCATGACTAAATAGAAATTTGAATGTGGGTGTTTATTTTGTAACTTACTTCTAAGATTTCGGTGATATTGAGAATTTTATAAATTCAGGCGAAGATTAGACGACTAGGTGAAGTTAGGGAAATCGACGGTAGTAAGATTTTTACTGGATGTGGCATTAATGGATTAGCCTGTTGTGAGCAGGTTTGTTGTCTTATATATAAAATTTTGGTACATGCATGATTTATATAATATTTATTTAAAGTAGTTTTTTTTTGTTTTTTTTTAGTTTAGTTTAATTAATTACAAGATATGCTTTTTGTTTATGTAGTTCACCTTTTTTTTTTTAAAACTTACTTGTATGTATGAATTGTGTGGGCTTTTAGTAACTTTTTGAACCGGGCATAACTTTGTTCTCCTTTTATTACTGATGGTAATTTATTATAAATATTAACACCCTCAAACTCCAAATTTCTTCTTCCATAGTTAGTTCTAGGAGGGCGGGTCACTAAGTAACTAGCACGTCTTAAGTTAATCTTTCGTGTTTGTTGTTTTGTCACAAATCTTATATTGGTATGGATTTTGTTATTTAATATTTTACGTATTAGAATACATGTGTAGTATATGTAGGTTTGTTTTATATTCATTATTTTTGTTTCCTCGTATATCTTAGTAGTTGGTGTCCGATATGGATAGTTGAATAGAATTTTAATTAATCTATTTTGAACTCGTTGAATTGGGTCTATATTAGTTTTCGCTGCAGTACCCCAGATTTCAATGAGGTAGTCTTTTTGGGCCACTGACTACCACTGACAGCCGAGCGGCTGTTATTATATACATATAATAACAGCCGCTCGGCCAAGCTCCTCATAATTGATTTGAGTCAATAAATAAAATACCTATTAAAAAGAAATGTTGGCTCAAACCTACATTTCACGGTTTCAGTGGCTTTACTATAAAACAAATTAATGTCAACCGCAGAATGTAATACAATGAGTACAAATATATCAAACAGAAATAAAACAATATTGAAATGAGTACTTAAATTATTCCACTAATTACAAAAGGGGAGGGACACACACACGTAGCATTTCATTTCATGATTGCGTTTCATAAATTATAGGTTTCGTAATTTCACAGTTTCACACGGCACAAACACGTCGCATCCCATTTAGCTTAATAATTATATTTCATACCAAAATTCGGAATACATCAGTAGTGTTTCTCGTTTATAAAATTCACCGAATTTTGTATCCATGCAAATCCACTAAAGTTTATGTTTGTAATTTTAAAATAAAAGCTTTTTATTGAATACATATGAAATATTTTTCTGTCCGTCTGTTTGTTCCGGCTAATCGAATCACCGAAACGGCTGAACCGATTTTGACGAGACTTTTACTCGCAGATAGCTATAAGAAGTAGTTTTACTTAAGCTACTCTTATTTAGTAAAAAGGTTTAGGGTTCCGTGATAAAACAAAAAAAAAACTGTTTACAAAATCCGATTGAAAGGTAATAATATTTTTATAAGAATTTCACGTGGACGAAGAACGTGGGACACAGCTAGTTCTAACATACATATACATATAAATTCACCATACTCTTGTGGCTGTTTTGTTAATTTAAGTACGATGAAAAAAAAACCATTACATCACTAAAGCAACTAAAAACTTTTCGCTAGTAAGTAACTGAAATTCCTTCCGGAACCATACTGTATTACCAAAACCTTTGAATTCAATCCCTTGACAGTAGACCCTTTCAAAATCTTTATGTTTTTCCTGCTACATATACAGTTTAAATAAACCCAAAGTATAAACCAAGCAACCAATTTAAGAACAAGCCAATTATCTTCACCATCTTTTTTATTCTAGTGAAAAATGAAGCCACATTAACTTAATTTACGGTATATTCTTAATTAAGGGCCTGATTTTTAACCAATCAAAACATCCACTTTTCCCTTTTTCTCCGACGGTAAAATAATCTTTTAAGGCGACTACATGAGCTAAACACGTGTTTTATAATGCCTAAAAGTATATGATTCACGGCAATAAACAAAACCAGAAAAATATATGATATTCTTCAGGGTATATGCTAGTATGATAGTGTTTTGAAAACATAATACAATTAATTTGACTCGATAAAAAAAACACGAACTTATCTCTAAAAATTTCTTTCAAATAAATAAAAACATAGGTACTAAAATACATGCGATCATTCCGAGTTTTTGGCAAATAATTCTACAAGCAATATATTAGCATTATATAGTGTTTTAGTTTTTTAGTCCAATCAATAGATTTTTTTAGATCGATCGAAACCACTAATTTCGCACAATTTGGCCCGCAGTGACTGACGTCACAGCCACTTTGTAGTGCAAGCTGATTTGAACTTTATTCTAACAGCATTTCAAACGAAGTTTGAACCACCACAAATAGGCATCGTTCACACCAATGCGTATAATCAGCCGCCGACTGTGAGTATCCAGTACAAAATGTATGAAAGATTTATTTCAGCCGCCGACTGGATCAGTCGATGCCTTAGAGTTGCTAATTTAGCTCATCTAGTCGCCTTAAACCACACATTTCACAGACCAGACTGCCACTACCTCGTTGATCTAGTGGTCGCAAGCGCGACTGCTGACCATGAGGTCCTGGATTCGATTCCCAGGTTGGACAAAGTGTTATTGGGTTATTGCATGAGGAAACTTCGCAACCACAAAGCCTTCTTTAACAGCCACAGAGTCTGGATTTGTGCTCGATTGTTGGCAATAGGCTCGTCCCCTACTACAAGGGACAATAAAGGGTATAAAACACCTCTTAACGAATTGGAAGCCTTAAATTCAAGGCATCCACTTGCCTGGTTAAGCAGAAGCCAGTCTTGAGCTGCGAGATGCCCTAACCAAAAAAAAAAAAAAAAAGGCCAAATGGCGCTTGTTCTTCCCGTCATTACAATTATTTTTTTGTTCTACACCATACCTGGGAACCTTCTTGTTACGGAGATATGCGGGGTCAAAGTTACAACTTTTTGACAAGTACAAGTAAAGTTAAATACAAGTTTTTTTTGTAATATTTTAACTTTTAGCACCTCAACGACCCCCGTACTATTCAATCCATCCATTTTTTTTTTTTTTTTTTTTTTTTTTTTTTTTTTAGGATGGGAAATCATCAAATGACTTCTCCCACTCTGGGCGGAGCGGGAGGGAGTGTCAGACTCTTACTGACTAAAACCCATCCATGTTCCTTCCTCGCCCTTTACGTTCCGGGGCCGCGGTATCTCTTTCGAACAGTCCCGCAACCCCGGCAAGTCCCGCAACCCCGGCAATTCAATCCATCCATCAGCACAATGTTTTGAGTACGTTACATTGAGTTATACCACAAACCGTGATTTTTCACCCCAAAAAAAAAGTTTTTTCCTAGCAATCATATTTGCGTAAAGTTACTTAGTTTGATGTACAGAATGCTTGGTTGACGGCTTTGTGATGAGTCTGTTTACACCCTGTATAACTGGCAAAATGTGGTTGTACTATTAGGTACCTACACTTCTATTTTATTTTATTTTATTTATTTTATACTTTTCGGGAAACTTACAGCTAACAAAAACAATGCTCTTAAATTATACGGATTCGAAGGCCATTTACAAGTTTCCGCAGATACATACATTCAAAGCAAAAAACAAAAAGAAAATCAACAAGAGAAAGAGGTTGGTACAATATACTTATTATAAGTTTGGAAAAATAGCAACACTATCGGATAATACAAACTACAAACTAAAATGTTATGCAAAAGAGAAAAATAAATTAATTTAAAAAAAAACCCTAACCCTCCTACCCTACCCTTCGCGGATGAATGGCGTGAAGTTATGCTTTTACCACAAATCGATAGTAATACACTCTCAAATCTATTCAATAACCATTAGCGTTACCTTTCACGACCACATCAAATAACTGAGGTGCATAAAAACTTCATGAATGGACATCGAATAAAAAAAGTCCGTTAAAAAACCGTGCTCTCTCGCATGAATGCTGCTGATGCAACCCGTTGCGCCGTATCCGACTCGTTCCCGGCGCCAACTCGTGAAATAAATCGGGAACCGTGCAAATGTTACGAACGTATAGCCAGGTTATTATTTTTATTCTGGCTGTCTGGTTTATTATTTGTTTCGGTTTTTTTGTTGTTGATTTGAAGTATTTCGGGGTTGATGAAAATAGGAACGTTCGTTCAAATTAAGTTTTCAAAACCTTTTAAATTGGCGTTTTTTGCAAACCGAGCATTGCCGTTCAACCAGCCTTCTCAAATTATCAATACTCAATGATAAACATTTAATATGCTCTGAATAATTTTTTCCTATACTTTCTTGAAAACTTAATGTCATGTACAAAACGTATCCAATGTTCAAACGAGCGGAAAATATGTGCAAAGCTTTTAATATCCTAAGAAAATATCCATAAAGTGGCAAACAATAGGTAATAATCTTTAACGTGCTGCCTTCATGGCCGTAATGCACGCTCGTACGCAGCGGGCCATTATCATAATGGTTTGAGCCTTAGTGTCGAAGGAAATAAGTAGGAAATAAGGGCGATAATTGTATAACAAGTTTAAAGTTTCTCTGAGTTCTGAGTAAAGCTACACAATTACTGACAGTACTACGCACTAATTGGACAAGTCAACAGTGGTGACCACCAGAAAAGCGCCAAGACAATGAAGCTCGAAGGAGTCCCAAATTTAACTGTCCTGGATCCCGCAACAAAATTAATCAGAAAAGAACAGCGGAGTAGGAAAAACAAAATTTTCTGGTGGTCGCCACTGTTGATTCTGGCTTTAAGGAGTCCCAGTGGATAGTGGATCAGTGTGGCGGACTTGTCCCAAACAAAACAACAGACTTTGGGGACTACGAAAAGCGTACGTGACGGTCCCGCGAGTTCCATGATTTTTGTTCACTGAAAAGTGCTCAACGCGCTTAAAAGTTTGCACTTCAAAAATTGTAAACAGATCAAATCTGTGTGGTGCTCCGGTATCTACACAGTCTTCATATGTCTTGACCAAGATTAGACCTGAACGACTGATGTCTGAACTTTAAAATACCAGTAGGAGCTTGTACCGAGCGGTTCACACTGCAGGAGCCCGCATGGCTTGTAGAAGTGTCATATGTGGTCGCGATCGTCAGAATTGAGGGAATGGCGAAGAAGAAAAAGAAAGAATTTTAAAAGGGAGTGTGACTTCCTTTATCATCTCCAAAAGGGAGTGAGTTTTCTTCGATGCTTCTTCTCAAAGTATGGTTGGAAAGGAAAATCTAACCAGTCTTCAAACCAAATCTAGTATTGTGTTGTTATGTTTTGGAAAACAAATCCCAAGTGTACAACGATTTGACTAGGTTTTAAAAATATTTATTCGTCTATGAAATGTTCCTGTGACTGTTCAGTGAGTGTTCATTCACTATTCCAGTCGTTAGGAACTTGTTTTAATATTGCGTTTTTTTCTATTAAATAATAGTTTTATTAGTGAGAACATACCATTTGGTTTTGAAACAAGTGCATTTGAAATGATACAAATGAAACATGTTGATAAATATCAAACAATTAGGTAAAATAACATATTATGACATTACATCACGCTTGTAAGCCCAAAGGCTTAGTCAGAGGTGTATTATAAGTACACCCACATTTCGACAGTTATGTTTAAGTCCCATGTAATAGGAGACGAGCCTATTGCCATCAACCGGCCACAACTCCAGACTCTGTGGCTGATACTGAGAAAAATCGTGATGGAAAAACGCAAAAACAGTTAGCCCGGGTCGGACAAAGTGTTTTTGCGTTTTTCCATCAGGGTCGAATCCAGGACATCACCCTCAGCAATTACAATTAGGTAAATAATATGAAATACGAAAGTACGACAAATTTTAATGTAATCCAAGTAATAATAAAATAGACTGAGTTATATGGGTTAATGCCTGAAATAAACGATAATACATATATATTTAAGCTAGAAGTATGTACGTACTAGAGAGATATTAATAAAGATAAGGTAGACCGGTAGAAAATGCCCAAGGCATTAAGTCCGCTTTTGTACAGTTTTTATTTGTGCAAAAAGTTTTAGTAATTAAATTAATATTCAAAAAAAAATGTCTTACGACTGATCTGTACATACTCGTAGTAGGTTCACACGCTATATACTTTCACATAATTATAGTAACCCTCCACACATAAACAGTAGTAACAAATTAAACTCGGATACTGCCATAAACACAAAGTAAACATTAAATTAGATAATAAAATATATGGTTACGACTAATCTGCACGTAGTTTATAGCTCGCTGTAAAGGTAAGGCACTTAATTACAAATACTGAAGTTTACACTAAGTTAGTACACAGTAGGTAACTCGCTACTATGTTTTCAGTAGGGAAATCTACTCAGTTTTTTATTTCTTTGCTTTTTTTCAAGCAACTTGGGGTAAGTTGATTGACCTGTTTTCGTTAACACATCAAACAAAGAAAAACAGCCGTTTTCGATAGTTTGTGAACGTCGATCGTGTACAAAAATGGATTAGCATGAAATGCCAGACAAAATGCAATCAGCATTTTTTTTATTGGGAGAAGTCCGCCATACTATTCCCAAACAACTGCAAGTCCTGAAATTACGAATCAGCTCGACAAAGTCCCAGAGAAACAATTTAACTATCTTGGATACAACGAAATTAATCAGAAAATAATAGGAGGAGGAGGAGGAAAAATATTTAAGTATCACGAATTTTTGAACAACGTCACAATTCAGCGTTAAAATAAGATTAATCATAACAACACACAATCCCATACCAGCTCAAAATAAAAAACCGAAACAAACCGTTAACGTATACAAGCGATGTACCGAAAACAACTCGAATCGTACTGCAGAGCCTCTCAAACAAACGAGATACGTGCAGATGCATTCAAATTATCAAATATACGGGGTATCTTCGACTGTGGTACCGAGGTCCCCAAACAGGGTGTGTTGAATTAAGAGACATGTACCAGGAATTCAAATATAGGCTTGAATGCTGCCTGTTTCAATTTGTAGACTGCTGTTTGTGTTGAGTAGATTTATGTTGGACACAGTTTTAGTTGTACTGTTCGATGATGTTCCCACCGCTGGTACAGACACCTATTTTCTATGAGTTAGAGTGGGCTTTAATTCACCAGAAGGGTTAAGTTTGTGTTGGTAGATGACACAGTCATGACTTGGACGTTTTACTGTTTCATATAAAAAAAATGTTAAAAACGCAACATAAGTTTAAACTATCACAAAAAAATACTTTGAATTGCTAAGAAAATAACGTTTTTTTTTAATATGTCAAGAAACGTACTGCGCCTACGACACTCAGTTGCGGCACCAAGTTAGTGACTACGGCGTAGCCGGCGCTGTGCTACGGCGTAGACCCCCAATTCATTCTAAATTATTATTCAGTATTGTCTTTTGTTAAGGTTATGCTTAGGGTTTGCTATCTATTTAGCTATTTACTAAGATGTATGTAAGAAAGTTTGCCCTTGGTTGGCTGTTTTTGTTTTCTCCTATATCGTGGGTGTGTTTCCAAACATTTAAACACACATGCACAAACAGGAAGACCTAACAATTACCTGTTAGCTGTACAAATATGTGTTTCATGCGGGAATTGAACCCGGGAGTCATGACCCGCAGAACAGCAGCTGCTACACAATTCCCTTCTCAGTACAGGCTTATTTGAGTGAGTTTCATTTGAACCAAACGACTGTCTAGTCTAACATATTTTAAACTACATCTACAAGGTTTATGCACATGACCCACAAACACTTTGAGCCGTACATCATCCTATAATGTCTGAAACATGGTCGGCACACGTCATCAAATTCTCCTCTTGCAAACTGCTAACGACAAAGGATACTGACCAACAAATCGTTGACGCAATTTGCTTCAACCTCAGCCGACCAACTTGGTCGCCTTATAAAGGATTCTCGGCTAATGAGTACAAGAAGGCGGTTTGTCTTAAAGGTAATTATACAATTATTGACATAAAATGACAGAATTAAAATAAAATAGTTACCTTGTCAATGCCAACACTTAAATAATACTTATTAGAACAAGCAAAGAGGAAATGCTTCGACGGAATATCTAAGTACTCGTATACCACCGCATTTTGATAGTATATAGTGTCATCTCAATGGTGCAGATGAGACCATACCCAATCCTTGGTTTCGTTTGCACCATTAATGGTGCAAACGAAACTAATTTGTCTCATCTGCACCATTGATGGTGCAGGTCAATGGTGCAAACGGTACGACGGGAACTTAACTTGTTGGTCATACAAAATAATAAGAGATCGAAAGAAAATCTTTTTATTTTAGACTTTATGTACAATAGTGGTACTTAAAACGAAGACCAAGAATTATGTACCCGTCAACCTTAGATTTACTTATATATTTATTTTAAGTCAAGAGGCGGACTTAAGGTCGTCGGCATTTTCTCACAGTCAACCTTTGGGCGATGCTGAGACAGTGACGCGCCAAACAAATAAACACCTTATTTGTTTCTTTATTGTGTTATTTTTGAAGTGAAAACTTCTTAAGGCGCGTTGAGTTGAGTTTTTGAACGAACATAAATCATGGAACTCGCGTGACCGTCACCTAACGCGTCGCAAGTTTTTTTTTTCAATTTATTTATCTATCCAAGGGGATGCCAGTGAACAAAGAATGGATTTACCAATAATTAAACAATTCAAAACTTTTCCATTTTTATTTCTTAGCAGCAATATGGTAGACGACAATAAAAACTAATTAGTAAAAAAAAAATTAAAAAAAAATTTGACCTGTATTTTTTCTTTTGTTACGTAAACCAAAATTGACAAAGATACGACGCTTTTAAAATTCTCATTACGTCACGACTAGGTATAATTTTTAGCTAGTTCTGACGTCACGAGCCCCCACTCCCGAATTTTGATGCTTTTTATCTTTGTCAATATTCATTGATTTACAAAAACAAAAAATACGTGTCCATTATTTTCCAATAATCTAACTGACGGACTAAATAGATTTGCAATTTGTTTATACTGTCGTCATGCCTATTGCATTTTCTACAAACGCAATTCATATTGAATTGCATTAAAAATTCACTGACGCGGCACTGTCGAGATTCGAGAACATAATTTAATTATATGAAAGTCAACTCTCAGGAGCTTCCTTTAAGGCCGCCATTAAAATCTGTTTATCTGGTACATTATTCAGGCAAGGTAAGGACTTGGAACTAATTAAATTGGATGCAGGAGACGGAAAGCCTTTGACTTGCTTTATGTGCCTTGCAGTAGTAAATAAGCAAAAGTTTTAATTTGTGCGGATTTCTAAGAAATAGATTTATTTGTTGCGTTGAAGAAAGCTACAAGTTTGTGTAATTTTGCTAGCAGACGGATGCCAATTAGAAATAATAATGCAATTTCTTGAAAGTGGGCAGATATATAGCAATGTTGCTTATATTCAATTTATAACCAGTATTCTAGGAATACTATTTATACCTGGAGAAAATGTAGGTATTTTAATAAATATTATTCAATCATTGTTTATTCAATTTTCCTTTCAATTTTATAAGGTAAGATACGATAAATATTCGTCATCACGACTTTTAAATGTGTTTAGTAAGTAGTACTCGTAAATATCACCGCTCTTTTCGCATATAGGTAGCACATAGCATATTAAGCATATAATCAGACTATAATGTTCCCACTGCTGGGACGCAGGCCTTCTGTCTGTGAGAGGGAATAGGCTATAATTCAGCACGCGGACCCACTGCGAGTTGGAAGATGACACAGTGTCTTCGATTTTTTTATTCAAAGACACGCCCGTTTCCTCACGATGTTGTTGCCTTCACCGTTTTGAGGGCAGTGGTGATAAATTAATAAAAAAGTAATGCGCCTGCCTGGGTTTGAACCCACGACTTACTGCTGAAAAGTCGGGGCCGCCACCACTAGGCCGCCGCTGCTCTCAGATAATACAATGTTGTAAATATTTCATTTAAAACAGGTGTATGGTTATGACGCACTTACGTTTTATTAAACGTATAATTTCAGCACAAAGCTCTCAAATAAATTTCCTGAGGGACACCAGATGATATTAGAGTACATCACAAATATTTATTGCTATAAACACGTCCACTGAGACTTAATAAAATTACGCAATATATCATGTTGTTATTTTAAATCATTTTTGAGTTGTTTTTGACATTTTTTAAACAAAAAACATCAGTAATTTCGTACACAAAAACAAAAGAACAAAACGGACAGAAAAAAAGATACGATTTTCTATGGAGAAAAATACCCTAAACATTTTTTACTATTACACTGAAAATTGCTTTAATATGTAGTAGAGTACAATTTGTTCGGAACCACAATGATGTCCTTTTATTACAAAATAAAATGTATTACTCAACCAACGGTGTCTTCTCATAGTCTTCACTGTCTCGTTCATGGGTAAAGACTCTCTCAACTTCTTAGTTTGTGATTGGTATGCTTGCAATGTAAGTTGAGAGGTAAATTACGGATACATTTAAATTTTGTACAAAGTTTCTACAACGAATTCAGTTTTTACAGTCTACCTAATCGACCTACTTTCATAAGCATTGACTTAAATTAACCCAATCGTAAATAAAGTCCCATATATGTTACAAATGACTCAATGTGTCCTTCAAAATCTATTTACGTCCAACATACCTACGACCTCCAACCTCGCAACTTTAACAAATAACAAAGAAATAAACTTCTTTTACAATAAAACATGTTTGTCAAAGATACATATCCGAGTCATTCACAGACATTCACCAGCATTTAATATAATTCAAAAGTGATTTTCTAGTAAAACTTTTGGACAAAAACTTATTATTTCCAAATAGTATCATCATCTGCTTAGCCTTTTCCCAACTGTGTTAGAGTCGGCTTCCAGTCTAACCGGGTGCAGCTGAATACCAGTGTTTAACATGGAGCGACTGCCTATCTGTACTCCACTAACCAGTTAGTACTGGGGTAATACGATACCCCTGAGTTGGACTGATTGTCTTACTTTCGGGCAACCTGTGACAACAGTCAAAGATCTACAAATAGCAGACGTGACCAACGGCTTAACGTGATTTTTACTAACATAGGTATAAGTTATGTTTTTGTTTTTTACTAACCCATATTATCCCAAACAAAAATTACTGACGTTGCTCAAATAGCCGCTAAGCTGTAGTGGGACTAGACTGGCCACGTCTGCCGCATGCCCGATGAGCTGTGGGCCAAAATAACCACTTTCTGGAGCCCTGATACAGCCAGGAGGCGTCGCGGCAGACCTCGCAGAAGATGGCGGGACGAGCTGGACAAAACCAATGACCAGTGGCCAACATTAGCCCTGGATCGAACCAACTGGAAGTCATGGGGAGAGGCCTTTGCCCAGCAGTGGGATGATGCAGGCTAGCAGTAACAGTAACAGTAACTAACCCATATGGATGTTGCTTATCCGAAGTTTTTTTTATCTATGGGTGGACTGGACGCCCCTCCACGGATCCAATCTAGACAAGTGCTGCTTAACCAGAAAATCGTCCCCAGCTGCTGTCACCACGAAATATATTTCTTCTAAACAAAAAAGAATCATCGAAATCCGTTCACAATTGGTGAAGATATTGCTAAACATACACACAAAAAAAAAACAAATTAATAAACTCCTCCTTTTGAAAGTCGGTTAAAATTAGATAGCTACAAAGGGTACAAAGGGACCCCGTACAACGACGGAGATAAATGAAAACAATATTTTGTAAACAATATTTATACTTCTTTTTCCAAGTCTGAACAAATCCTTACCACGCTTGACGCAGCCATTGTTCAAGCCACCTAGCCAATTATATAAGGCAATAATTACAAACTTCACGTCTCCTGACGTCATAAGCTCGCTTACTTTATTTCAGCTCGGATTTTAATTAAACATTGTGCTGGTTCTAAGTTGCCTGCCAACGCACGACTCATACAAATGCGTTTGCGTACATGAAGGTAGGTATTACTTACTTTACATGTGTGTGTTAATTAGTCAAATGACGTTATTATGTAGCTTTCATTAATATTGGTGTTCTGATTAAGATTTGGTGTTAGATGCTGTAGCTTACTGTTACTATATTATTCTTATTAATACACGGGAACATGAAAGTGGGAATTTTCAATATGTTATGTGTCCTTAATGCCTCTCAGCGTCTTTCTAGCTTTTTCCCAACTACATAATATGTTGGGGTTGGCCTGCAATCTTACCGAGGAGCAATTTGGTCACTAAGCCCTGTGGTAAGACTAGTTGCCAGATTTCGGATTTCTAAATACCCGTTACGACTATCAAAGATCTACAAGTGACAGTCGGATCGTTAAACTATTTTAGACTAGCAAGTTATATTTGGCGCCCAACGTGGGGCTAGAACTTAGCTCAACTTCAAGAGAACCAAGATCATAATCCCAGCTAAACAAAACACGATCTCCCCATTAATAATCCCACACAAGTAACATGAACTATGAACTATGCTGTTTCACATACTAAAGCGTACAAGAGTCTAGTTCGCTTCCCAAGTACGTAGTTATCACCGCATGGGGAACCAACTTGCACAAAGCTCTAACTTATACAATGCGGGTAGTTCAACTTACTTATAGTTTTATTATATCCAAGTTATTAGCTGAAGTCGCATTTCAATGAGGAATTATGTTGGTACAATCATGAGCAACACATAGACGTAGTAATTGTTAAAAGTGATTTTCTGCTACTGTATGGGGTTGTTTTTTTTTATTCTGTTACAAACATAGTATTTGGAAATAGTGAAGCTAGTGGCTAAATAATAACAGCAGCTCGGGATTATCGTCTGGTTAAGCTGCACTTGCCGAGGTTGGCCGGTGGAGGGGTGATCACCCATTACATACCGAGCTAAAACACACGTTAAGCCGTTGGACCCGACTGTCATTTATATACATCTTACGCAGTCGTTACAGGTATTCAGTGGCCTGGAAAGGCTAGGCCTGATGAGGACACCGATATATTACAAAATAAACTAATCTACATACCTCCTTACACCAACGGCCATGTCCTCCTGGTGAGCCATAGTTTGACGGTGCAGGACTCCTGTCCTGCACTATGTGTGGCTCCACCTGCACTCTGAGTGACCTCTCCGAGGCCACCCCCAACGCTGTCGAGGTAGCAGAGTACTGCTCGAAAACCATTTAAAAATAAAAAGAGGGGAAATCATCGACACGACGAAGAAGAAGTGGCCTGAAAGTTTGACAACCAGTCTTACCAAGAAGTATCGTTTTACTAGACTGAGTTGCCAGATGGGCAGTTGCTCCATCCAAAATACTGATATATTCAATTAGACTGGAAGCCGAGCCCTGGAAAGGCTAGGCCTGATGAGGACACCGATATATTACAAAATAAACTAATCTACATACCTCCTTACACCAACGGCCATGTCTGTCACTTACCCAACTTTGTATTTAATAAACCGTTTATAAAACATTAATTGTGAATGTCAGCTTTATATTGTATTAATGCTAAGACTTGCTTCATCAGCGTTTAATTAAACAATGGGTTTATCGTTCACGCTTCGCGCCTAGTTCGTTTTCCCTCTAAGCTCGTTATTTACTTTGACGTTTCTATGTATTTATAATTGTACATGTGTATATATGTAGTTTCTTGGTTATTATGTTGGTTAGGGTTTATTTTTAGGCCACTGTAATAATTGTCAGTTTGTTTAGGATAGGACATCCGAAATGTTTATGAAGACATGCGATTGATTTTAATTAATGTCTTTGATTTAGTTTTGGTTGAATTGGGTCTGAAATATTTTATTTAAATGAAGACACAAATAAAAGCCAGACAAAACAAATCTAAGTATACATGACAAGTTTCATAAACTCCTACCCAAAATATGACAACAAATAACAGATTCCATCTCTTTGAATAAGCAACTGAATATCAGATCAAACAAAGATCTTGGTTGAGCTCAGTAGAGCGAAAGACAGAAATACCCACAATGATAACTGTGAATCACAACTGTTTCTATTTTATCGTTAAAGACACCGACAATGGCTGAAACTTCTTCGTCTTAGTACATTACTGAGAACATTGAAGAGAATTTCTAGACATTTACACAATTTAACGGGTCTGTTATCTGGGCAATGATTCAAGCTGTCTTCGCTGTAAATCTCTTCGTCCCGAAATAATTGTAGCAACATTACTTAAATGGAATAGAACGATACAATTTGATAGAAGATTTTCGATTTTCTTTCTTCATAAAACGAGCGAGTACACTTTATTTTTCTAAACTACTTAGGTCCATGTTCACCGAAAAGATAACCGTCTGATTATCTAAAAACAGCTGTCACTGTGACATGTTCCCATACAAAAATGCGTTTTAAACAGCTGTTTTAGGTAATCAGACTGTCATATTTTTGGTGAACATGGACCTTAATATTATCACAGGATAAAAATCTTAGACTGTGATATTATAAAGAGAAAAGAGTTGATTTTTTGTTTGATTTTTTTGTTACGACTCAAGAACTACTCCAAAGAAATTCTTTCACCATTAGAAAACTATATCTTAACCGAGTGTAACACAGATTATAAATTATTTTGATATCATGCAAAATAGCCGAGCTATTACAATTTTCCGGGCGAAGGGCTTTTTTAATTGTCTGTTTTTTGTTTCTGTTCACAAACCCTTATGATTTTGAACAGAAAATGTAGTAAGCAACACTAAAAAGAAATAACAAACCAAAAATACGTTTGCACATAACCAAAAAATATCGCTTGGCAAAAATTTTCATATCAGTAATGACGGTCCGAATAACGCATAAAAACCGAAATATACCTACACCGAGGGGTTTTAATAAAAACCGAAGCAGTAACTTGTGAAACCTTATTGTTCAGCCCAAATGGCTAGGCTATGAATCTATAGAAAGAATTGATTAAATTGACAAACCCTATCGATCAGACTTATTTTAATGCAAGGAGTCTTTCTTCACATTGAGACGGTTCGATTTGGTAGGCACTTTTTAGTTGAAAAAAAAACGACGCACATGACATATCAACGAATAAATTAAAAAAATATATACATAAACTTATACTCAAAAGTAAGGCGATTTCAATTTTCAAATATTTTAAAATTTGAAAATAGAACGACCTTCCCTCACATGTGCCAGAGCAATGTTACGCCCTGTATCACGTGCACCGTATAGAAATAAGCCGTTGTAACAAGCTCCTCAAATTGCTTGCAGTGCACACAAATCTGTGTATTTCCTTGCTTCACAGAACGTTCGGCCGACGTAAGACGTGAACAAAATGTAACATGAATGGATTTGTTTCGCATCTCTCTGGATTTTATTTGGCAGGTCGGTATTGTATGTGCTCGATGCGCTATGAGCATAGAGTTATGAGATTTAAACTTAGAATACAAAGAGGATGGAGTGTTGGTACGTGTTTTGGATGTTTTTGAATTAAGATCTGGCAGTTTTTATTTATTCAAGACATGAGTATACATTTATTATTATCACATTGATTACTGCCTTGCATGAGGTCCTTTTTTTTTTTTTTTTAGGATGGGAAATCATCAAATGACTTCTCCCACTCTGGGCTGAGCGGGAGGGAGTGTCAGACTCTTACTGACTAAAACCCATCCATGTTCCTTCCTCGCCCTTTACGTTCCGGGGCCGCGGTATCTCTTTCGAACAGTCCCGCAACCCCGGAACAGTCCCGCAACCCCGGAACAGTCCCGCAACCCCGGTTGCATGAGGTCCTGGGTTTGATTTCCAGCTCGGACAAAATGTTATTAGGGTTTTCCATCAGGATTTTTTCAATAGCAGCCACGGAGACTGAATTTGTGCACGATTGATGTCAATAGGCTCGCCCCATATTATATGGTCATCATCATCATCATCGGCTTATTAATGTTCCCACTGCTGGGACAGGCCTCCTCTCTATGAGAGGGAATGGGCTATATAATCCACCACGCGGGCCCAGTACGGATTGGTAGATGTCACATGTCTTCGAATTTATGGTTCTAGGACATGCCGGTTTCCTCACGATGTTTTCCTTCACCGTTTTGAGAGCAGCGGTGATGTAATAAATTACACAAAGTAATGCGCCCCAACTAGCAAAATTTAAACTTACAAGTGTCCTAAGACCAACATTTTTTACTCTTTTAGCATACTTACAAACAACTGTAAGTGTCGATTTAGGCGCACTTTATAAGAGAATTCTCACTTAGAGTCAACTTATAACGCTCTAATTGAAGATTACTTTACCCTTATAATAGTCTTGTTACTGCTGTTTTAATACCAAAATAACTTATGATGGTTTTATAATGGCATGGTTTGAAGGAAAATAGGACTTAGAGCGATCTTACGGCTGCTCTTATAAGTGTAATTCCCCTTATATTGCTCTCTGGAAGCTCAATAAAGGAGTTTTATCACAACGGCCGAAAGAGTGCTGCTGGAATAAAAACAAAAACAAGTTTAAGTGTCAATTCATGTCTTTTATTATTTGTATTTTTATTTCCTGTAATCATTTACTTAATTATTTGGTTGATAGTTATGTCTATGAACTTAAAAGAGTTGCGGTGTACATTTCTTCGAATGTTTTGTGAAATAAAGTGAAATATTTTCACAGGCCCACTTAATTATGTATTTAGAACAATAGTAAAAAAATATTAATTAATTGTAAAAATAAAAACTGACGCCATTACAGATTGATAGGACCAATTACTCTTCTCTAAGATAAGCTTAATACTAAAATGTCTTATTTTACACTACCTAAGTTAATTTTAAACCTTTTGGTCTTAATGAGCACTTACATAAGGTATAACTACTTGCAGCCATTTAATAAATTTAGGGTTCCTTTGAAAATAATATGTAAACACTTTTTGAATTTTTTAAATTGTTTTTCTCCTAATGTACTGATTAAAATTTAATGTTTTCTGGAACTCATATTTTTATGGAAAAGATCCAATCTCCTAGTTACAATCGTGATTTCTCGCGAAAATTGCTAAAATATTAAAAGGAAAGTCTGGTATACTATTCTGAACCGCCCACATTTTGATTTCTTCACGAATTTGTATATTTTTTTCGTTATCCGTTGTAACTTTTTCACATTCAACAGTCAGAACCAGAATTAAGACTAGAATCTGCAAGTTCAAAGTGTTCAGAGCTGCTAAATTCTTGATTTTGTACGAAACCATCGAACGATTTTCTGGCGCCATCTTTTTCTATCGTAGTTCTACTAGTACCAAGTAGCTTTTTTGTGAGATTCTTAATAAAGTGTTCACAAGTCTTTTAAAAGACAAAATATTCTGATAGAGCTCTACAATTATTCGTCTTCTCTTTAATTTGACTCAGAGAAGTCCATTCACACTTACAACGTGTTGGTTTTATAGTAGTTTTATGCAAAAGTTTATTAAGGTCATAAGTGTTATAAAACACTCAATGCAGACTCTACTAAGAAATAATGTACTTTTAGGATGCTTTCTTAAATGCAAATAATATTCAAGAGCAATTGCTCTTTAAAAATGCACCTGTAAGACAACTGTGCTGATAAATGCGTTACAACGATTCTTTATACACATCTATAAGAGCACGTACTAAGTGTTAGTATTCTTTTAGTACAAAACGCCTTAAATCATGCTTTTATGAGAGGTATTGTCATAGTCTAGACACATGTAAGTCTGCTGTAACACCTTGGTTCTTAATCAGTATATATACGCAAGAGAAAATTGCTAGTTGGATAATGGCCGACATTCTTAATAAAGTGTTCACAAGTCTTCCATAAGACCAAATAGTCTGATAGAGCTCTACTATTATTCGCTTTCTCTTTAATTTGACTCAGAGAAGACAATTTACACTTAGAACGAGTTGGTTTCATAGTAGTTTTATGCAAAAGTTTATTAAGATCATAAGTGTTATAAACCACTCAATGCAGACTCTACTAAGAAAGAATGTACTTTTAAGATGCTTTTTTAAGTGTAAATAATATTCAAGAGTAATTGCTCTGTAAAAATGCGCTTGTAAGACAACTGTACTGATAGATGTGTTACAACGATTCTTTATATACATCTATAAGAGCACGTACTAAGTGTTAGTACTCTTTAAGTACAAAACGTCTTGAATCATGCTTTTATAAGATGTTCTGTCATAGTCAAGACACATGTAAGTCAGTTGTAACAACAAGAGAAAATTGCTAGTTGGGGCCTGCCTGGGTTCGAACCCACGACTTACTGAACGTAAGTCGTGGCCGCCACCACTGGGCCACCGCTGCTCATTATATGGTACTTAAACATAACTGGCGAAATCTGGCAATACTATTTGGTATACCTCTGTCTACATAACCTTTCAGGGATTACAGGTGTGATGTTATGTATGAGTAAACAAACAATTGAATTGAACCTACTTTACCAAATAAGGTATCTTAGAGTGAAGTATACTTTTGAAACTGAACACTTTAATCTTAAATCAGTATTATTACTGCTATGGAATATTGACACGAACAACTCTTGAACGTTGTTTAGATGTATTGATCCCAGTCAGTTTCATCGATATAATTCACTAGGTCCCAGTTTATAAATAAGTCAGTTAAAAATATTAAATCTCTAAAAGTCAGTGTAAATGATCAACATAATTATTTTGTAACACAAAAGATACTATTTCTCTTTTGCATCCAAAACAGACAAGTTATTTTATTACAACGTCTATTTCAATGGTCTCCTGACACTTTAGCTTAGTCATTACACTTTAAAGCGGTTCGTTTAGCCGCTTCATAAAATATCCAGAATGTAACACGTCCAGAACCTTCCATTAAATATGCATCTCTTGCTCTAAAAGTGGCTCATTATAGTTATTTGACGTCTCTTTACGCGGCCTTTAGTTGGTGAATGTACGGTCACACATTCCTTTCATGCGTGATATTCTTTTTTCAATGTGTTTCAAAATCACCGAAGTTTTATATCGACCATTTTCTCGGATCTCAGTTTTTAGATTTTAAATAAATTATGGAGGTTCCCCTTAATCCAGTGGTAGTCGCAGGCTCTACTGCTAAATAATATGTGATCAAACGAACTTCACAAGCGAAGTTCGATCAATATTATATGAGTCGCTTCATTCGAAGATATAATATAACCAGGTAGTCCTCTCAGCCTACAAGGTAGCATGCACGCATTTTAGAGATTTAAGAAAATCGATATAGATATCGACTTTTTAATCGATTCTTTCGGACATATTGCCACGCCTCTAGAATAGCCGTCATTCTTTTAGAGATCTAATACAAAACTTTATCGTTTGGGTAGGGCTGGGTGGGTGTTATATCTTCGAATGAAGCGACTCATATAATATTGATCGAACTTCGCTTGTGAAGTTCGTTTGATCACATATTATATTTCATCGCTTCATTCTTTAGATATAATATAACCAGGTAGATGTTTAGAGAAAAGTTTTGTATTTGGTTTAATAAAAACAACTAGCTTCAACCGAGGACAATAGTTTTAATTCCATAAACCAATGTACTTTAATATACAACCGAAATTCACAAACATAATGAACAATATTCAATATAATAAAGAGTAATTTTACGTTCTTAATTATTTGAATAAGTCTAATTAACATAACTATTATTTAATTATCTTGCACGTTTTGTAAAATCACTTGTGCAAAATTGTTATCATTTACAACCGGCCGATGATAGAATTTGGCAAACACTTGTGATGCATTGGTCCAACCAGCGGCCTTCCTTATCGTATCGACACAGACTCCTGCGGCGGCGGCTGCGGACGTGGCGGCGTGTCGCGTACTATGCGCACTGAACGCCGTCACGTCAACGCCGCTCTCCGCCATAGTTTGCTTAATCCATCTGCTTATAGACTGTGCTGTCGCGCTCTTGTAGGGGCGCTTCACAGTAATTAAGAGATTGGACACGTTAGTGGGTCTGTCCTTATCGGTGACCTGGAGGTAGTCCTCAAGGGCAGTCGCAGGACAGATGCGGAGATCTTCACGGAAATATGGTAAGAATAAGGCCGGCTGTTCTCGACCAGCCGCGGATGTCTTTAGAATATCGCTGATTGCAATGTTAACTCCACAAGTGCCCACGGTTATGTTTTCGAGTTTTATTAGGGATAAAGTTTGAACACGTTGAGCAGTGCATAACGCTAACAAAATTACTAACTTTTTAGTAATTTTCTCTCTGCTGAGCTCTTTATTAGGATACCAATAGGAAATATTATTTAATACTATTTGTGGGTCCCATGTATGACTATACTTTGGGAAGTTAGGCCTTAATTTAAACGCTCCTTTCAGCAGCCTTTTAACACGGTCATCGGATCCAATGTTATTACCTAATAAAAGAGATAATGCAGATCTGTGACAATTAAGAGATCCGTAAGAAATTCCTTTATTATACTGTTCGCTCAAAAACCTCAAAACAGTTGAGACTGAGCAATCAACTATAGGGTAATTTTTCTCCTCGCAAAATTCCCACCACAATTTTAATGTCACGTTGTACTGTTGCATCGTGTTGTTTGACAAAGATGCGAGTATTAAATCTAAAGCCGATTCTGGGACGCCGCGTAGTGAGAACGCCTGCCTGAGAGTACTGCGGCCCCCAGGGTAAGTGGATTTCTGTAACATGTTCCAATACGATGTTCGTTAGGACACATCCATATTATATCGGAGATAATAATTTCCATTAAACGAGGATACCAGGCCTGAGATGGCCAAAATGGAAATACTAAGATGCCAGTGGCCTTTTCCTCTACTATTTTTTGAATACACTTGAGAATAAGTGGAAAAGGAGGAAAAGCGTAAAAGAACTTGTTGCTCCAGTTTACTGTAAAAGCATCGATGAACAAAGCGTCGGTATCTTTTTTCCATGATATATAATCTTGGCATTTGGCATTAGCCCGAGAAGCGAACAAGTCTACTTCGGGTTGCCCGAAAGCTTTTGAAATTCTCTCGAAAGCTGAGACAGACAGTTCGCATTCGGTGTCTGGGTTCAGTCTTCGAGACTCCTCGTCCGCTTCGTAATTCGCTTTAGTGTTAATGTAGGAGGCGAACAACCAAATATTTCTCATTTCAGACCATTGCCAAATTTGTCTAGATAGATCATTTAAGTGGGGGTATTGTATACCGCCCATGCGGTTTACGTAACTGATAGCCGTTGTGTTATCGACGCGCAATAAAATGGAGCAATTGGATCTTTCACTGACGAAGTACTTTAAAGCCAAGAAAACTGCTAACAACTCCAAATAGTTGATGTGTAATTTAAGTTCGTTTTTTTTCCAAGCTCCGTGAGCTCGTTCCTTGTTACACACTGCTACCCAACCGGTACGTGAAGCGTCCGTGTAAATTTCTAAATCGAAGTTAGCAGTTTTCAGTGAGTTTTTAGTTTTAAATATGTTCAATTTCCACCAATACAAATCATCTACGACAATAGGGTGTGGTTTGAATCGTGCTTCATAATCCGGTATTTTTTTTTTTAAAAGCAAGGAATTTTTGCCTTTCTAGAATCATAGTGTACAGCCAGCCATATTTGGCTGCAGGGCATGCCGCCACTAAAACTCCAATTAATTGAGAAAATTCTCGTATTTTGCACTTGGGTAAGGATAAGAATTTTTTAACCAAGTCATATATTTTTCGTCGTTTTTCGAGTGGTAAAGAAATTGATTGATTTACTGAGTCGAATATGAAGCCGAGAAACTTACAAGATTGTTTTGGTACAAGTGAACTTTTTTCGTAGTTCACTATGAACCCAAGGCATTCTAAAAGGTTTAAAGTAACTGTAACGTTTTTTAGGCATTCGTCATAGTTGTCACCAAAACACAAGATATCGTCCAAATAATAAACATTTTTAAAACCTTGAAAACGCAAATGTGAAATAACTTCTTTCATTATCTTAGTGAAGACTCTGGGAGCTACCGAAAGGCCATATGGCATGGAATTAAACTCGTAAGTGATAATATGCATATTCTCGTCTTCAAATTGAAATCTTAAGAACTTTCGGTCTGATTTGCGAATTGGTATAAGCAAATATGCTTCTTTAAGATCAATGGTAGCCATAAACCCGTTACTAGGAAGTAAACGAGATGCCGTTCGGTAGTCTTCCATTTTGAAGTGCGATTTTGATACAAATTTGTTCAAGTTTTTTAAATTTAGAATAAATCTCTTATCTCCGTTCGGTTTTAAGGCTAAAAATATTTTAGAAATAAATTGATTTTTAGACGTTGAACAAGGGCTAACTGCACCTAAATCTAGTAGTTTTTGAATCGCTAAAGTCATGTCGGCTTTTTCAGATGCCGACAGAGACACTTGTGGTACGTAAAATTGTGTGACACTAGAATCGAATGGGATTGCATAACCCGTACGTATCTACTTTAAAATTATAGGGTTACTAGTAATTTTTAGCCAGCAATCGTAGAAATAAGAGATTATACCGGCATGTTGTACCTGAACTACTGGCGCGTCGCAGGGGCCCGTGGCTTGCTCGAACTGGACGCATTCGATGCTTGCTGGTTCCGAGGTGGAAGCCGCCGACTCGTGTGAGTGCTTGTCCTGCTCGTCCCTCTCCGCCCCCCCCTGTTCTGTTGAAAGCGCGGGGGGCCGGACCAGTTTCCCTGGTACGTGCCTGGTTGGCGGTATTGGTACTGGGGACGGGTGCTTGGTGCGGCCTGTTCCGATGTGGTGGTATTTTGAGCCTTAGGAAGTTTCTTAATCGATAAACCTTGTTTTTCAATCGTTTTCGATGCTTTGATTTTTTCGCTTAACTTGTTACCGTACAAAGTTTCATCCCGTTCGCTATCTTGAACAATATTAAGGAAAGGTTTCGCTAAGGCGTAGTTAATGACACTGATTCGCGATTGTGTAACCTGATGGTGGGGATCCGTTAGAATTCGACATCCATCGCTTATAATTTTTATTGATTCTATTTTGTTGTCGCTAGTCAACATTAAGGTCAAAGCCTTATTGATGGCTGTGATGCCGACCCCTAATTGTTGCTGCTCAGTATCCTTCCTTTTATCGCGATGACGCGACGCTTCTGAAATAGCCGCCGCGACCTCGTTATTTAGTTTCGGAGCTTGTAGGAGGGTGCAATTTTCAGGCACTAGATATTGCTGCAGCAATTTTTCTTTTGCCTCTTTTGGTAACCCTTTCTTGAGAATAGGTTCCCATCGCTGAGCTAAGCTATGATGGATCTTCTCTCCGAATTTAGGAGTTACACCTGTTTCTTCTCCGAGCGCTGTTAGGAGCTCTGGATCAAGCTCAGAACAGCTACCAGGGTCCTGGCTAGGTATTGAAGCCTCTGCAGTGGGTATAGGATCAGTCTCATCTGGCGCATCAATAGGTATATCGCTTAACGCTGGGTCGGAACGTACCGATGTGTCATCGTCTGAAAAGTACGAGACGAAACTGTAAAACGTATTTTATCCTTCGTGTTAACTCACGGTTAACCGCCAGGAAGGCCGGTTACATATAACACAGCGATGGCCTTTTAATTTTAAGTTCGTATAATTTTTTTTTTTTTTTTTTTGTGGGTATTTTACATGTTGGTATATAGCCGTCGTGTTAACTCTCGGTTAACCGCCAGGCGAAACATGTGTTATACCGTTATTTCAACTTCATAAGGTACTAATATAGTAATTTTTGAGTTGCATGTTACGTTTGTGGCCTTCGTGATAACTCTCGGTTAACCGCCAGGCATATAGAACATGAAGAAAAATGATAATTTCAAATATCGAACAACGGAGGGTAAATTGTACATACCAGAATCGGATGAAGATTCAATTATAATCCGACGATGTTTACGCCGCTGTTCTTCCTCAATCTTCTTGATTTTACTTAAATAATAATCGATATTATTTTTCCGCTTCGGCATTTTACACTTTGAAAATACTTATTTTAAAACTTTTACAGAGACAAAGCGCGTGTGCGGTTGCTACCTTGCACGAAAAAAGAATGACGGCTATTCTAGAGGCGTGGCAATATGTCCGAAAGAATCGATTAAAAAGTCGATATCTATATCGATTTTCTTAAATCTCTAAAATGCGTGCATGCTACCTTGTAGGCTGAGAGGACTACCTGGTTATATTATATCTTCGAATGAAGCGATGAAATATAATTTATCGTAATTGTATTATGAAACTTTAGACCCATGAATAAAATAATAAATAAATAAACAAAATAAATATCGCTGGACATGACACACAGCTCCATCTAGTGCCACACTAAGCAAGGCTTGTGTCGTGGTCACCATACAAATTTGTTGTAAATACATACTTATTATACATATGAACATCCATGACTGGGAAACAACAGAATACCTAAATAAAACCGAAATATACCAAATAATCTCGCTAGTCGCTAAGCATTATTTATTTATTTATTTATTTAAACTTTATGCACAAGTAAAAACTGTACAAAGGCGGACTTAATGCCTTGGGCATTTTCTACCAGTCTACCTTAGGGTGATGCAGAGACAATACATAGTATAGGTGCAATAACAGAAATAAGTTAAAACTAATAACTAAAACACAATAATAAATACATGTTTAAATACATACAACAAAATGTATAAAAAAAGGTTATGAGTGATTAACAAAAAAAACTACAAGCTAGTTCTGAGACGACTCTGCCAACTTCTTGTGAATGTGCTCTCGAGCTTTCACTTTAAAAGTGAACCGATTGGTTACCGTCCTGATATTCTGAGGGAGCGCATTCCAAAGAAAGACCGCCTGGACAAAGAAAGATGACTTTATAAAGCCAGAGCGATGAGAAGGACAACGAAGAAGTGACGATTATTCTCGGACCGAATATTCTTGTAGTGTGCAGAGCATAAATATTGACAAAGAGAAGTCAGGTAAGAAGGAGACGTGGGATTATGAAGAAGAGAAAACAGGGTGGTCAAAGCCCTCAACGCTCTGCGCTGCCGGATAGGTAACCACTTTAAAAGCGAGCGATGTGCAGATACATGATATACTTATACTATACTTACGGAGATAGAAAACGAATCGAATGCAGCTATTAAGAAGTCGGTCAAGTTTGTTGAGGAGATCTGCATTCAGGTCATAGTAGCACACATCACCATAGTCAATTATGGGTCAATTATAGTTCATTAGGTAACTTGCACGAGCACTTGGTAACGAGCAGCGGTGGCCCAGTGGTGGCGGCCCCGACTTACGTTCAGTAAGTCGTGGGTTCGAACCCAGGCAGGCGCATTACTTTGTGTAATTTATTGCATCACCGCTGCTCTCAAAACGGTGAAGGAAAACATCGTGAGGAAACCGGCATGTCCTAGAACCATAAATTCGAAGACATGTGACATCTACCAATCCGCACTGGGCCTGCGTGGTGGATTATAATAGTCCATTCCCTCTCATAGAGAGGAGGCCTGTCCCAGCAGTGGGAACATTAATAGGCCGATGATGAGGTAACTTGGTACTTTTTTTTTCGGATGAGAAATCATCAAATGACTCCTTCCACTCTGGGCGGAGCGGGAGGGAGTGTCAGACTTTTACTGACTAAAACCCATCCATGTTCCTTCATCGCTCTTTGTGTTCCGGGGCCATTGTATCTCTTTCGAAAAGTCCCGCAGCCTTACTGATGAAATGTAAGTAACACCTCTTTCAAAATCATTTTTCAAAAAAACTCTCAGGGATCTCGACAGGTTTTGAATATATTATGAAGAACCTCCCGGCAGCTATAAAAGGTGTCGGTACTTGTACTTAACCCACCTTAGCCTGTTAATCACGTTTGCTCCATGGCCGTAATTTTACGCTTGTAAAAGCAACACAAACAAAGGAATCGCTTCATAACAGTGAAGTAAAGCTGTCTGTTATTTTAGGGGCAAGATGGGAAGAAAAAGAAATTGACATTTTAGTATACTAAATTCTGCCCGCGTCATCGACTGCGAGAAGCTTGGAAATAGTCATGACGTCAATATCAAAAAAATTGCAAATCTATTTAGTCCGTCAGTTAGAGTATTGGAAAATAATGGACACGTATTTTTTTGTTTTTCTAAATCAATGAATATTGACAAAGATAAAACGCATCACAATTCTAGAGTGGGGGTTCGTGACGTCAGAACGTAGTAAAAATTATAACAAGGCGTGACGTATTGAGAATTTTAGTTTACGCAACAAAAGAAAAAAATACGGGTCAAACTTTTTAATAATCTAACTGACGGACCAATTCGTATTTTTGTGTCGTCTACCCGCGTAGGGGAACGTACTACCAGGATAAAACGTATCCTATGTCCTAATCGAAGCGTAATGTGCCATTTTAATTTCATCAGCATACCTTCAGCTTTAACGGTGTGAAAAGGTAATAGACAGCCGGACAGATAATTTAGGTTTTGCAAAACTTACTAATTACTTAAGAGTTTAGGATAACGGTTCTGAACTGGACTGGACTTAAACTGCAGTCTAATCTAATTAGCCTGAATTGTAAACGCCTCTCTCTCTTTTTACGATTCTGCTTTTTGCCAATGCGGGTGAGTTGTCTTGGCAGAAATGCTTGGAAAAAATACTATTTATTTATCCGACATAGAAACCAGAAAAAAATGTTTACAAATGTTGTAAAAGGAAAAAAGATGGAGTACATTCAAGTAGATTAGATAAAAAGAAAGAAAATAATTCAGCTAACAGCTCGTAAACGGCAAAAGAACCTAAGCTTTAAAAGAAAACAGAAAACGGTTACAACAAACAAATATTTTTTCCATCAGAGTTATCGAGACTTAATTACTTTAGCAAACAGTCGTTAATAGGTGCTGAACAATGGGCTTTTGTTTACATCGTTTTAGCCTTCAATTGTTCGAATTAGGTACAAATAAATCTCTGAATGGTGAATGAGATTATGTAGGTACTTCAATTTAAATTTACCTTAAATTATTATCTTTTTATGAACACTAGCTGTTACAAACGACCTTCATCATCATCATCATCATCATCATCATCATCATTGCAGCCGAAAGACGTCCACTACTGGACATAAGCCTCCCCCAAGTGTCGCCACATTGCCCGGTCCCGTACGACTCGCATTCAACGGATTCCCGCAACCATCACCAGGTCATCGGTCCACCTAGTGGGAGGTCTTCCAACGCAACGTTTTCCATTCGCGAGAAATTATAATAAAAATATAACGTCCCTATTTAAATCGAATTTTGATAACAATGTCAATTGTTTTAATTTTTTTGCACGAAACCCTAATACTTTTTCATAAATAAAAGTAGGTACTCGTTATAACATCAGCTATCTGATTGTAAACATCGATCTATCCATTTCGGAGAATGGCCGGAATAAACAGACAGACACAGACCGACAGAAGATATTAATAAAAAGATGTCATCATTTCGTTTAACATTAAATTACCTACATGGTCTAGGATGAGAGGCTGGTTTTCTAAATAAACGACGAATAATGCCTACGCTAGTAGTTTTAAAAATATGTCCGGAATACGAGGTAACAGGGCCCTGCTTAATAAACCTTACAAATTGTAATTGTATTTTACAAGTTTTAAATCTACAAGTTTCTGTTTAATAAAAATTACAACTTACAAATTTACTGTAATAAAACTGCTGCACTCCAGTATAAAAGGTTTATTACGTTGTTACAAAATGTTAGGGTTAGAAACAACTAGTATATGCTTAATAATATTTTACTTTAGTAGTAGTACTTCTATAACAGATATTGCTATCTAATGCAAACGACGAATTGTGCGTCCGACCTCGACAAGCGCCAAAACGAAAGAGAACGTTTTAAAAATGGTCGCCCGCCATTACGGCACACTGACAGCTTTACCACAGACAACCACACAAATTTAACCGTCAGTGTTGCTAGCACATTTAGTCGATTGTAATAAATAATCGATTACAAAAATAAATTAAAATCTTATTCGCAATAATTTGCAATAAATCGTATTAAATAATAATTATTCACATCGAAACCTTACACTCGTCCATCCTGACAACGTGTATGTCCTCATGCACGCACTCAGGACAAGACCAAACAAACCTTACACTCGGCCAGTACATAATTATAATTAAGCTACAAGCAACAATTACTATATAATAAAGATACCAACTACACAACACATTAAAACTTATATAAATCAAATGAGTAGAAAAAAAAAATAGAACAACAACTCTTATATTCTGGAGTCCTCATACTTCCCCGTCTTCCAACTTTTGGAATTCCCCCTCACGTCTCCAACTTTTGGAGTTCTCCAACTTTTGGAGTTCCCTAAGCTGATAATCCCCCTTACGTCTCCAACTTTTGGAGTTCTCCAACTTTTGGAGTTCCCTAAGCTGATAATCCCCCTTACGTCTCCAACTTTTGGAGTTCTCCAACTTTTGGAGTTCCCTAAGCGTTTTCCAACTCATGGAATTCCCCCTTACGTCTCCAACTTTTGGAGTTCTCCAACTTTTGGAGTTCCCTAAGCGTTTTCCAACTCATGGAATTCCCCCTTGCGTCTCCAAATTTTGGAGTTCTCCAACTTTTGGAGTTCCCTAAACTTCTCCAACTTTTGGAGGTTCCCCACATGTCTCCAACTTTTGGAGGTTCCCCACATGTTTCCAACTTTTGGAGTTCTCTTCTTCTCTCAATTCAATAGATACACATCAAAAAGTAAGTAGACTCATTATTCTATCGAATAGTCTATTGATTAACATTCATAACATTTTAAAACAATTTTCAAAAATAATACATGTCATCTTAAATATCATACTTTATAGATCAAACAACTCATATTGCATTTTTAGATAATTTACGACCAAATTCGTAGGATTCTATTAATCACTTGTAATTTTATCAATTTCTTCATCATCAGTACTACTTTCGTAAAGCTCTAAAGCAGCTACATGAACCCATGGTAACATTCGGCTAGCAGCTACTACCGTCTTACGTTTGTTCTTTGTGGAACTTAATCCGGGAATTGCGGCTAGCTCGTATCGATCATTACCGAGCGACGCAACTACGCGATATGGACCTACGTAAGCCGGACAAAGCTTTTTGCTTTTGCCGTCATTACTAAATGAAGTTTTCATAATCTTGACCAAGTCTCCTATTGCGTACGCACGAGCGGGACGTCTATTCTTATCATAACGCTGTTTTTGTTTAGTCTGTTCCTCATTGATCCTATCTTTAACCTGCTCGCGAATTGTGACAAGATCAGTTGCGTCCCTAGTAGTTTGACGTATTTCATTCAAACGTGGATCTATTTCGCTACTCATGTGAGTACCGAACATAACATCCGCTGGGGTTCTCCCCGTTGTCTTCTGTACGGTGTTATTTAAACCCCATTGAATTTTGCCAACCTTGGTGTCCCAAACTCTTTCGTCGTCCCCGAGATTCTGCGCCGTCAAGGAATTCAAAATAGTACGGTTATACCGCTCTACTTGTCCATTCGATTGTGGACTTGCGACTGCATTCAACACATGCTTGATACCCTTTTCGGTACAGAATCTTTTGAACGCATGAGAGGTGAAACATGTACCGCGGTCGCTAATTATACGATCGGGTGGTCTAAAAACGTCAAAAATGTCTAATAACACATTTATAGCGGTCAACGATTTCGTATTTTTTACCGGTTTTATAAAGGCAAATTTAGTAAAAGCGTCAACTACCACTAACAAATAGGAGTTACCTTTCTTAGACTTCACGAAGGGACCCAGGTGGTCGATGTGGAGCGTATGAAATGGGATTTCTATCTTAGGTATAGGGTGTAATAAGCCCTCGGACCTGTTTGACTTTGTTTTGGAGTACGCACATTCGAGACACGCATTCACGTATTTTTTTACGAATTTTGTCATACCAGGAAACACATAAGTCCCTTTAATACGATCTAAAGTCTTTTCGACGCCAAGATGACCAATGTCATCGTGGTTAAGACGACACAACTGCCACCTAGCTCCCTTCGGGACCACCCAACGAAGTTTGTCAGGGTCACCATCGACACGCTTGTAAAGCCCGTTATCTTTAATGACGTAGTTATCTTTAATGTATTTTAACCCTTCTGTATCTAATTTTGTGTGCAAAATATCGCGTATCCTATTCAACTCTGAGTCGCCTAACTGAAGGGTAAGCAACCAATCATCACTGTTCAACAACATAACCGTGGGATATGTATCCACTTCACAAGATTGACTCCGAGTTTGGGGATTTCTAGATAAAGCGTCCACATGCGACATTTTGACACCAGGACGGTATTCAATCACGCATTCAAACTCCTGCATCATGAGCCACCACCTCGCGATTCGGGGAATTAAATCGCGTTTTGTAAAAGTAGTTCGTAGTGCTCCGCAGTCTGACACAATTTTAAATTTCTGCCCTAACAAATACACCCTAAATTTTTTCAAAGAGCAGATAACTGCTAAAGTTTCTAACTCATAAGAGTGAAAGTTTTTCTCTTCCGGAGAAGTTTGGCGGCTGTAAAAAGCCACGGGATTGAACGATTTTGAACCAGACGAACGCTGCAAGAGAATTCCACCGATTCCAACACGGCTAGCGTCAGTATGAAGCTCAGTTTCGGCAGACGGGTCATAAATTGCCAGCACAGGTCTTGAGACGAGTTTTTCTTTGAGGGATTTGAATGCCTGCTCTTGCTCGCACGACCACAACCAAGTAACGGTTTTTTTTTAGCAGTTTACTGAGAGGGTGCGCAACCTGAGCAAAATCCCGAATAAATTTGCGAAAGTAGCTTGCTAATCCCAAAAACTGGCGCACACCATGCTGATTCGAGGGACGAGGAAAATCTGTTACCGAAAGTATCTTTTTCATACCAGGCCTAACGCCCGCGGAGCTAATTTCGTACCCTAGATAATCTAACTTATCCTTTAAAAAATCGCATTTGGTTAAGTTAAGAGTTAAGTTGGCCTTTTCGAGCAACTTTAAAATGTGCTCTAACTTAACCAAACAGTTATCTACACTTGTTCCATAAATGAGAAGATCATCCAAATATGCCGTAGCTTCATTAAACCGCGCAGAACCCAAAACCTTGTTCATCATGCGCTGAAAGACTGCTGGTGCATTTGCTAAGCCGAACGGCATACGATTAAATTCGTATTGACCGTCCGGCGTCACGAAAGCAGTCAGCGGTTTTGAATTTTCGGCGATAGGCACTTGGTAATAGCCGGAAGCTAAGTCTAGAGAGATAAAGCAAGCTTGTCCGGACAACCTAGCAATTTCATCATCTATTATTGGCATGGGGTACCGTTCTTTTACAGTTATAGAATTGAGCATCCTGTAATCAATGCATAACCGGAGCTTGCCATCTTTTTTGCGAATCAATACAATAGGACTTGCATACTCAGATGCCGACTCTCTGATGATTCCGGCGCCGAGCATGTCATCTACCATTTCGCGAACCTTTTGACGCTAACTGTGGGCCAAACGATATGGACGGTAGACAACCGGTGTTTTGCTGTTAACCTCGATGCTCATCTCTACGACATTGGTGCAGCCTAATTCCTCGAGTGAAGAAGCAAAACAATGCTTGTATTTTTGCAATAAATCAAATAGCTTTGACTTGTCAGAATTAGTTATAGACTCTCCTACGCGAATTTGGCTAATGTCAAGACCATTTGAGAGTTTCGAAGAGACTGATGCATCTGGTACAACGACTAGACTTACAACCTTTACGACTACGGCTCGGCCTAGGTTTGACCCTAAAGGTAACGAAAATTCTGAACTAAGAGGCGTTAAATCGACAACCGTTCTCCCATGCTTGACTAAGTGTAATCCACCCGCCAGTACACACTGCTGATGCGGCTTACCCAACAACTTGCCATCTAACATAATGTACCCCTCGCAAAGAGGCTCTACTGAAACTCTTACCGAAGCTCTTCCACATAACATCACGCTGTTGGGCACACTAACTTTAACCACACTATCATTGTCTGTGTGATTTTGTGAATATGGCATTTCATCATCAACGTTCATAAATTGCAAATCTGTGGCAGTTTTATGCACAACAACGTGAGGCTGTTCTGTGAAAGTCTGACCAACCAAAACAGGTACATCTAAGTATTTGTCGCTCACCACGCGACAAGTAATGTTAGCGAGTACATCGTCTACGGTAAGTTCAACGTTAACTTTTCCTACCGATTGTACTAATTCGTTACCAAAGCCTTTCAGAACTGTTTGTACGCGGTCATGCTGAAGTCCTAGTTCCACTCCAAGAGACTCAGTAATCAACGAGACTTCGCTACCAAAATCTATGAAAGACTTCACATTCCGACCATTAATTTTTATTATTTTAATGAATTTAGCATTTGGTTTAGATGCGGAAATAAGCAAAGTTTTGCTTGGATCCTTGGCTTTGTTCGTGTCGGAATTAGAATAACATTTATCAGCACTATGGCCAACTTTATTACACTTAGTACACGTTATTAGCGGCTTTGGACATCTAGCGAATATATGACCCTTTTCTTTGCAATTAAAACAATGACTATTTGAGGGACCATTAGTTTTGGTTGTTGGCTTAGCATTTGCTAAATCTGAATCGTTCCCTGATCTGAATCGAGAATTAGTTACGCGTTCACCTACATTATTATCTTTGCTGCTCATTAGATACTGCAATAATTGATCGGGATGACTACACCTTAGTGCCAAAGCCGCAGATTTTAGTGACTTATCACCGATACCGTAGATAATACAGTCAACCGCGCGTTTATCGAAAATATCACACTGATTTAAGAGAGCCAGTTTATCATAAAAATAATTTTCAATGGGTTCATTGTATCTACTTCTTCGCTTCAGCATCTCTTCTAGGGCTTGGCCATAATTTATTTCGAATGGGAATGCACTCAGTAACTTTTCTTGCCACTCAGGCCACGTAAACAAAATAGAATTCAAACTTTCGTACCAGGTTTTGGCCAATCCCTGAAGTTTTTGCATCGCGTAATGAATGGTTGTTCTCTCGTCCCATCCATAAACAGAAGCACACTCGTTAACTTTCTTAAGCCACACGTCTATGCGTTGGTTTTTCAATGAAGGGTTAAACTCTGCTAAAATATTTTTAGAATCACCACTACGGTTCATCGGTGAAGTTGTTGATGGCTGGGACGCAAGTTGTTTAATAGAACTTAACAAATGAGCTATATCTTTAACACTGAATGAAACGCTACTAGATCTCACAGGTTGTTCCGCATTATTGGAAACATTATCATGGTTGTTGTGATTATTTGTACGATGACGATTTGACCTAGTATAGTTTTCGCGATGTACGGAAGATTCACGAGAACATTGACTATACCGGCGCTTTGACGACAAACGATTACGTGCTCTGCTCACCTCGTTTTCCAAAACTTTGAGGCGCTCCCGTTCTCGTTCCAGCTCCTTCTCGCGTAGACTCAACGAAGTAGGGCTCCGGCGAAGACTGCGACTGCGACTTCGACTTCGGAGACGCCTCGTACTACCGCCGCTGCCCGCTCTTGATCTGGTTTCAGCTGCATGGCGACTTCGACTTCGAAGGCGCCCGTGACTGGTTCGCCTAGCACTACCGTCGTCCTGCGCCATCGATCGTGCTTCAGCTGCGTTGCGCGATGTACCCCTTTTTGGCGTTGATAAGCGCCGCGAGGTAGTAGCTCGATCTCGTGGCATGGTTCAAGTCCATAAAACAGAAAAGAAGCTAGGTTTAGAATAAGACATAAATTATATTTAAAAAAATGATGTTGGGTATATTGAAAATATCTCGGAAACGGTGCGTCTGAGCTCAAAAATAACGAAATTTTTGTCCCCTTTTATAAACCCCGCAGACGGGATAGGCATCATAAATCCACAAAAAAACAGTCCTGTTCTGACCTACCCTCATATATATATATATATTTTTTTTTTATATCATGTTATTTTAACGGTATTTGATTCTTTCAAATCTAATGAAATCACAATCCACTATCACTGGGATAAAACAGTGTAATAATTAAACATCACTTATTTATGTATATAAATAGGCGTGTACTTACCACTTCTGAACTGTAATAAAACTGCTGCACTCCAGTATAAAAGGTTTATTACGTTGTTACAAAATGTTAGGGTTAGAAACAACTAGTATATGCTTAATAATATTTTACTTTAGTAGTAGTACTTCTATAACAGATATTGCTATCTAATGCAAACGACGAATTGTGCGTCCGACCTCGACAAGCGCCAAAACGAAAGAGAACGTTTTAAAAATGGTCGCCCGCCATTACGGCACACTGACAGCTTTACCACAGACAACCACACAAATTTAACCGTCAGTGTTGCTAGCACATTTAGTCGATTGTAATAAATAATCGATTACAAAAATAAATTAAAATCTTATTCGCAATAATTTGCAATAAATCGTATTAAATAATAATTATTCACATCGAAACCTTACATTACCATGGTGGAAAACTGATAAAATAGTTTAATTTTATCAACTATTTTACATATTTCGGTTTAATAAACATTTACTCTTTACAGTTGGCAATTATTGTAAGGTTTATTAAACAACACTTGTCGTACAACTTTACAAATATGTCACTTGTTTACAAAATTGTCGGATTGTAATATTTATGAAAACAGGACCCGTGTAGTGCGTTAATGATTACTACTATACCTTGTTCCCTCTCATAGAGAGAAGGTCGTGTCCCAGCAGTGGGAATATTATAGGCTGATGATGATGATGATTATGAGGAGTTCTAAAATCATGTCCGGAATTCGTGGTAACAGGTTGTGCGTCAATCATTATTACTACATCCTGTACCCTCTCATAGCGAGGAGGCCGTGTCCAACATTGGGAACATAATAGACTTATGATGATGATGATGAGGAGTTCTAAAATCATGTCCGCAATTCGTGGTAGCAGGTTGTGCGCCAATGATTATTACTACACCCTGTATACCAAGTACCAACCACTACGAGAGAAGATCAACTTTGTAAAGGACGAAGAAGGAAATCGTTCAGATAATTTAATTTTACTAGAAACTGAAATGTATAGCCCAATCAGGTCCAATCAGGTTTCCTCATTATCTTTATTAATCCGATTATCCAGCAGGCCTTCCGTGCGATCGATTTAATTAATTTCTATAAACATGAAACGTATCCGACTTAATTTGTTTTTGTTATTTGTTTACTGAGAATATTGTTTTTGATTTGTTGGAAGTTTGTGTTTGAATTAAAAAAAAAAACGTGACATAAACAGTGAGTAAGTTCTACAAATGCTTAATACATTTACTTGCAAAATATGCATTATTGCAGCGAAATATTGTTCCTGTTACTACTTAATTTAAGAAATAATTATAAGGTTTATCACAAAAAAAAATGTTTATCACGCCTGCAATCCTCGAAAGGTTAAGCAGAGGTGTATCCATTAGTATACCCGTAATTCACCAATTATGTTTAAGGTGACTAGATGAGCTAAATTAGCAACTCTATTTGTGGTGGTTCAAACTTCGTTTGAAATGCTGTTAGAATAAAGTTCTAATCAGCTTGCTACAAAGTGGTTGTTACGTCAGTCACTGCGGACCAAATAGCGCGAAATGAGTGGTTTCGATCGATTTACAAAAAATCTATTGATTGGACTAAAAAACTATAATGCTAACACCTATATTGCTTTAGAATTATTTGCCAAAAAATCAGAATGATCGCATGTATATTAGGATGTTTTTTTTTTGGTTGAAAGATATTTTTAGAAATAAGTTCGTGATTTTTTTATCGAGTCAAATTAATTGCATTATGTTTTCAAAACACTATCATACTGGCATATATCCTGAAGAATATCATATATTTTTCTGGTTTTGTTTATAGCAGTGAATCATATACTTTCATTATAAAACTCGCGTTTAGCTCAGGTAATCGCCTTAAGTTCTGTGTAATAGTAGGCGACCCTATTGCCATCAACCGAGCACAAATCCAAGCAGGACTTTTAAAACTGTTTAATAGGACACCAGGAAACGATCAAATCTGTAAATCCTCCATAAAACACAACTAATCAATCTTCTATGTAAATCCTTCATTTTCCCATCTAATAACTATCAAGGAGTCTTATAAAAAGCACCACCGTGCAATAATCGTGAGTGATCGCTCGAAGACGGATGTAGGAAGCAACCCTCGTCACCGATGACGTCACGGCTTGAGTCTCCCGCGGTTCTGGACTATTTAATTTAATTTGGGCACAGATCAATTTGTTACTGCCAAGTGCGTGTTATAGTAAATTGGAGTTTTTAGTCAGGATTAGTTTAGTTTTTGGGTCCTTTTTGGCGAGTAAGGAAGTGGAGTGTCATGCTTGGAATGTTTAAGGGGCCGGCGGAGCATGCGTATTTCATACAAACGTAATACCAAAATTATTTGTAAATCAAACATGTTCATAAGGTAGTATGTATTTATTTTGATTGGATTACAGAAGATCTATGTTCCCAAATATACTTTTTGAGAGGATAATGATACAATCACGAGATATGAGGAATTTAAAATTTCTATAGAAAACTTATTTTTCGTATAACTCTTGTAAAAATCAGTGCCCAATCAAAATATTTATTAGGGAACCTAGATATTCTGTAATTCAATCGAAATAAATACACACTACCTTAGGAATATGTTTAATTTACATATTATTTTGGTATTACGTTTGTATGAAAAACGCATGCTCCGCAGGCGTCTTAAGAGGTTTTTGGTGACATGGTAAGAAAAATTGTACTTGTGTAACTACATGCATGACGCTGTATAGTCGCAATAGTGGTCATTAACCTAGGTGGGTCAATGACCTCTGTAGTTCTTAACTTCGAAATCCAAAAATAAACCTGTTCAAATCTTGAATCGTCGTCTGTCGTGATCTTCAACATTTTGAACCCCCAACGCAAAAACGACGGGGTGTTATAAGTTTTATGTGTCTGTCTGTGGCATCGTAGCTCCCGAACGGATGAACCGATGTTGATTTTGTTTTGAAAGGTAAATTAATCAGGAGTGTTCTTAGCTACCAAAAAAAAGGAGTTCAAGGTGGCCGCCGCCACAAAATGGCGGATTACATATTTGTTCAACAACTCCCTCAATATGGGTATCAAACGTAGATATAATAAAGAAGGAGATATGCCCGTTAGACGAAAACGTATCGGGACGCTGTGTCTCCACTTTATCCCTAACATACGGCAACAGTAAAAGCAATAGATACGCAGTCGCACACACACCCGCTTTTCTTAAATCAGAACGTAGTACACAATCAATTATAAACCTTATGCCACCAAACACATCGTGTATTTACCAAGCACCGTACAACTTACCCACACAAAAACATCAAGATGCAGCGGCTGCACTACGCGATGAATGTGCTTATTAAACTATCGTTTGGTGATTTTTACATTGCTTGTCCAGTCACTTAGCGACAAACTTAGGTAGTGGTTGAGGAGCAATGTATTTATTGCAAAATAGTATAGCCATTTGCTTATGACTGGCACAAGAGGTCAGGGTAGAAAGAGGTTTTGTGCCAGTCGCGCGGACACCGACACGCCCCCTTGCCACTTCTCCTGTTTTTTTTATATTTCTATGGTATCAAATGAAAGGGCTTGACTAGTAGAATACTATACTTACCCTACAATAAATTTCAAATCCAAGATGGCCGCCACCACAAAATGGTGAATTTCATTTTTTTTCACAACTCCCTCAACATGGGTATCAAACAAAAGCGCTTGTGAAATTATGACCCTGCGTATGTCGGGGGTTTTTTAAATTTTTAATTTAAAATAACTAGTAAGTATCTAATTGGAAAAACGATTACTTTTTCATTTGTCTTGCTTCGTACGAAGTGATATTAGGGAAAGGGCAATGACCGCTATTGCAATCTTAACTGGCAGCAACTACAGTCTATAAGGTCCATGTTCACCGAAAAGATAACGGTCTGATTATCTAAAAACAGCTGTCACTGTGACATGTTCCCATACAAAAATGTGTTTTAAACAACTGTTTTTAGATAATCGGACCGTCATCTTTTTGGTGAACATGGCTAAGTCATTATAATCATGACTACTTTAAGTTTGCAGTTCAAGGTTGTATGTTCAGACATTTATTTTAGTTCTGTGTTTTCCCGCCTGTACAAAAGAATTTGCTGAAGTGTAGGTACTGGGTGGTACACCATTGTCTACCGCAATATCGTATCAGAGGTTTGAAAGTGGCAGGCGCGCCAAAACTATTCTCAACATCAGAATGAATAGAACCTTGATCGCTAGAAAAATGATAAATGTGATGTGATGATAAATGTAAAAGGTTTTGCCTAGTCTTAGGATCAGATCTTTACTAAATTCTCCATCCTGAGTAATAGTCAATTTATACTCCATAGTTATAAAACCGACTTCAAAAAAAAAACAAAATAGTGAAAAATAACTTTAGCTTCTGAAGCTTCTGATTGATTTAATTTTTTTGTCACCGACTTCAGAAGCTAAAGTTATTTTTCACTATTTTGTTTTTTTTTTGAAGTCGGTTTTATTTTTTGCAAAAAAAGTTTTTATTTTTCACTTTTTAGTGGTTTACATGTGCTTGATACACATGGAAAGTGCATACCGTTACAATTGCAACAAGCCCAAACACGACTAGGATACATTGTCTCATTATGGAGTTCCGTGACTCTTGGCTTCATCATCTGATCTGATGGTAGAATGGTTCTTATCGAACGCAAATGCTTCAATTGTTGTAAAAAATACCAAAATCGCTGTACGTTATCCGATTAAATTTGAAGAGTTCCCTCGATTTCGCCAAGATTCCATCATTAGATCCCGACTTGGTGGCTATGAGACTATTTGGAAAGTACACCCTTTCCAACAAAAAAATAATTTTTCAAATCGGTTGGCAAACGACGGAGTTATGCGCGAACAAAAAAAAATAGAAACATCCGAATTGAGAACCTCCTCCTTTTTTAGAAGTCGGTTAAAAAGATTATATTGAAGAAAGAAATTAAACTTGAGCCAAAACAATAGGTACCTAATTACAATGTCTTATTAGCCTACTAAATCCCATTATTGCTTGAATATATCCTAATGCTTCTGTTTTAAGGGATCTTTTTTCCCACGTCTTCTTGAAGAAAAGGTTCACTAACGTTTATAAGTTAAAAGAAAATCTTTAGATTTTAGCTTTTATAGGAGACTCCTTATCATGATGAAGTTCCGGAACTAAATGCTTCGGAATAAGGCACAAATCGTAACTCACATCAGACTTGCTTGAGATTTAAAATTGCATAATGCATACGATATTACCGTGTAAAGTAAGAAATTTTCCGCGACCCATACACCAAAAAATCTTTTATCATGTTCCAAGTATTTTCACTATTGACAATTCGGTGTCAAAACTGTGTGCGGAAACCAAGAGCCTATTGCAATATAAGGCTTTAATAATAGGCCAAAAACATTGTACCGACTCAGACACGTTGTCAGGTTACACAAGGTAAGGTTCTGAGAAACTGCAAGCGGTGTTTTCTGGGGACACCAATGAGTTTTCATTAACACAGATTACTCATTTACTCTGATTTCTGTGAAAAGTTCTAATGATTTCATAAGAAATAGTAATGTGAATAACGTTCATGGTATAAAAAAAAAATCACCTTTGAGCATTGAATTGATTAACGCAAAAGTTACAGGTACATGACAGATATATAAATAGCGGGATCAAGTAATCTTGATCGTATAATAAAATCGTTTACCAAAATTGAAATTTAATTCCAAATTCAAAAAAAGTGTAGCATAAAAATTCGACAGCATCGTCAAATTATTCACAAGTGGCGCGTGCGACCAGTATTCTCCCCCGTGTCGCATGATGTTAATCCTATTAGCTAAAAGGAGATATTCACCTCACGTCCCAAACATTTTGGTTATACGTGAGCCCCAAACGAGACCTATATGCAATGCTGGTAGGGTTGTAATTGATATTGGCGTTTCGATCAGACTAGCCAAACAAATACGCTGTATCCATGTAATTGGGCTCACGTTGCGTATGAGTGGGAGGTTTTATCTTGTATGGTATTGGAATATTGGTGGTTTAAATGGCCAATATTGAATAAACTTTCACAAACTGATACTGCATGAATGTTTAAAAGGTCAGGGCGAATACCTCGATGTGGTCAGCATATGTGCGGTCAGCGCACCGCAATTTTCATAAGATTGTTAAAATGTAGGAAATGCTAAACTATAAATAGAGTATGTATGTAAGGCACTGTTAAGAATCTATAGAAATTATTGAGCTGTTATAAATTTGATAGAAAACAGATTTGCTACAAGAGCTTTTGCCGCACCCTGACTCATGTCTAGTGCAAACCATATTTTCGATTTTATACGTTTGGTGTTCTGCATATATTTATGACATACTTATATGCCACCAATGCTACCTTTGTCTTACTGCACAAGAAAACCTGATCAGTAGTACTTACAGAACTTACTTGTCGTCAACAGCCCCGTATATGTGGGACTCGACCAAGCAAACAAGACTTGAACCAACAACAATAACATTACATTACATTTCACCTCGCGTCACAAAACACAACGATCAAGAACTTCCGGCGCGCTATAATCCCGAGCTCAGCGGTAAACAAACATCGCTCATTTTTCTCTCGCTTACTCTCACTCACTGAAACGCGTACGTGTCTTGATGAGGCGTTGGTAATTCTCAGGCGCCCTCTAATCCTTCTGACATTGAAGGAAGCTGCGTAATGAATCGACTTTTGGTATGGATAGGCCTGAAATGAAAATATACGAATCTGCATGTAAGGAGTTATGTTGTTCAATCTTAAGGATGAATTGTAATACTGAAACTGAACACGAACATCCTAACCACGTTCAATTATTATCGATTGTGTCAATTTTCATTGTTATGACCGATAAGATTTTGCTCGCGACTTCGCTCCTATTATATACGTAAATCAACCCACGAGAACGTTTTAAATTCGGAATCGGTTCAGTAATTCCGAAGATCCCTGCATACAACGTTACTAACAAACATTTGCGATTGTAGTCTGATGCAGGTATAGTCGAGGACTTTAATCGATTGCTTGCCACTATTCGTAATTTAGCCGTGTAATGCAAATCGGGTTTAATCGATAATATTCGTACTAATGAATGTACAAAAGTGCAAAATTGGAAAGTAGTGAAAGTGGTTTATCAATTAAAGTGCTCGACTCTACAATTAAAGAAAACAAAAACACTTTCTGAAATAGTCTCCATGAAACAACATAAATTATTCGCAAAAAGATTCCTCATTCTTTCTTCAACACGAACAAATCTTTTAACAGTTAAGTACTTTCTCTTCACTTAAATGCAATATTTAAACGAAGCACTCGGGTTTCATTAAATTTTTAATTTACTTTTCGTTCTTAATAGTGAAGAATAGTTGTCTTAAATTTTGTTTAAACACGGGATTTTATCATGCTTGAAGTTCTTCTGTTTTGTTTTTCAAAGTATTCCTGTAGAATATAGTTTACAGCTTCATTAGCTGCATTACAGCATGTAAAAATATATGTCATGTTCATTTTATTTTCAAACAAATTATTACTACTCTGGTACTTTTGAAAACAGGACATTTTGTGAGCGTATCCTTGGCAAGGCAATCAATGTATTGATAACGTTCATCGGAGTTTTAAACTTATGAATTTAGTAATACAGTCGTCTTTACCCATTCATTCTTAAAGTTACCATATCCATTAGTCAATAACCTTCACTCTATTAAAATCATTGAAAGGCTATCCATTAATTTAAAAAAAATACAGACGAATTGAGAACCTCCTCTTTTTAGAAGTCGGTTGAAAAACGGCGAAGTACGAGTTGAATATGTAATTTACGGTTTTCAGATTTTTTTCTTTACATGTGCTGTAAGACATTGCTTCTTGCCTTATTTCATGATTCTAGGTCAACGGGAAGGACCTAACAGCTTTTGATTCCCTTATGAAATAGCAAAATATGCGACATAAACGGTCATACATTTTGATCGCGTATAGACTTACGTTTGATTTGTTCACAGCTGTAAGAGATCGTAGACAGTTGTCTACGATCGACGCGTTCCTCAGAAAAAGTTTCTTGACGGACAGACAGCCTGGATAGATGGACCACAAAATTATCCTATAAGGGTTGCGTTTTTACCGACTGAAGCACGAAACTCACAAAAGCGTTGTATATGCAATGTTCTACATTCTCATAATTTGCCTTGTCTTTTCCCAACTATCTTAGGGTTGGCTTCCAGTCTAACCGGATGCAGAATACCAGTATTTTACATGAAGCGTCTGCCTATCTGACCTCCACAACACAGTTAGAACTGGGTAATACGATACCCCTCGGTAAGACTCGTCAGACTTTTTGTGCGACTGACTACCTGTAACGACTGTCAAAGATCTACAAATGACAGCTGGACCCAACAGCATAACATGCTTTCCGAGGCACGGAGGGAACTCGGTTTGTAAAGGTAGTCACCCATCCACAGACCAACCTAGGCAAGCACGGCTGAACATAAAGATCGACTCAAGCGGCTGTTACTATTAAGCCACGCTTCTCCTTCATTCTACGTATATATAGGGTGACTGGAAATTAGTGTACGATACTTGAACACGTGATTTTGCTCATGATAACAAACAACTTTTAGTATGGGACCAACCCTGAAATCGGGAAAAAAAACAGCTGTTCAGTACATTTATGTTCGCCTAATGTACTGAACAGCTGATTTTTTTTCGTATACTAATTGCCAGTCACCCTATATGTCTACATTCTACATCTAAATTCAAGTAAACATGTGGAGTCTAGCTTCCCCAGCTTTCGACGCTACACAATTTCAAAACCACGCGCCACACAGTAAATTGAACGCCAACATCTCTGGCGCAAGTGAATTCAATCAAAATGCAGAATGTTCTAATGTACCAGTACTTGGATCTGAATCCTGCAATCTAGGAGGCGTTCCATGCATGCATGCATACGTAGATATGTACGTTGTGGGTGTCTTCCGAGCGTGCATCCAATCTGCTAGCTTCCGCTCAGCCATGGTCTTACGGCTTTAAATACAGTGAGGATTATTAAAGTTAATTGTATTTAGTTGTGTTGCCATATTGGATGTAGATTTCTTCCAGAATCAAAGCTGTCAAAATTGTGTTGGTTTCTGAAAAGTTCATCTACTGCATTAATATCTGCTACACTTATAATATAAAGAGGAAAGATTTGATTTGTTTGTTTGAAACGAATAAAATTTAAAACTTCTAGATTGATTTCAAACAATCTTTCACCATGAAAATTCTGCGTGCTGCATTCCCTGAGTAACATTGGATCCCAAAATGTTTAAAAAATAAACGTCCGAAGACGGGACGCGGGCCGCTAGCATAAGGAGGTAAAAGTAAGTTTGGATGTAGGGGAAATATCTGGAACTTTTGATCCGATTCGGCCAAGTCTTTCACTACTGAAAGCTACTTTATTCCCTCGCATCAGAGCCTATTTTTAAACGTTCCCGTAGAATAAGTACTGATCATAACGGAAGTGAAGCTGCGGGCAGAAGCTAGTGTCGGTATAAAGTTTTCAGAAACCGTAGTTAACAATCAATTACACTGTCAACTCAACCCAAAGAATAATGACGAGTCGGCCATGACTGTTGTAATTATAAGCCCTAATTGGCATCTGGGTTCCTACGACGAAATTATAGAAATTTTTGTACCTGAGCACCCGAGCTCTTTCTTATACCTATGTTTGGATACGTTTTTCCTCGAACGCTACATTTGTAGACATTGTAACTAAAAGCTGACTGTGTCACGTTCGCTAGTTTGTCTATTTGTTCATTCAACACGAATCTGCACTCATCATTTCATGCCAGTGCCTCTATCGTAAACCTTACTACGAAATCCTGTTAAAAAGAAGAATGACACTTATTGATTTCGCAGAATCTGTGTGAGCCATGGATTTTTTTTCCAAATGGGTTGATAATGAAATAATATATAAAAAATATACATATATACAAATAATGTATATTATTTTTTGAGTGTGTATGTGTGATGTGGTTTGTATGCCTCCTAGAATCAAGTAAATTCAAATAGATTCAAGTATATATTTATTTATAAAACATAACATTATAAGCCTGTAATCCCAGAAAGGTTAGGCAGAAGTGTACCTAATAGTACACCCAGTTTTCGCCTGTTATGTTTGAGCCCCATGTACTTAATATTTAGGTATTTAGTGAGGTTGTAAGTCAAATAATAAGAACTTAAAAACCACGTCAATTTAGAATCGAGAACACATCGTAGAGCCTGCGGTACATCTCCACAGAGCAAGCTGACTTAGCTTCAATATTCATTTGCATTCAACATTCGAGCTCTTTCTGTGACGTAAGACAATGGGGGAGCTACCTGCAACGCCTATCATGTGTTCGTGGAATGCATAGGAATGAGAGTTAACTCGATAGCGTTCGTTAGCTGGTAACATCTTTAACCCCCGACGCAAAAACGACGGGTTGTTAAAAGTTTGACGTGTCTGTGTGTGTATGTGTGTCTGTCTGTGGCATCGTAGCTCCCAAACGGATAAACCGATTTTGATTTTGTTTTTTTTTTTTGTTTAAAAAGTGAATTACAACAATTATTAGTGGCGTAGTGGTAGTGACGCTGCCTTACGTTCTTAGGGACCTGGGTTCGAATCCCGGTAGGAGCAAATGTTTGTGTGATGAGCATGGACATTTGTTTCCGAGTCATGGATGTTTATATGTATAACTAGCTGTGCCCGCGCGGTTTCACTCGCGTGTTTCATACGTTGGTGTTTATCAAATGAGATTTAGTGTGTTAATGTTGCAAGAAAATGTTCCAAGTTAATATTACAATAAAACAGCAATAAAAATACCATCCTGAAACACCTCGAACTCAAATGGGAATAGTTTTCCCGCTGCCATGACTTCACAGGTGGTTCCGTAGGTGCCATGGCAAGACATTTCAGTAACGTATTTACGCATCGAACAATAAACAGCTCCTGACCGCTCCTGAGTGAAAGGTTGAAACTTTTCCCAGTTGTTAGACACGTGGCGCACAATGCTGGCTCGAACACGTGGCCCAGACAGGCGCATTACTTTGTGTAATTTATTTCATCACCACTGCTCTCAAAACGGTGAAGGAAAACATCGTGAGGAAACCGGCATGTCCTAGAACCAAAAATTCGAAGACATGTGACATCTGCCAAACCGCACTGGGGCCCGCGTGGTGGATTTGCCCATACGCAGAAAAAGCGCTTTCACATTCAAATTGGCAGTGGCGGACTAAGCCCGTCAGAGGCCCGGGGCGGCAAAGCTGAATGGGGCCCCTCAGCTTTAAGTTTCGAAAAAATCCTCTCTCATGATGCAACCGAGATGCAAATGGTCAAGAAGTATTGAAGTATAGGCGATATACAGGGTAACGATTCATTGAAGTCCCATTTTATTATAAATTGACGGATGATTTCTTGGTCTCTCCATTTGGCAGAAAGGTCCATACTCGTATCGGCTCGTATCGGCTTTTACATGCCTGAGGTACCTTTTTATTTCTTGGGAAACTTGCTCGTTGTCAATTTCACTATACATTTGTATCAGATTGACAACTGCTACCGCCAGAGCGTCATCTGAAGCTTCTAGCATAAACTTTGTTTCAATAATTTGGAAAATATTATTGTTTTTTTTTCATGGCCCGTATCGTGTCGACAATTCTTATACAGGGTGGAATTTTTTAATGCCACCTGAAGGGAAAGTACTCGAAATACTGGATAGACTGCAATTTTACTTAAAGGAAACATTCCTTTATTTTTTTTTAAAGAAACAAATCTGCAATCTGCAGTTCGAAAAGATCGCATCCTGTAATTTTTGACATCAATCAATAGGGCCAATCATATGGATTAAATCTCTCCAACAAATGATAAATTAAATGAAAGGAAAAACATGAAAACTAAAGAACAGTTATAAATTCAATGGGATAAATTCAACAAGATAAAGCACTTTTATTCATGGTTTTCGTTTCATTTAACTTATCATGTTTGTTAGAAAGATTTTATCCATTTGATTGACCCTATCGATTGATGTCAAAAAGGTACAGAAAGTTATTTTGTCCAACTTTAGTCGATCCATCCCGGGTTCAATGCCCAAGTGAGGCAAAATAATTTTCGAAAAACTGTGAATGCAGACTTGTTTCTTTTTAAAAATAAACGAATGTCTCCTTTGAGTAAAATCTCCAATATTTAGAGTACTTTCCCTCCAGGTGGCACTGTAAAATTCCAGCCTGTATAAATCGGTCTATGCATTTATACATTGACCAGATTGATAATGATTGATAATCCAGCATCATGAGCTGATTCACCCGGCATCATTCTTTTTATCTTCCTTCTTCCTCGTTGCTCCATGTCATTGCATTTTTTATTATTCCAAAAGTTACAGCATTGTCTACAATCGTCAGTGGTTCGTTCGGTCACTAAATACCCATTCAAGTCGTTTAGTTTGGTGATCTAGAATCATTTTTGATTATAAAGCTTTCATAACCTAAAATATAAAGTATAAAATAAAATAAAAATATAATAAACGGGGTTGATACCAGTGACTGGCAGGAGTTGGCAACTGTGACTGGCAGTCTGCTACTGGTAAACCCGGGCCTAAGCACATTTTTAAAGTCTTGTTTAGGATTTGATCAGGGGAACGCAGAGACATGTGGGGGCCCCCAAAGACCGGAGGCCCGGGGCGGGCCGCCCCTTCCGTCCCCCTGTTAGTCCGCCACTGCAAATTGGCCAACGGAATTAAAACATCAAAATGACCTTCATTGAAGTTTCCTGAGGATTGGATTATTTTTACTCCCTGTTTGTCCCTTGAAGGTTTGAAACACCTGGAACTCAAATGGAAATAATTCTCCCGCTGCCATGAGTGATGCATCAAATAGGATAGAGATGAAAATAAGCATGCGCCATCGCCAGGAATATTTACTATTTGGCTAAGAATTTGCACCCCATTAGTAGTGATAATAATTTGATTATCCGTTTTAATTAAACACTGCTCAAAACCTATTAGTAACAAATAAATTGGGAATGAAATTTTTTATAGCTATTCTTTTGCAACACCAGCCTAAACCAAAGATACAACACTAAAATTAAAATACGAACGTAGGTATTCAAGGACACCTTTTCTAGGAAGAACGACTAATATTAAAAGACCTAATAAAGTAATACCAAAGTGTGAAATTCACAATATGTGATTCGCGAAGAAATAGACATAACAAAATTCCAACCAGGCAATAGGTAAGAACACAATCAAATGATTATCCTCCAATTTAAAATTACTAAGTGAAACATACCAAAACGAAGACAAACCAAACAACGATGATGTCAAATTAGTAACAGCAAAATATCGCAGAACAGAAATGAGCTTGATCGTGTATCGCTTGAGTTCGTTTTTTGAAACGTTTTTTTCTTACCTTTCCGCAGACGCCTGCCTACTGAAAAATACTGGCCACCTAGAAATTGGAATAAAAACTTTAAAACGTTATAGAACCTCATTTCAATACCTTTCAGCAGACGCCTGCATATCTCTGAAACATACTGGCCACCTAGAAATTCCGCTTAAAACTGAAGATAAACCTCAAGGAACTTCCAAATTCTTATTTCAACGCGTTGTCGTAAAATGCAATTTTTGGATCTATATCGGTTTCCGAATTCTAATTTCAATGTAAAGTATGCAATAACGCGTTGACGTAAGATTCAATTTGGATGTTTAACTTTTTTCATACAAACATTAAAAACCCTTTTTTGTACCCTTAAGGGCCGAATTTCGTAAAACCTTTTCTTAGTGAGCACCTAGAAGCCAAAAGGAACATTCAGGCTTTACATTCATATCTCTAACTTTAAAAACATAGGACTTTCATACAAACTTTGACACCCCTTTTCAACCCTTTGGGGTGCGAATTTTAAAAAATCCTTTCTTAGTACGCGCCTGCACCCCCTAGAGAGTGCTTGTGCCAAATTTGAGTCCTTACGGCCCAGTAGTTTCCGAGATTTCGTGATGAGTGGTCAGTGAGTGGACTTCTCCTTTATATATATAGATAAGTATGTATTTACAAACAAAAAAGTATATATGTAGTATATCAACTATCTAGTGTCCACGACACAAGCCTTGCTTAGTGTGGCACTAGGTGGCGCTGTGTGTTAATGTCCAGCGATATTTATTATTTTTTATTATTATTTATATTAACAACTCCCTTAATATGGGTATCAAATGAAACGGCTTGACTAGTAGAATACTATACACTATGATAAATTTAAAATCCAAAATGGCCGCCACCAGAAAATGGCGAATTAAAACTATCTAAGAGTGATGACTGTGGTACCTAGGAGCTAACGTTGATTAATGAATTATTTTCAATTTAACTTTTAGTACATTATGTGTCGGAGGCTTTTTAAATTGTAATTGAATTTTACTTGTTAACGGTTATACTAAAGGGTTACTAATATAAAATATGCGGGGTCTTTGGGGATTACCGATAGAAGTGAAAACTCGTAGCCGATCACGCGAGTTCCATGATTTTTGATTACTTAATAAGTGCTCAACGCGCCTGAAGAAGTTTTCAATTCAATAATTTACAGTTATCAGGGAATCTGATTTAAGTTTGAGAGTATAGTAGTATAGCCTCTATTGAAGTAGCTTCAACTGACGCTAGCACTTTACTATGTGTCATTTATTTCCTCGACAGAAAACAACGTGAGGGCATTTCCTAGAATCATGATTGAAATATGGGACACACAACAACCCGCACTGGCACTCTGATAGAGATGACAATGAAAAACATAAGTGTGCCTATCTGTCTGTTTGTTCCGGCTTATCTCCGAAACAACTGGGACGATTTTGACGTGGCTAATTTTACTGGCAGATAGCTGATGTTATAAGAAGTAACTGTCTAAGTTAGTTACTTTAGAAAAATAAATTAGGGTTCCCTGTAAAAAAAAACATCAAATTGTTAACAAAATCTAATTCAAATAAAGAAGTAATATTTTTTATAGTAATTTCATGCGACAGAAGGTCGCAAGCAACAGCTAGTGCTGAATATAATAACCGGCATAAAAAAGACATTGAAAAGGCTCCATAAATTCTGAAAGTCGTAAGGTACCTCGTACAGCCATAAATATGAGTATCCAGGGACAGAAAATATTACTTTAATATTACTTAAATATACACGCTGTGTGAAAAGGGTCGGATGCAACTAATTAACTCTTGACAAAATGAAAGCAGTAAGCTTCATAATAGGACTTTGCGACTCAAATCCCCTTTACTGAAATATTCACACATTTACATAAAAACTGGATGATATTCTTTTTACTTGAATGTTGCTCTTTTTAAGAACTTTTTGAGATGGGATTGCCGAGATAAACTAATACTGAGAACTAGTCAAAAATGTAAAAAGATATTACAGTAGAAAATAAAACCCCTTTTTTTACTTCTGCTGTTTGGGGCAGTAGGTATAAGTAAAAGTCGTATGCCTGTCATTGTTGTGATATTTTGCGTTTAGTTTGTAACTTTTTCATTAAATTTGGTACTAATAAAGAGAAAGACTCGCCCTGTAAATTATGTAATTGCTAACTAATGAAATCCCGATTACGCGAAAATGGTATACCCTAATTTAAGCTTTGAATTAACTGGCAATACGAATAATTTTATGTAGATATTTTTTTCCCTAATTAATTGAATTTCATCTCAGAAGAATCACTATTAAATGAAATAACTGTGATTACATTTTGGCATGATTGGATTTTTTACAGTAGCAATTACACTACAGGCAAGTCCAGATAAAATAAAACTGTATTTCCTTTTTCAATTAATTTTGATATTTTTGACAATATCTCGACGCACGGGTATGATTAAAAGTGAGAACGCTCTTTAAAGCTATTATTTTCAAAATTAGCATTTATTAAGGCCGTACATCTGTATTAGATTAGGGTACGGTCGAACAAGTTATTTGGTTTACACTTTACAATGTAATTTGTGGGTTAAACTGTAAACCAAATAACTTGTTCGACCATTGACATGAGAACGTAACAACGTTCTCCAGCCACAACAACAACAGTGGATGTTCTCTAACAAGTGATGAGTGTTCCAAGCGCAATAAGTATTTACGCGCGAACGCCGTAAGTGTAAGTGACAATACTGACAATACAAAATGGCGGCATATGTTGTCTATGTAGATACAACTTCATCATTCCATGCAGATAACGAGTTTGCCAACAAAGCATATGACTTGTCTCTAATCCTCGCAAAATGTATCCGTGGCTCAAACGTGGTTCGTGGTTGCCGATAAATGGAAACGAATTACACCCATTAGTGAGTTTGATTTTGATGGACAAGAATTAAGAGGAGCGGCCGGCGCCTGGTAGCCGGCCAGTGTTAAATTGTGAAGGGTAAATAGACCAGAGGTCAATGCTAATCTGTATCGGGTTATTGATACGGTTTCATGTATCGTAAAGGTTAAAGAAAATTATGATGTAGATGTATTGAAAATATGGTTTATTTTCTAACGTCTGTGTTGTAAATCAAAGCTAGAGTTTGCAGACTTTTTGTGATATTCCAATTGATATTTTTAAGTAACAATTTTGTGAAAAGGTTTAGCATTTTGACGTCATGTTTCACAGAATTTTAATTTATATTACAACTAGCTGACCCGCGCAACTTCGTCTGCGACACATAAGTGAAAGACAGGGTTACAGAGAGTGGGTCGTAAGCACCTCTAATACAATTGTCAAAGAGCACATCACATCACACACATCATTCCGCATAATGAAAAGCGCGTCCGGTACATGATCATTATTTTGCTGCTGAGTTATTTAAAACGGTGTATCTCTGATATTCATTGAAATCAAATTACGTATCCAAGGGCAATTATGTTTAAAATTAAATACTTGTGATTAACAACATAATATATTTACTTTGATAAGGATAAATTACCATGTTTATAAAAACAGTTGAAAGGGCTTCTCTCGACGTCCTAACGTCTTCATCCTTAGACACTCGATGACAGTCTCACACTCCAGCTAGGTCTGAAGTTCTCATCAACGTGTATGAAATGAGCCGCGACACGATACAGCTGCTGTAAACTGTTGCGGACCTCTTACAACTATAAGCCATTTCAAATTTCGAACTCTACGTGCCTATGAGGGCGTGTCCTAAAGTGCACAACCTCTTTAAAGCTTAGAAACCTTCAAATGCGGTGTTAATATAGTACGGTGACTATCGGGACATTCCAATTTTAAAGAGTATTAGCACCAAGTTTTTATGTGAGTCCAACCTTTTTTGAAATCTAAAAACAGCTGTTTAAAACACATTTTTGTATGGGAGCATGTCACAGGGACAGCGGTTTTTAGAAAATCAGACCGTTATCTCTTCGGTGAACATGGACCTAAGGAGTGTTGATATCAAATTCGAAACAAATCACCGCCAAAATAACTTTCTACCCCTTTTTTCATCAATTCAATTAAACACGTCTTCCATCAATTCTGTTAAAAATTTGAAATAGATTGGACCAGGGAGTCTAAAATGGGTCTTTAGCAGATGAACGTGATTCATTTACGATTCTGCTAAAGCGGCGATTTTAGACCCCCAGTAGTTCGTTGTATTATTTTATTTGTAATATGTAATAAACAGGGTGGAAACGGTTAACGGAGCAGTAAAGGGAGCTACCTTAACCGTTGAGTATAATAAACAGGATCGATTGGCATCAAAAAAATGTTGTGTAAAATAGCAATTTTCTTGCTACCCGTACGTTTTTTTTTTTAATCTGTGAATGGGGATCAAAATTTCACGAAAAATTTCGGATGGTTTTCTAAGACCATTTTCATGTAGCTGCAGTGACTTTTTGAGTACTCTAACCTGGGTTGGTCTGGAAGAACTTTTTGATCAATGTCGGAAAGAAGATCGATTGGCATCAAAAAAATTGTTTTATGTAAAATGGCAATTTTCTTGCTAACTGTACTTTACTTTTTTATTAAATCTGTGAACAACATTTCTCGAAAAAATTACGGGTTGTTTTCTAAGACCATTTTCGTGCAGCTGCAGCTCCCCTTACGGGAAGTAAGGGGAGCAGCAAGAGAACGTTAACCGTTTCCATCCTGTATTACCAACTACTTATACCGAGGAAAGCCGATTTTCTTGAGTTCCGCTATTTTGGGCGTATTCACTTCAAAAATCAAATTTCAAAAAAATTGAGAAATTATATTTACCTGTATTAGATTTGAAGTATTTACAACAACTTTTAAAGGTTTACACTTCATTGGATTTTATTCTATAGGTGTATGAAGTTAGTTAATTTTAAACACAAAACCCTCTTTTTTACGTCTCTGGATGAGATTTTTAAAAAATGCTAAAATAGGTATTTCTTTATTTTTAATAATAAGTATTTACTCTGAGTTTTATGATTCTAGAACAATCTAAAATTTTTTTTTCATACAAACTTTACCCCCCCTTTTCACCCCCTTTTTCCAAAATTTCCCATAATTTCTATAGCCTAAATGTTATTCTGAGTTTATTTAAATAGAAAAGTGAAGTTTGCATCAAAATCCGTCCAGCAGTTTTTACGTGATGCGCGTTCAAACAAACAAACAAACAAACAAACAAAAATTTTAAAAATGGTTTTAATATGTTCAGTTACTTATTTTAAGTCACCCTGATCGGTTTTTTTTTTTTAATCTTCAATGTACAGATTTTTTGGTCTCAACGATTTTATTATATGTATAGATATTATTTTTTTCATACCTTTTTAAATAGTAAAATTTACTTTTTTCCGATGAATTAAAACAATAACATGAACCGAACTCGTGTAACGATCGACACCATTGCGCGATCACAATTATCTATACTCCGTTAGAGCATTTTCTTTGTACTAAAAGTTGTATTATATTATATTTTTCATACCTTTTTACTATTTATTTACATTTCCTAATGAATTTTCAGTACTGAATTGATGCCGACTCTTGACCAATAGATGGCGCTGTATGTCCGGAATAAATTTATTTTTTATTTTATTTTTTGTAATAAAAACTATCCTATGTCCTTTCTCAAGTTCCAAACTATGTCTGTACCAAATTTCACACAAATCGGTTCAGTAGTTTAGGCGTGAAGCAAAGACAGACAGACAGACAGAAAGACAGACAGACAGACAGAGTTACTTTCGCATTTATAATATTAGTTTGGATAAATATACTTATGGCTGAATAAGTTTTATTTTATTTTTCTTTACGTATTTTGAATTTAGAACAATCAGAGAACTGTACGAACAGTCAGGTGTATTTTTTTAGTTACGAACAGTCAGGTGTATAGCTTTTTTTTTAAGTATTCCGGTTTATTTTGAACTTATTTGTTTGCCACCAATCCAGACTGGTACATATTAGCTTCTACATCAACTATCAATGTCTATGTACAACACATTTTGCATTGAATGCCAATATTCACAGGGCTTGCTTCCCAATCAACGTCCATCGTTAGCGGTGTATCATGCAGGATTGCGCCCCCGGTCACCGCACCGTGCCAAGACAATGTCATCCATCTTGAATTCATTATTCAGTAGTGCTGTGAACTGTAACACTGGTGTCTGTGACTGTTGATGTCGTGAGAGACGGTTGGCAGCGTTGAGAGGTTTAAACGAGGATTAAGTTGTATTTGAAAATAGAACATACTAGGATTCCCTGTGAAGACCATTGTGGGTTTATTAATACTTTTGGTAATTGCGTCTGTTGTTTATCAAATCCGTGTTATGGACCCTCCCTCAGGAAATGTAGATTTGACGTTGATGTAACCTATAATGATGTCGAGTTTAACCTGGATTATTATCACTATCAATTTATTAATGGTAACACTAACATCAACCGCTTAAAAATCGTTTTTCACAAATAATACAGGCTACTACTACTCCAACATTTCAATTAAATTATTTCAATCGAAAGCGAAAGAGGCGAGGAGAAACCCTTGTTTCCCCGAAAAAAGTTGCCACTAGTAAAAAAGAAAACAAAAACTAAGGGTAACGACACACTTGTTGCAAACATTGTTATCGCTCTATATTATTGCTGATTTACATTTTACTGTACGCTATTAATCGGCGGGATTTGCATAATGGACGCTTTACGCATATTAACGGGTGATTGCGGATTATTGAATATAATTGACGTATTCACTGCTAGATTATATTATTAGTCTGAAAGCCATCTTTAAATTTTATGGGTTTTGAACATGCGTTCTATTGGTTTGGTTTGAACCATCAATTTCGATTTGAAGAAAAAAACCTCGTTATTTTGCATAATAAAATTTAAATCATTTTTGTGTTATTTTTCCTCGCCCTGTTTTCCCTCCGCCATGTTATGCAAAGTTCTTTTTAATTTATACTATATTTTTGTGCACGGACCTACGGGCTAACGAAAAACAAAAATTTTTTTTTTTTTTTAAGATTAAAATGGAATTCTCACCAGATATGAAGTTGATCACCAAAACAAATGCTTCTACATTCGGATCATGGAGCTGCAAAGCCTCCTCATTGTTCCCAGAGGGCTAAGTTCAAGAAACGTCGCCAACTTTGGCAGTACCAGGCAACTTGAGAGCCATTTACTCCGCAGTTTGTGTACAACCCCTGTTTTAAGGAAACCTGTAGCAATCCATTTTTATTATGCCATGTGGCTTTTTTTTCTGGAGTTCTTAAAATATGGTGTGAAGGAAAACTTTTTTTTGTGGGACTCGGTCAATACGTAAATATTATGGTGTGAATTTAGGTCATTAGTTCAAAAACTACTCATAATTTGATTCGCTATTCAAGAAAACAGTTATAAATGCTGACACATCCTTCAAAACTCAGCAAAATATTGTCTATACATTTCCACATTTAAAACCTCGAAAATCCCCATCAGCAATACCAACGTAAATAAGAATATTCACACAGTATGACACACATAACCGCGTGAGAATTAAAAAAATAAGTAAAAAGTAAACACAATAACTTGGTCGAGAACGCGTATCACGAGAATGTAAATCTGGTGAACGTGGCCATGAATATTTTCATTATTTTCACCGAAACAACGAGAGGGAGGCATAATTTTATTAGGAGACACTGTTGCACGGTCAATTCAATTCGGTGATACATATTGTCCATGCCCATCGATTTCGTGTTTTATGTGTTTTTCTGTATCAGAATATCAGATATTGCTCCATGCGCTCGTTTTCAATTTTGAAAAGAGAAGAGTGGCCAGTAACTTAAACGACTAAATATTTTTATTCTATTAAGAAATTCTAATTAGAACCTGGTGAAGTATAAGCACCATCTGGAATGAAACCTTTTTGTTGTGTTTTTCACTAGGTTTTTAATTATTTTTCTTGTAAGAGGGTACTCAGACCAAAATTGAGAACGTTGTCTGTTTTGCTTACGACGACGATGTTGGAGGCTCTTATGATTGTAACAGGAAAAATCTCGATTTATTTATCCACCTGCCGCAAGGGAAAAGTGAAGATACTTTATAAGTTTATTATTTTTTACCTACTCGAAATGTTATCAAAGGCTCGGAGCTATAAAACCCTGATAAGGTTCCTGGAAGTCGATTTTAGTTGAGTGCCTGCATATACATATTTTGTTTAGAAGCTGTACTTCCAAGGTCAGGTTTACCTGGGTACCCCAATATACATAATGGATATCATATTTTACTATCTCTACTACTTTCCTTGTTAAAGATTGTGACGCCGAGGTAAGCCGATTGAGGGACTTAGAGCTAAGACGTACGATCCGAAAATATTTCATTCATTCTTTCGGATCTTTGTTCAATCAGGAAGGATTGTTGGTATTAAAAGACACACCCACACATATCTCGTCCACATATCTTACTTTTGCTGTGCCCGACAGGGTCCACGATTGTCTCTAAATATATGTTTACCACCTAAGCCTACATTGTGGAATGCAATAAAGTATTGAGTATTGAGTATTGAGTATTAAAATGTATAGGTTTCATGTACCTTAGTCATGCGCGTAAATATGTATGCCATTTTTGTGGACTGGCCTAAAATATCTTTTCTTTCTTCAGACCATCCAGAAGAGATCGCCTTGTGATAGAGAGAGAGATACAAGTTTTATATTTTTTATTACCTACATGTGAAAAAAGCAGCACTATAAAGTGTTACTGTTGCTGTTAGCCTGTGTGGACTGTCATCCCACTACTAGGCAAAGGCCAAGGAGTCCCTCCAAGACCTCCAAATCTTTCGATCCAGGGCCAAAGTGGACTACTAGTAATTGATTCAGTCCAGCTCGTCCCAACCTCTTCTGCGAGGTCTACCGGCCTTCGCCTTATCGCCTTCTAGCTGTAAGTATATATATAGGACTCCACAGCGTGTAGTAAAATTAATAAACTCTTCAATAAATAAATATCTTTACAACACAGTTTGAGTATGAACGATCTTCATTGTACAGGGAACACTCGGTGCACGAAAGCTGTCCAGAAACTGACATCTCATCCTCGTTTTCAATTATTTTCCACATTCCCTTCACTCAACCTACCATGTATTCAACACGTCATGGCGAAGGAAATGGATAATACACCATGTCAGTCACGTTTCCGACGGTCAAACAGGGTCAGATCGTAAAAGTGTTTACGGGTTTTTCTCACTTGCCTCCAGGGCCGGATCGAGCCTATAAAGTAAATGTCAATAGGCCCCGAAAGCCAGGTTCAAATTTCAACACGGTATATGAATATGGCAACATTTTTATTTATTCGGACAGTTTCAGTTAGATTTCAGTTAGAGAAATATTTTCTTAATTTTGTAGTACCTATCTAGTTCCCCGTTCTATTCAAATCAACTTTTGCGTTCAATTGCAAAGCATTAAGAAAAATGTAAAATTTCTTAAATTTTAACCGACTCCTAAATAAACAGCAGCTAGTAAAATACACTTCTTTTTTGTTTTCTTTTTTGTAAACCTGCTAAACAATTGCCAACCAACTAAATTCCTTTACCAAATCCCCCGTTGCACATTTTCTAATAGCTACCTCTCACACGTCGCCGAAAATCAAGCCCGGCTCCACATTAAGCTGGTTTAATCAAAGGTTTTAATTTCCCAGTCGGTTGTCGTCACCGCGACGGGAAGGACAGGTGGCGACAGGTTGACATCTCTCTCAGGTCGGCTTGGAAATGGGACCAACGAACGGGGTGTTAGGAATGAAACTGTGGAAGCTGAAAGTAGTTTAATGGGTTATTGGAACTTTTGATTAGGTACTTATAATATACTTTTGTCTTGAAGAATAAACAGGTACATCAATGCAAGGTACCACACTACTTTAAATCGCCGTTAATGTTAATTTGAGTTTAATTCTCGCGATGTCACTATCGATTCAAGGTACTCTATAGCGGCAGACAAACAATAATTCTAGAGCTCCTTGAAGTTTTAAAATTACCATTCGTTTTATAGTTTGAGATTGAGGATAACAATGTTCAATGCCAAAACCTTAAAATCAGACAGACGGTACAATACCAATGATAAAAGGTCTACAGCTGGTCTCATTCATACCTCAGTAGGTGCTCTTACTCGTACTCAGCTCTCTCAGGTACCTAGATCTGTACCTATATGGAGTCAGGTTTTTGGTGCTAATTGGGTTGGCGCTGAGTGGCCTTCAGCTAAATCTACGCTTTTTCTCTTCGACGAATTTTGCTTCCGTTGTGTATGTAGGTTTTGTGTGTTGTAGGATTTCGGTTCTATTTTTAAAGCGTGTTGTATGCGTTACACTTTTTTTAAAATGTTTTCGAACAAACAGTAAATTCAAGACGTGAATAGTCATAATGAGAAACCGGATGCGCATACAGCAAGCTTACTAAATACAATTCACTAATACACAATAGTTTAGTGGTTTGTAAACTAAACTTGAGTACTAGAAATATAATTGAGTCTCTGTCGTTTACAAAGTATTGATAGATACAGATAGATTAACGCTAAACGGATTTAGTCATTTGGGGGTAAGCGGGCCTAATGGTTGACATTTTAACTCCCTTCGAAATGTCAACCAATACTTACTTAGTCACGATTTGCAATAACTCAGAACGTAAGCAATTTTATAAGTATAACGCAGAACGTGTGCAATGTTCCACTAATAAACCGCTCTATAGGAAATCATACATGAATAGTTTCAAACTCAAACTCAAACTCAAAGCATTTATTTCAATTAGACCATTACGGCACTTTTGAATGTCAAAAATACAAAGAAAAATCAAAGCTACAGTCACAGTCACAAGGCATAATAACTTGAGAAAGTACTGTAGTTGCCCATTCCCTAGCGTAGATCTCTATGGAGAAGAACGGGCAAGAAACTCCATGGACACTCTTTTAAATCAAAATATTGTTACAAAATCTTGGTTACATCATTCATGTTGGATTAAACATATATGTGAGAACGATGTACAAAGACGTGCACATTAAGAGCGTCCAGAGAAAAGATTAAATCAACATCATAAAAATAAAGTAATTAAAATTAACCGTGGCAGCTAAGAGATGACCAGTCTCAACTGACAGCGCCCGTTCACGAACATGACGCATGTATCAGCACCATTCAGCTCAACCATATTGAAGGGAACTAAATGACCCGACACACCCGCCACCATCACCGAGACATTTGAGTGAGCATGACATTCTCTCAGCCGCCAAGGCTTATTCAAGTCAAAAAAAATAAAATTACTAGATGTAAATGGTGGCTTTACAGTGCATAGTACTCACACATGCGCTATGAAGTTATATAATACTAATATATGGAATCTATACAATGCAAGGATCTTTTTTACAATCTTCTGCAGCTTCCACAATAACTAAACTGGGAATCAATTGGTTTGCCCCTATGGTTGTGGAGCAGGACCAGCATTGAGCCAAGCATTTTTATCAGCAATGTAATCCCCCAACTTATAATATGCTTGCCTACATAGTGTGCGTTTTATACAAGATTTAAACTTTGTCTCATTCAGTTGAAGAATGTGGGGAGGGATTTTATTGTAACATTTTAAACAGTACCCCATGAAAGTTGAATCTACTTTAGCAAGCCTGAAACCTGGCTGAACTAGTTGATCCCTATTTCTAGTACTATAGTGATGTCTGTCACCTCTTTTACTGAATAAATGCAGGTTTTTCCTAACGTACATGATGTTTTCATAGATATATTGACAAGGTACTGTCATGATATTAATTTTCTTGAACAGCTCTCTTAGAGAATCACGTCGACGTAAGTCATATATGGCTCTGACGGCTCTTTTTTGCAGAATAAATATAGACTCGATGTCTGCAGCCCGTCCCCATAGTAAAATGAGTTTTGATGAGACCGCCACTAGCCACATGCCAATAATTTCCTTCGCTTAAGTTCTGCAATAAAAGTGAATGAAAACGTAATTTCATTGGCTTTAATAGCAAAACAACCACCTTTTATGAGGCAATCATTTGTTCTACCGCGGTTTTATATTGAAACGTGACTATGCAGAGTTAGGCATCAAAGAAAAACATCAAGGAATAGAGTTATTAAAAAAACGTCAAGTAAAATTTCCCCCACAACTGAGGTATTTTCATGAGCTCTTGGTGGTTTTCATGTTTGTATTAATTTGTAGTTATTTGATAATTTTACCGAAAAGTGTAAATGTAAAAAGAAACTGTCGGGAACTCATTTTCGCTCGCCTGCTCAAAATGGCCAAAATGCACCTACTTTAATAAAAAAATTACATTTGACAATCAGTACAACGATTATTTGTCCCAAACTCCCGATTCGAAAATCGAATTAACGAAATAGGCGGTCACTCGCCTGTCATTAATACGCTCAAAATGTCCCAACTTTATCGGGCACATAATATTCACGCCCCAAATAACCACGTACTTTTATACTTATAATGCCTTTTATTTTTATCACAGGTACGCATATACCTAAGTTATTTCCACATTTTACGTGGTCTTTTTCCGGACATGTAAACCTGTGGGCTTCACAGGCATTCAAGACGACCAGTTTAATGCGGATTTTATTGTGACCGTGATTGCTAATCTATTGACCTTTTTGGACCTTTTATTAGTATTGCCTTCGTTGTACAATGAAGACTTTTTTATGCTGAATTATCTATTGTTATTATCTTGAATCGAATAAATAAAAACATAATCAGTAACTTAATAACCACTCGCCATTCAATTTATTGGAAAAGAAGTTCATAAAAAGAGTAGACCCGTCTTGGCTTTCATAGAATTTTCAATATTAATTCGTTCTTTTTTCGAATGATTGAGTGAATTTATTTTAAAAACGTCACCTTTTTGTGTAATTGACGGCCTATTCGGCCAGTTTGACTGGCAGTGACAAAGCTAAGGAAAATTCTTGGAAATTGTACTAGAAAGGAGTCCTTGTTTCTGAAAAGAGTTCCTTCGTCAACATATTATCGAATGAAAGACATTTCTTCAATAGAAAATAAAGAACAAAGAAAAAATGCTAGTTCGATTTTCATGTCGTATTCAATTCGATATTCTTGTTGTTTGGGGTGTGTCCATTTTGTATTAATGATCAAACGGGTTACTTTTTGAGAATTGTTAGTAAAATGTTGATTACGTTAGTGTTATTATGAATCAACAGGAAGCAATTTATTTTCTGATGAAGTTTTAAACGTTGTTTGATCAAATAAATAGGTTTCAAAACAGAACAAAATATTTTTCTGTCAAAACTATGTTAAAACATACTCGTACATCCAACTACCTCTGATAGATATTTACAAACAAGTTCATTGATCATCCTCCTAGCGTGATAAAATAAACACACTAAACATGGCAACACTACGAGCATCAAATAGCATGTTTATTCCAATAAAACAAGTGAACACACTCGAAACAAGTAACATTGCAAGCTCTGTGTAATTTTGGCAACACAGTAAACTTTCTCTATCGTCTATGGCACTAGTAGCTGGCTGTTCGCAATAAATGCCTTTGCCTTTTCAACTCACGACTTCTACATTATGCTTTTTGTTTACGATTTTCTGTGAAATGGAGTAAAATAAAACGACGAGTTTTGTTGTTAAAATAAAAAGTGTGTGTGGCTTTTAGTGTGGGATTAAGTAAATAATGTTTACCACTGTATTTATTTTTACCCGACTGCACGACAGCAAAGACAGGGTTATGTTTTTCTGTATTTTATTATTTAATCTGAACTGTAGGTTTCAGCCGGTAATTTTACTTTTTATGTACGCCCAGACATAAAAAAGTAAAGTCAGTCAAGATGCATTTTTGAAATTTGGATGTACTGATAATGAAGGTCACTTGACACTTCTGCAAAACCATTCTGGTAATACAGTCGGGTGGTTTTAGTGCATGTAACTTTTGAATAAAACAACTGACAGCTGACCATTTATTTTCAAGTTTGTTGACGTGAACTTAACCCTCTGAAACCGGAGACGTCCACACAGTTCGTTATTTACCAACACTTATCGGAGTTTGACCAAAGAGTGCAATGTCAAGGCTGGCGACAGATTGATCATCACTCGATCTTACAACCAGATGTCTTGGCGATTATTAATCGAGATAACCTCATTTTCTCTTTTTACTGAAATGCAGCGTATAAAGCGCAGGTCACACCACCAGCTAACGTGCGAGCGAGACAAGCGAGCATCGTTTCAACTCTTTTCATACTTCGATTAACACCGCGATCTGCTGAAAGTGCCGAACCAAAGTTGAAAATCGGAAAAACGATGCTCTACAATAACATTGTACAATCAGAGATATGTAAGCTAGAAAATCTTCACAAATATATTCAAGGGCCGATACTAATACAGACTGTCAAACAGCCATCCACCAAATAATAGTCTCACAAAAAACAAAATCAACTCAACTAAAGATAGAGCCCTAATCAGCTCAATCACCCTCGAGTTCAATGTCAAAGGTCAGCCCAAATCGCTTGACACACAAATATACTCGTACCTTTCCAATTCATTGACCTAGACATAAACTAAAAAAAAAACGTCCTCAAAAATCGGCATACTTGGCAACGCTAATCAGGGTACTATCGAACTTGATTCTCGAGTACAATGTCAAGGGCCCAGCCAGGCTCAACGACACGCGATCGCGTGAGCCGCGCCAACTTTATCGCGACGCGTCAATGCGAGCGGCGCCTAAACTGACACTTGATACAGACTGCGGTTCAGACTTTGAATAAACTTGTTTTTGTCACCGTTGTGGTATACTGAATAGATTTTGGTGTAGAAAAATAAACTTTGAAGTTTAGACATAGTAGCGATTTTGGATAGCCTTTCAGGATGTAGTATTTCCTTTGAAGTTGGCTAAATGATGACGTCTGGTGGATCATTGCCTCCATGGTTCTGGAGGGCACGTTTTCCTCTTGAGTTGGTAAAGCTATTGTCTCACCACAACTGACCTGTAAATACTTTGTTTTTCAGAACACTCCATTACACCAGGCTATGCCAATCTCACAACACACAACTTTTAAAACATACTCATGCAAAATATACTCAATTTCAGTCTTGCTCCACAAAATCAAGAGCACGTAGGTACCACGTAACTTAAGTAATAAGTAACGGAGCGTGTAGTAGCTACGCCGCTAGTATCTGCGACACGCTAGTACGCTACCTAGTTACTTTAGTGGGTAAACAGTCCCCGGCACTTTGCCTACTTGACTCCAAGCCAACACTGGTAGCACGAATAATAAAGATAATTTCGTAATAGGACGGGGGTAGTTGCGAAATGAACGGGGTTGTAAAGTAGTAGAAGTTATATAATGCTTAGAATTAAGTGGTGGACCAGTGAGTTCGGAACCCAGGATTTACTTTGTGTATCTAATTTATTTTAACAAAACTGCTCCTAAAATACGGTTCCCTCAATAGACCTGTTATCAAAGAGATTCAAATATTTACGGGTAATAGACGGGACAATACGAAGGAAATCGTAATCCAATACTTGTTACTACTTTGTAACTAATCGAGACAGACGTCTTGTGTCATACACCCGCTTCTTATCTTAGGTAGCATCAGAGTGACAAAATTGAAAATGTACAGCATGATTGTATGACAGAATTCTCTGTGGTAATATTATAATTAAATTTTGATTATATATACAGTTGTACATTAAAATTTGTTAGAATTGTTGTGTCTAAAAAGATCAAAATGTAGGTAGGTAAGTTTATTTCGAGCCCTTAGTTGCTTTGACAGTCAAATGACATGTGTTCGATAGCAGTTGAACAAATGTTCTCAAATGGATAAACTATAAACTTTATGCATGGGAAAGCATAATTAAAACCATTTTATTTCTACCGGTAAAAGATAAAACGAAGAAAGTTGTCAAATGAAGTAAAAGTGTTAGCTTATTGAGCGTCAGCTTAAAATGGCATTAAACTTAAAGCCGGATTAGGTCTCCGCATTAAGCAAAGCCGCTTGAAACGACTTTAATCTCCTATTTTATCATGCCGATAGTAAATATGCTTCAATTTTATCAACTTCGCATTTTGTAGAAAACATTTTCAATAGAAGAAGACTTTGATAGATAAGTTGTCTGAAAAATAGCTACTTACATCTGCTAGCAAATTCCAGTAAAGTGTAGATCTTTGACAGTGTTACAAGAAGTCAGTGGCCCGTAAGTCTGACAACCATTTTTACCAAGGATTATCGCATTACCCAGAACTAAATGTGTTGTGGAGGTAAGATATAGGCAGGCGCTCCATGTAAAATACTTGCATTTAGCTGCATCAAAATAGTTGGGAAAAGGTTACGCAGATGATGATTCAGATGCAGACTCGGTTAGACTGGCAGCGAACCCCAACACAATAAAATCAAAAGGCTGGGTATTTAATGATCAAAAACCACACACGTCATACTAAAACACAACCCAAAATGCGCTTACAAAAAGAGACGGTTTAGCGTCTCTTTTAGTACACCAACCTCATACCAAGACTAGTATTTGGGTGGGTGCGCGAGCTGCGCGCAGCTCGCGTTTTAGGTTTCGTGCTTTTGAGAAGTATTCACCCTCATAAAAATTTGAAAATTCACTGGAATCGTTAAAAGATTTTTAAAATCCATTAGAGTACTTTAAAGATTTGGAAACCCCTCAAAAACCCCTAAAACATTTTAAAAACTATTTCAATAAATAATGGAAATTAAAATAAAAAATAATATTCTCATACATTTTCCTATTAAAAAATCATTACTCTAAATTTTTCTCGTCGTCGCCCCTGAGTTACACCTCACCCTCATAAAATTTGAGAAATCATTAAAATCGTTATAGGATTTTTTAAATCCATTAGAGCACTTTAAAGATTTGGAAACCCCTCAAAAACCCATAAAACATTTTAAAAACTATTTCAATAAAAAACGGAAATAAAAATAAAAAAACAACATTCTCAGACATTATCCTATTAAAAAAAAAACATTACCCTAAAGTTTGCTCGTCGTCGACCTATCTACCACCAGAAAGCTATCTTGACCTTTTCCCTACGCTACGCTACCTTACCACCACCGGACAGATTTCGACGCGTACTATAACATTTGTTCAAACACCTAATGGTTATCTCTAACCGTTATGAAGTTACAGCCCTTTCAATTTTAGGGGAGGTTGGGGAAGGGAGGGGAGGGTTTACAAATTTCCACGCCCCTCATTACTAAAGTATATAGTCAAATCAAAAAGCCTCTACGTGTCCTAATTTCCGAGATACTATCGGGGGAGGGGGGAGAAGGGGAGTTATGAAAAATGGTTTTAACTGATTCGGGGCCCCTTAGTATGACTGTAAAAAAAAATGTTCCAATTCTCTTAACTTCCGAAATCCGCCTAAAGGGGGGAGAAGGGGGGCAAGGGCGGCCGACTTTGAAAATGTCTTTTTTCTTTCCGAGTTACGCTTCACCCACTCAACCTTCGTTGCGCTACGGAGGTCGCCGGCTCGCTTTGCTCGCCACCTCCCCCCTTCGCTCCACTCGGTCTCGCAGGTTCGCTCCACTCAGGACCTACACGCCACCGGAAAGCTATCTTGACCCTATCCCTACGCTACGGGGGTCACCGGCTCGCTTCAATTCAATTCAATTCAATTCAATTCAATTTATTTATTTCAGGCTACAATGACCCATAGATATATACCTTATAAACTAACATATATAAATTTAATACAAAACTTGTGTTAATAAATAAGACTTAAAACTATGTTAGTAACACTTCACTTAGTCACACTTCACTTGTGTACGCTGTCCAGTGGTACTTGTCCGCGGAAGCGACGGAACACCACGTCCTGTGGCCAAAAGTCTTCCTCCATCACCATGGGCAGGTAACAATTCGGTACTCGCACCACGAACGCCTTGAAATTGACGTTGCGGCGCGACTCCAGTAACTGCACCCTCGATGTGTACCTCGTCTTTAGGCGCACGTACTCCACGATGTCCTCCGCTTTAGTGGTGTAATGCAAGCGGGAAATGTACACCGGTGTGTTCGGCTTGGCAGCACGCAGGCTCACCTTAGGGTCTACAGGAGCCTTGCCGCAGAGGTTCTTGGTTGCGCGCGAGCGGCGCTTCCTCCTCCGTACCGTCACGAAACCCTCGTTATCGCCCTTATTTGGCGCCTTTACAGGCACAGGTTTAATAATAGGAGCCTCAGAGGGGCTTGCGGTGACGCTGGCGTAATCCCTCCGTAAGGCTCGGGCCGCGCAGCGCGTAGGAGTCGCCGCGGGGATGCGAGGCGCGCGGGCGGAATGCATTGCAAGCTCAGCAATCGACGTATGCGCCGGTGTTGAAACAGCTGACGCGGAATTCACCGATGATACATCGTGGCCGGTTCCACGACCCGTGTCAGCGTTAGGCGCATGAACTGCTGACCTAGATACTGCCACACTGTTGCGCAACTCACTAACTTCCTTGCGCAAATCGGTGACGATGTTCTGGGATGCATCCAATTTTGCGAGCACATCCGCAAGACTGGCCTTCAAAAAGACAATATCCTTGAGTAGGCTCGTTACATCGACGTGGTCAAACGTGACAGGAGGAAGCTTGTTTAGCTCCTTCACCACAAACGTCGGTACGTCATCGGGATCGGTCTCCTTGAGCTGCGTGATTATATCCTGCAGGCTTCTCTTGGTCCCGTCACGGCGGCGGGACACCATCTGTTCGCGCTTATTGAGCACAGTGAACAGCAACAGCTTGGCGGCAGCTATGTCTTCCTCGCTGAAGTTCGTTGCGCAGATCTGAACTGCGGACACCTCGTCCATCACATCCAGTTTCTGCTGCAGAAACGCCAGCAGCTCATTCACCACTAGTGTTTCACTCATAGCGGTTCTATTACGAGCGACGGCTTGCACCGCGCTAAGCAATTTAAAGAATATTAATTTTCCGGCGCAACTGCATCGGAACGCCCCCCCCCCCCCCCCCGCTCGCTTTACCGGTACCACCACCGGGCAGATTTCGATGCCTACTATAATATTTGTTCAAACACCTAATGGTTATCTCTAACCGTTATGAAGTTACAGCCCTGTCAATTTTAGGGGGAGGTTTGGGAGGGGGGGGAAAACAAATTTCAACGCCCCTCAATTATTATTGAGGGGCGTTGAAATTTGTTTTCCCCCCACAAATCGCGTTGCGCATAGACAAATCAAAAAGCCTCTACGTGACCTACTGTCCGAGATACAATGGAAAGAGGAGTGAAGGGGTGGAGAGGGGGGAGTTATGAAAAATGATTTTGGCTAATTTATGGCCCCTTTATACGAATCTGAAAAAAAAAATGTTCCAAGTCTCTTAACTTCCGAGATCCACCTAAAGGGGGGGAGAAGGGGGGCAAGGGGTCAACTTTGAAAATGGCTTTTTTCTTTTCCGAGTTACGCTTCACCCACGCAACCTTCGTTGCGCTACGGAGGTCGCCGGCTCGCTCCGCTCGCCACCTCCCCCCTTCGCTCCACTCGGTCTCGCAGGTTCGCTCCACTCAGGACCTACCTACCACCGGAAAGCTATCTTGACCCTATACCTACGCTACGGGGGTCGCCGGCTCGCTTCGCTCGCCACCTCCCCCCTTACCACCACCGGACAGATTCCGACGCCTACTATAATATTCGTTCAAACACCCAATGGCTATCCCTAACCGTTATGAAGTTACACCCCTTTCAATTTTAGGGGTGGGAGGGGGGGGGAGGGGAGGGTATACAAATTTTAACGCCCCTGAATAATAAAGTATACAGTCAAATCAAAAAGCCTCTACGTGTCCTAATTTCCGAGATACGATGGGGGGAGGAGTGAAGGGGGGGAGAGGGGGGAGTTTTGAAAAATGATTTTGACCAACTGATTGCCCCTTGAAACGAATCTGAAAAAAAAATGTTCCAAGTCTCTTAAAACTTCCGAGATCCGCCTAAAGGGGGGGAAAAGGGGGGCAAGGGGACTAACTTTGAAAAATGATTTTTACTTCCCCGAGCCTCCTCTATACGAATCCGTATAAAAATAAAAATACGGGTCTCTTAGTTTCCGAGATACGATGGGGAGGGGGAGGAAGGGGGGTGAAAATGGGAGGTTTGGCACTTTTCCCATACTCGCGAGAGTTACTTGTTTACGAATCTGTCAAAACATACCCACCTTCCCCTTCACCATCTGGGAGAACAATTATGTCAATCAGTCAGTCAGTCAGTGGTAATCGAGCTTTATCTACACTATATTAATTTAATTAATATTATAAAGAGGAAAACTTTGTTTGTTTGTTTGTTTGGTTGTAATGAATAGGCTTAAAAACTACTGGACCGTTTTTAAAAATTCTTTCACCATTCGAAAGCTACATTATCCACGAGTAACATAGGATATATTTTATCCCCGTACTCCCACGGGAACGGGAACTATGCGGGTGAAACCGCGGGACGTCCGCTAGTATAGTATAAAATGACAAAAAATATTGGTAAAGTACCGAAACAAGAGCCAATCATTCAGAAGTTAATCTAACACGAATCGTTGGAGACATCCCAAAGTTACTGTGATGATTTTTCCATTATCTTTGCCGACATACATTTTCCTTATGAACGGGAAGTGGGTGGTGAGGAAACTCAAAGGGAGGTACGAAACGTCGTATACACAAATCGTGGATGTTCATTTAATACTGTGAGTGCGTTCTATGACCAATGCTAAGTTTGATGATATAAATTCAATCACCCATTGGAGTGTGGAGTTTGATTCGGCATAGCAATTACAATGCTCTATTTCTGCCGCTTTACTACTCATAAATTCAGTATTCAATATCATAATATTCATTATTTTGGATAATGATCCGATCATAATATCCTGAAATAGCACACAATCTGAACAAACAGAGAAACTGTGAAACCAATATAGATTTTCAGAAATACTTCACAAATTACAATTTGGCGTTTCTAGGATAAGCACGTGCGAAAATCAACAAATCATCCACCAACGTCGATCCTTAATAGTAACGTGAAAAGGTAACATATAAATAATAAGCAAGGAAAACAAAACCTTCGCGGATATAGAGGAAAATAAATAATGAGAGAATCGCTGTTGGGGGAATTACCTCTTTGCTGCAAATAAAGATAAATTGATTTCTGCGTGGAACGTAACTGCGCTACCTTAGGGCTGTCAGAGACGTGCGAGGATGCGTAACGAGGAATATGTTTGAAACTAAACAATAATATCGCTTCTTTTTCACAGCTTCAGCTAAGCTGCCTAGCCTTGTCCCAACTATGTTGGAGTTTGCTTCCAGTCTAACTAGATCCAGCTGAATACCAGTATATTTCATGGAGCGACTGCTTATCTGACCTCCACAACCCAGTACTAACTGGGTAATTCGAACAAGCTCACAACTCACTCAAACTTTCAGGTCACTGTCGGACTACCCGTAACGACTGTCCTAGATTTACAAGTGACGGCTGGGACGAATGGCTTAGCGTGCTTTTCAAACTCGGTATGTACTGGATGGTCACCCATCCACAGAACTGCCTTCGCAAGTGCTGCTTAACCTTGAAAATCGACCCATGCTGCAGTTATTATGTAGCCAAGAGCTAAGCTAGCTACGTCATTGGTCAGTTTTACCCACATACTGTATATAATAGAACAGGTAGAAACTCAGCCTTACAGCACAATATTACCATTGTTAACTTAGTACATTGTGTGAAGGCTGTGTTGCTCGTAATATTCCATGATGTAGATGTACGAGAAATAGGAAACAGTTCGGTTTTCCTGGAAGCTTTCAGCGTAATGCTTGATTAGCGGTGCATTGCTCCGGCTCCATTTTGGCTCCGGAGTTTTAAAATTATGACGTCGTGTTTTGCTCTATTTGTAGGTACTTTACAACTACTACTTACCTACAAAAGCTTGCGTAATAAAGGCAGAATATTAAGGTATCTGTATTGCTTCAACATTTTCGTGTCCTATCCCAATTTATTTAATGTGGTGCAGCATGTCTTCTTCTGCCATGCTTCGGTATTACTAGTCATCTCATCAGACATAGGACCTCCTTTCGTGCCATATCAATTAGTAGTAGTATCTGTGTAGCCTCTTATCTTCGTTAAATCATAATGATCATATGATTTAACGTCTTCTACGCATGTTTGTTCAAGACATTAATTAAAATTCTCAAAGTTGCGGAAGATAAAATAATTTATTACAGTTGTTTATGACTTTCCCCAAGTTTCTCTTTACCCATTTATTATCATTATTTCTACCTGAATGAGTCTAACCAATGAACCGAAATAAAGATACAAACACGAAAAAGGTTTTAAAACAAACGCTGCGCGCTGGCCACAAATTAAAAAATCGCTCAAGTGACCAAAAAGAAGGTAGGACTTTCTTTTTTCAAAATACCGAAGCTGAAATAGAAAACAACGATCCAAAAAAAAAATTAAGAAAATGTACACTCTCACGTGCCGCATTACCTGAAAAGCCTTTAACCCCTTACAGTATAAACTAAAAGTTTATTACCACTCTAAAATCTGTCACAAACCAACAAAAAACATAGAAATAAAGGGCGTAATTAAAAAACGGCATAGTTCTAAAACTAAGCGATTTAATTCACAGCTGCTTTCGTTTAGCCTGGTTTTAGTCCAAAAAGTATTGTCTATTGAACTAATGCCCTAGAGGGAGTATAGACAAAACGTATTTGGAAGATATTTTGTGCTGTGCTTTGGGGCGTATTATAGCGTCTACCGGTCTAATGCCAAATTCCTGCTTCGAATCAGACGATATTGGTCTAGGAAAATAATATTACGATTTCTGTTTATAAGTGGTTCGCTTAACTGTTATCGTATTTTTGCTAATATAGAAGCTGTATCGCATTTAGTAACTGGGTAGTTGAGGTCAAAAAGGCAGTCACTCTATGTACAATAATATAAAATCCTGGTATCTAGCTGCATCCGAATTGACTCGACACCGACCCCATCGCACTTGCTCAAGAGCTTGACAGAGCTGCTATGGAAGTAAAGATTTGAGAAACTGATTAAATCAGGCCATATTTAGCAAACTCGCAAAGTATTTCCCGAAGATGCTCTCATAACTTGCTAACTAACCTAGTTCAGTGTAATGAGGCATGCAGAGTATAGAAGCCGTAAGCACAACCACCAGCAAAGTGTTTAGTGTGCCGTGATAGAGATTAGGTTAACCGGGATTAAGGTCAACGCACAGTTATAAACACTGCATACACACACTGCACAGGCTCAACATCGCCTCAACTCAAGCCTTTTCGGAATTTTGTCTATGAATGTTCTTTTTTTCTTTTTTTTTTTGTTAATGGCTTCTCGCAGGTCAACCTATGAGATTTTCGTCTACTTTACCGGACCATCCTGTGGGTGCCTTTATCGTAAGGCCTCCAGCTATGAAACTCCAAACTGCAACTCACACTTATAGGCACGACTTCGGCCTCAAAATCAAAATTATAATATTTTATTCACTGTTCGTGCTGTGCGCCTTTGGAATTCACTTCCACACTCCTTGCGGGATAGCCCTTCGTTAGAGGTGTTCAAGAAGGGAATAAAGGACCATTTCCTGTCAACATGATCAATATGTATGTATGTAAATAAATATCGGAATATATAGGTACGAGTATGTATAATATATAATATCTAAGCTGTATGTATTACGTATATTGTATTGTATGAATGTAGTTTTTTTTTTTTTTAATTTAATTTAGAATGTAATGTAAATGCACATACGTAAGTATATCCTCTTTTGCAAATCTCGCTTTCAAAATTAGGTTTGCTGTAAGAAAACCCAACTCTGGGTTAAGCTCGCCTTTGTACATAAGCTATATTATTGCAAGTAATATGTATATTTGTTGTTATTTTTGTGTGCAATAAAGAATAAGAATAAGAATAGGCCTTTATGGGCACTTATAAAACGTCGAAAAAGGAGCACGGTTCGCGTTGGTCGATTCCATGGAGAAGAACCGGCAAGAAACTCCATGGTTACTCTTTTCAAATGCCTCGGCCTCGACTCTTTGGCCTCGGTTCAGGAACAGTCACCGAGCTTACGGTGGGCCATCAGGAGTGGCTGTTGTTGGGACCCTTTTCATAATCTGAACAGTCCATGCTGGTTGCTTTTGATATGACATTTATTATAAAGAACTGTCACTATGTCTTGTCTAGTACTATGTAAAATATATGCTCTGTAAACAAATATTTTTGATAAAATAATAGTATCCTGTGGATTCTGTGGGCACCACTTGCTAAACGCTGTATTATCACAGTGGCCGACCCGCCGTTAACAGGGTGGCGTGGCGTCTACCCTGTGACGCTGAGCCATTGCTGATACGCCCTCATATTGGATGGACGCCTAATTGATAACAAGACGATAAGCAGAGTCGATGCTGATCTCGCCCAGTGCTTGTAAGTGTGCGTTGACCTTACACAGGATTATTCACCTATCGTCTAAGTCAGGGGTTCCCAAGCTTATTTTGTCTACTGCCCATTTTAAGAAAAAAATATTTTTTTCATCCCCCCATCTCGGAAAGAGTATTTTTGCTCTTCGATATCTGAGTGCAAAAGCCGTTTTTATCGTCTTGAGGGTAAAGTAAATTTGAATTTAGAACATCGTGTGCACTAAGCGTGTGAATTCAAAACATCATTAAACCTATTTACTTCTACCTCTATGGTGCCGAATTTATCATACATTTTTTTGAAATTTGTTCAGAACTCAGACTGCCGCACCTTCTTGGTGTACTTTTTTTAATATGTTTTGCGCGCGCCATTTTCTTTTCACGTCATATTGTTAACACCATGAGTTAAAAACAAGGAATCCAACTTGAAAACAAGTGAAAAACCTAAAATGACCACTCATTATCTAGCGACGAGGAAGTTTATTAACTGAATTTGTTAATAATGCGCATTTTTTTGCGTTTATTCATTTCCTCGCTGAGGTGGGATGAAAAGTTACGTGTTGCACTCGAGTGCAAAGATTTTTCACCTTGTGCTCTTTTGATTCCCTCGCTGACGCTCAAGATTCTAAGTTTTGAATCACTCGCTGCGCTCGTGACTCAATTTTAGAATCTTTCACTTTCTCGGTCATCAAAATTGAGCACGCGGTTAAAAAACAACTTTGCACTCTTGTATAACAAATAACTATTCGCGCCCCCATTTTACACAACGCCCCCATTTTTTTCTCCGGGACTCTTACTGCCCCCCTTTATGCCTGCAGCGCTGACAAGGGGGCGTTATCGCCCACTTTGGGAAAGGCTGATCTAAGTGCATAGCAGCCATGTTCCTATCTTATGCTCGGGTGACGCTAATCCGGGTTCAAGGTAGATTTGGCTTGTCGGTTGACGGTTCTGTGAGCTAACCCACGTAACCGTCACCCGACAACTAGAAGCCTTACTGCAAACCTATAATAAGGCTTGTGCATTAGCTATAGCGGTCAATATTCAAGTCATATTATATATTCTAAAAGGGGAGAATGGAATAAAAAAGTTAGCTGCGCCGATCTAAAGTAGCATGGGACCAAAGCAGGAAGATGATTATTTTGTACTCTAAATCTACGAACTACCTCACAAACGGTGTATTTTAAAAATAAGTTTATTACTCTGTGAATATGCAAGAATCTTCCACAAATATTCCATAAAGTTCATGTTTTTATATTGCACCTATATTGTTCTACAAGATACGAAGAGTAATAGAATAGGCGTAAAAAAAAAACACGGAATCCTATATTCTATAGGCAGAAGTAATTAAATACGCCGTTTTCTCCAACTACTAAATTCTACTCCCAAATCTAACTTTGCGTTATTGTCGGCATCATAAACCACAATTAACTAGAATCAATGAATAGACCACAAATATCATCCGCCAATATTCATTGATTTGCAAAAGTCATGGAAGCGAGTTATTAACTACGATTACACTTCTGTTATACGGATGCCAAGGGTACAGAATAAAAACAATTAACGAAATGATTCAATTCTCCGAGAGTAAATCAATATTTGACTTTTAAACCATCCTGTAGATATAAGGAAAGCGCCACACTTATGCGGTGTCCATTCACTAACATTGTGCAGATGGAAATGCCCCCGAATATTCTGAATTTAATTCCTGGTATTCTGTACAAATGCCTGCACGAAAATCTTTGGAATATGGTCGCATTTTTTGTATGGGGGTGAATTTCGCACTTTTTGTTGTGGTGAAAAAAATAATCTCTTTATCCGTGATATTATTCTGGGCAAATGAACCTTTAGAACGTACACTAATACACCTGAACGCGATCAATTTGTCTAAACCTTGTTTTAGAGTGTCAATATTCCACAACGATATTGATACTGATCTACTGATTCAATGCAGTGTCATCGGTGAAATTAGTTCGTATCCCTTTTTTCACTAATATTAGTAGTAGCTAGAGTGATGATTCCCTTACTAATAATAACCGGTGTGTAATTTAGTTGAGAGGGCAGTTAATCTAGCTTCCCAAAACGTCACCCACACACGGTGCTCTGTGCCACTATCCGGTATTTTGACGTTCAACAGATGGTACAATAACAAACTGGAACGACTGACTCTGTGGTTACCAACCTCCTTGCTTAGTGACGTTACGGTTCAGTAAAGCCAGGCTGCAGAGCAATGAAATCTGTTTTCAGCAGTCTAAAATGTGTCTAATGTCCTCTCTCCTAAGTATCATTTCAAATTGATTTGTTTCAATTAGGCCATTATAAGGCAGTACCGCAGTATTAAATGCCATTGACAACTATAATGAAGACATGCTTAAACGAAGTGTCCTGTTAACTTTGCAATCTGAAATCATAAAGGATTATGGTTATCATCCCGTGTTTTCTTTATTAATACATATTTTATTATAATTTATTATTACGAGTATATTAGTAGTGATTTCTTTAGTCATACGATGCCTCAATCAGAGTAAGTGCAGTACTAAAGAGTTCACAAATCATTTTTTTTCTTTAAAAAAACTCCTCGAATATCCGCAAAAATAAAGCAACGTTGCATTATGAAAATTTTATTCAACGAAATGGATAAAGCCTCTTGCATATTGCAGCGAAACGCGTGTTCAAGCCGATTTCCTTGCAATCTGCGGTCGGATGCTGTTCGCCCAGTCTTCTCTGGACTGCTCTGAATAAAAGATTGGCCATAATTAGTGTACATGCACCTTTTTGTTTTTTGTTTCGTAGACGGATATTGCCGTCCCGTTGTAACTTGTGTGTAATTTGTCTTTGAGAATGAGTAATTTTTAATGAGTTTTATTATATCTTGGTCTGCCAGGTGGGACTTAGATATACTGAAAATATATTAAAGCTGAACTTTTAGGGTCATCAAAAGTCTAAGAAAAAAGTTGGTTCTATAATTTCCATAAAACCCACCTATTGAATCTTTGAAACGCAGGTTTAAAGAAAAGAAAGTAGGTAGAGAATTACTAATAAATATCTTTGTTTACGGTCGTGTTTACCAATTCTTAATTTTAAAAGCTACACTGGGAAAAGCAGCTTTTAAAATTAAGAATGGCGAAAACTAGCTCTCGTTTTCATTCGACGGTTAAAAAAGTTAAACAACAGAAACATTACGCTTCATCAAACTTCCCTCAAAAATTCCGTTCTACAACACACGCTTACATTAACTTTGAAAAAAATCTGACAAAATATCAAGATATTCCCGTTTCATTAAATAGGGTCGCCCGAGACAGTATTCTAGCCTAAAGCTTATTTACTTCGCCACAAAACACACACTCTGCTGGTGACAGCCCTGTGTGTAATTAGTAATTAACACCTACTTCCTCGGCTTTTTCCTACCCTCATTTCTTGTGAAGCTGCGCTAGTTAATTAATAGGCATTATGTAGCATTTTGACGCTAGTTTTTCTTCATAATGGGAAGGTAGATTATGGTTTGTTTGGCCAGGGATTGTAGGTAGGTATGCGTACCTCCATGAAAAAGAAATAAGTACACGATAAAGACACGGTTAGACATGCTATAGCAGGCAATTAAAATTGTATTGTATGTCAAGGTAAATAGATAATAAAACAGCATTAAATTCAAAGCCACACAGCGTGTCAAACCACAGTTCCTAGAAATAATAGAGTTTCGGACTGTCAAAGTCTTTAACGAACACCAAGCCCTTAAACCACAACTAAAGCCCAAAGTACTAACAAGTTACCTAAGCTAGAAGCGGATTCATCAACAGTACACAATTATAACTTCTAGCAAGAGACATCTAAGCTATCCGTTAAGTGTTTCCAAATCCACCGCTGCAGCGCTGCATTGGAAAAGCGATGTGGTCGAAGTCCCAAACTTCCTAGACTGGATTGATAGCGAAAGACTGCGCCGAAATATATTTCGTCCAAATCTCAATTTCGGATAATCGGCTCAGGCAAACGTATCGGCGTGAATGCAATCTCCACGCCATCCACTCCGCTTAGATTTGCTACTTTACACGTCTACTAGTTCTACTACCTATCTTTGCGTAGGAAATGATATGAATAAAAAATGATATGAACCCGTAAATAAGATATGTTTTGGAAAAATGACTTAGTCTTATCTGGCATTGGCATGGACAATGCGGGAAACACATGCATGGTAAAAGTGTTAGACGAAAAGCTGCAAGGTATAAATTTACTGCCCCAAGTGGGTTGAACAAACATTGAAGTACTTACCTTCACATATTTTACTTACATCAAACATTTTACCCCACTACCTCAAATAAAGCCCCTAAATCCTCAGAATACATTGCCAGAAATTCACTAACAACTCACTTAGATCCAACTTATCATATTGTCGCAAGCTTATTAAGTACCACAGCATAATAGGCTCACTGCCAACTTGAATGATAAATGGAAATCCTCATAACGACATATGAAAACCTTTCGACGTATTTCTACAGTTCGTAACAATTGTGGCTGGCTCGCGTCCACATGCGCCCACTGTGCAAAATTTCCGTTCTACGCCAAGCAAAAGCAATTTCCTTGGACTGTTTGTTCTCTATCTATCACGTTTCTTACCGTGTGGTGACAAAGCCGGCTTTGTTCTCACTGGCCAGTGTCGTAGCCTGCCAGTAAATTATCCAGACAGGTTTTATGTGGAAGCGTTTAAGTCCTGTAAGCGGAATCGAACTTTAAAACATGTTTTGTGCTGTATTTTTAAGTCAATTGAATTCGTTGTCTGGACAAAGAAAGAAAATACACAGAAATACGATAAATTATATACGCAAATAGAATTCTCTAGTGATATAATTACACTCGCGAACTTCAGCCTTATAAGTTAATGGCATGAACTTTGCAATATCATTACTCAATTTGTATTTTCTTTGAGTACAATGTTGATAGGATTATACTTTACCAAGTTCAATTAGCAAACAATGAACAACAAAGTGAATCTTAAAATAATACGCAACAAAAATCTTCTGAACAGTGAACGCAAGACGAAAATAAAACTTTACAAAATCATCACAATGAAAATCCATTCATTCATAAGTTATTTTTTCATCGAGTTTGATAGAATAAGAATAAGCCATCCATAAATCTAGCCGAAAAGACGTTTCAACTCAATCGCTCGATAAAAGCGCGGGAAATCTATAAAAACCCTTGAAAAATGGTGCGAAAACTTTGCACAATGCAAGCGACGGCGACACGTCGAGATCAAATCAGAGACATTATTCACCGAGATATAGAAAACGTCAAGATGAATTAACCACAGACTATAAATGGTTAATTATCCTCTTTAGCTGTGGTGATGTGCGATTGTGGAATATTTGCATGATTAATCGACTAATTTATTAATTCCACGTTAGTAATATTGCGCTTGGAAATGGATACCTGTACATTAATTCAACAAATTGATTGTGTCCTTATGTTGTTTTATCCGACAGGTCAAAATGGACACAAACTAAACCCTCATATTACAAATTATTATAGTAGATCGACTCTGTTAAATAAAGTCTGAAGACAACATTTTCATGATTAACCAGTTGAATCGAATATCAGTGTAGTCTCCAGAAACTAGCAGATTTCTGATAATAGCTGCAAGTTCATAATAAAGTTACCTGAATAGGTAGATACAAAACAGATGCAAAATTATAAACACAAACATTTACAAATAGCTCTTTTCAAACAAAACAATCAATCTTGTTAGAACAATGTAATTTAACCGTTCTCTAATAGTATAACAATGCATTTAATTCCCCAAGGAACATTCGCCTTCTAAACTGAGCCATTTCATTTCACTATTCCTTTACGATAGACTAAATTCGTAGGGTTGGGCCCGACAGATATTTATGGGATCCTCAATTGATCTATTTCGGGGTTGTTATCATTTAATCTAAGAAACTCGCCCTTCAGCGCTCTAAATGGCGAGGTATATAAATTCTGAGTAATATTTTATTCGGTTCGGTTCACTTACGCTTCAAATAATTATTCTGTGGATGGAAAATGTTTTCAGTACAAACAATGTAGATACGCCGTCTGTATTAAAAAAAACTGTAAAAGCAATTTGTTTCGCTATCGCAAATTCAATTGCTATAACACTGATATTGTAATTTTAACAACAACAACGAGAGTCTAATTGACTAAAATAACAAATGGAGTAAGCTCGAAGCAGAATTCACATTTTATATTTAAATTGCTGCCAGGAAAGATTTGAGAATCAATTGAGAGCAGGCTTGAGTACCCGAAACTTTCGCAATCGCGCCTTTTCGTAATATTTCACAGCGCTCCGAAACACTGATAGGCCCTAACTTGGTACCGATAGCAAACACCTGACTTTTGCCAACTCCATCGTTTGTAACCGCAAACTGCTCTTTCCGAGAATTAAAATACCCTCCCTCAATAATGAGACGCAATGCGGTAGCCGTTGGATACAAGGTGGGTTTGGACGCCCAGTATTCGAAAAATCCGCTCTGATAAAACAAAAACACAGGTGGGTACACAGTTTCGCAATCGATGGAAATTCCTGCCTCCCTTGCGAAATGTTTGTGGGAAAAAAAAACATTTTTGGCCTAACTACAGCTGCAAAGTTGGGTGTTTCCTAACTTTTTTTAGGGTTCCGTAGCCAAATGGCAAAAAACGGAACCCTTATAGTTTCGCCATGTCTGTCTGTCTGTCTGTCTGTCCGCGGATAATCTCAGTGACCGTTAGCACCAGAAAGCTGAAATTTGGTACCAATATGTATATCAATCATGCCGACAAAGTGCAAAAATAAAAATTAAAAAAAACATTTTTATTAGGGTACCTCCCCCAGACGTAAAGTGGGGAGCGACTTTTTTTTTAATTTTGACCCTGACGTGTGATATATTGTTGGATAGGTATTTAAAAATGAATAGGGGTTTTCTAAAATCATTTTTTTGATAATATTAATATTTTAGGAAATAATCGCTCCGAAAGTCAAAAACAATGTGTCCCCCCCCCTCTAACTTTTGAACCATAAGTTTAAAAAATATGAAAAAAATCACAGAAGTAGACCTTTATATGAACTTTCTAGGAAAATTATTTTCAACTTGATGAGTAGAATAGTTTTTGAGTTATATAGCACTTTTTCAAAAAAACGCAAATGATAACTTTGTTTTTCATACAAATACTATGAAAAACAAAGTTATTTTTGCTGACGAAAAATGTTGGTATTTTTAACCTTTAACTAGGGACGTGACAAATTCAGAACACTATAAGGGACATGTAGTCTCACAGGCTACTACTTTTAAATTTAAATTTTGTCACAAAATTGCATTATAATGATTTAAAATGCGTTGATATTTATTTGTTGGAATGTAATAAAACAAATATAAATTAATTCAATTAGTTTTTATAATCACTTTATACACAAATGATAATTAACACTTACTTGTACTTTTCAGCCTTAATTGACATGAGATCCTTATTTTAACATTTTAATAGACCTTACATAAATGATATGACAAATGTAACTCTTTTTATGAAAACTTAAACAATACGAAGATAAAAAAAACATAAAAGCTACTTCTGAAAACAAAACATAAAAATTCTGACACATACTCTGTTTGGCATAAATTATTGGCAATTTTTTACACAAGGGTCGAGAACATTGCAAACATACGGGATTGCAACACCCGACACATGTGTACACAGTCATTCTATGAAGTTTAGGCTGACAAATACTGCATGCCCTTCGTTTGCCTTGACTAGTTTCAGGACTTTGGACATCTTCTTCAACCATATCGTCAGCCAGAACTCGTTTTATCACTAGGCGTAACTCCCTTGGTAATTGCCTGCACACAACACGTCTTTGCAAGTGGGGTAGCACTAGTGAACGGGCTAATGACTTTAGAAAATCTCCTCTATCTGTATTTTTGGGCTGATGCATATTATATTATAATATATAAGCATTCATGACGCTCAAGTCCACTATGCGGTAGAATACCACCATTGGCCACCTTCTCGTTCGGCGGCTGCTGGAATAAATGGAGCATTTTTTATCTGCTTCATCTACGCCTCCTTTTGTCATGTTGTAATGTAGTATAATTTCAGGCTTTTTAGTATCTTCGTCAACTACAACACAAAAAATATTTATTAGACAACTAGGGACATGTAGCCTCACAGGCTACAATCGAATTTCAAATTAAAATTACGAACCTGTTACATATCTGACGGCAAGTCTGCTCCCTTCTATGGTCGTTTTGGCACTAAAACAAAAGCTACTGAGACGCCGGGTCGCGGCAAGCGGGGGGAAATCATCAATTCTAAGAATTTACCAAACACACGACGCCTGTGAGACTACACGTCACTAGTTAAAGGTTAATGGTCTGGGAAGCTACGGAACCCTACAGTGAGCGTGGCCCGACACGCTCTTGGCCGGTTTTATATATAAAGCCGTATTAACTTGTAATCTTCGAGAGAAATTCTTGTAGCTGGTGATATAATAAATGTTTTAGTAATAAACGAGTTTCGAATGTTGTGCTGAAGCACGCTTGTCGCTCACAATACAATTCTTCAATTCATACGATTTTTTTGTAGCTTATGTAAGGTACTGATAATACGAAGGTTTTTGGGTACTTTCTCCTTGTTTCCGATTTCTCACACCGAAGAAATCGTGAACAAGAAAACCCTTTCTACACAGCCTCACAAAAACCCCCATATTTTCGTTTTTCTTACGCCCTGACGCATCTCACATAAAATTTACAGTAAGTTCATAATTTAGGAAGTGCGGTCGCCCGCGGCTGCAAGTAACGCAAGTCATTTACGAGCATTTTCACGGCATCTGAAGTGTCAAACGTAGGTTGTTGATATTCATGATGGCGGTTGGCACGCTACGCACGTATCCGCGACATAATCCGGAGTTCCCGACGCTAGGCCTGATAATATCGAGGCATATGAAACCACAGAACCCACAGATTGCCGCCGTTCAATTTCGTCGTGTTCCTTAAGCATATTTTTACGATTCCTCGGAACTATTCCGTTGTATCATCGAGATATATGAGTCAGTTTGGGAGATTTATGCGGTTACTTGATAAAGTCGGATGGTGGTATGGTTTCGATGCAAATATGTCATATGTTTAGAGGAAAAAATAAGGCACATATCTACCGTAAACCTAACTTTTATTGAGTACCTACTTCAGGGTTTTCAATGATGCTTATAGGCGTTGCCTGAGGCTCATATATTATGCGCAATTAGAAACGTGAACCGTGTTTCATTATACTAAGAGCTCATAAGTTGGGCTGCACCCACGCACGTTATGTTAATGCTCAGAACTTTACCTGCATCGTGTGAATGAGAAACTGTAACGTGCCTTTGTACGTTATACAACAAGTTTAGCTTTAGACTTCAAAGATTGAAAACCATGTTTCTAAACACATAATATAAACAAGGTCTTGCTCCCGGAAATGCTTATAGTAACCAATTTGGTTGTAGTAGGAAACTAGTTAGTAAGAAATATGTCATGTTTTATGTTGACAGCACCCGGTCGAGTGGTCGCAACCGTGACTGCTGAGCGAGAGGTCCTAGGTTTGATTCTCGGGTTGCGCAAAGTGCTATTGAGTTTTTCCATCACGAATTTCTCAGTAGCAACCACGGTGTCTGGATTTGTTCCCGGTTGATGGCAATAGGCTCTCTTCTTATTACATGGGACTTAAAACATAACTGGCGAAATGAGGGTGTGCTATAAGATACACCTCTGCTTAACCCTATCGGATATTACAAGCGTGATGTTATGTTATGTTTACATATACTGCGTATAAGCGTGATGTTATGTTATGTCTACTCTTGTTCACGGTAACAGGTCGCACATCGAACTAAAATCATGATTTTAATCGAAGAATTATTACTGATACAGTTACCTACATAACAAACGGTACCCTGACCTTCCACAAAGGTCGATTTTGTTCGCTCAATATTGAAATACTTAGCTAAATAACTTTGAATACGAACAAGCCCGAATTAAAATTCCGTTTCCTAATCCGATATCCAAAGGTTCGGGATGGCACCTTTAATAGAAATAGGTGTAAAATTAAATTTAGTTGGCGGGACAGGATTCGTTGGACCGCTGGAAAATTGCCTAATTTTAGGTTCTGTCCGTCCTGTTTGCTTAATTTAATATTCTAATCACAAACAGTAATGTGAGTCGTTGTTGGTTTTGGACAGGAGATGAAGCGATTGTTTTTTGTTTTTATGACTATTGCTTTGTTTCTTTTGTTGCTTTTATGGCGCTTTCAATTTAGACGTTTCGTGTCGCGCCGCTGCGGCGCCGAAACAGTGCGTTTAAAAAGGTCCCGATTAAGCTGTAGACAGCCTTTGGAAGGGTAAAAATCATAACCCTCCTTTTTTGTTTCGCCATAATCGGTTGAAAACCAGAAGTCACCGCAAACAATGCTAAAAGAGGGGGTTTTTAATTAGGAATACGCTCCTGTTGAACATATTATAATTTTCTTAGTAACCATCATCATAGCATGTTATTTATTTAATTTAAATAGAACGGCCGAAGCCAGTTACACTATTTAAACATATAATTTTCTCGCTGTAGATGGTAAATCTTGTAAGTAATCGTAATTTGAATCTGTCGCCCACAGGTAGCGATTACCTAAAGGTTTCGCAATTTCAAAGTTACCTAATACTTACAACAAACATATGTTTATTTTATTTTTCTAAGATATTTAGCCACTGACGACCAAAACACTTGAAGAAACAGGAATATATGGAGTATAGCAGATATATACCTATGTCGGAGGAAGAGGAAGTAAACGAAGAGTTGATTGTTGGTTGCCTACGATCAATTGATTGACAATTTAAAATAACTCGTTAAATCATAATTTAAATCGATTTGATTTATCAGATTTTAATATTGTGTAGAATCTAACCAATTTCTTTAAAAGTCATTGCATTGTATCATGTCAAATCAGAGCAGAGGATAAAATATCCAGAGTAGGGTCGAGGCGCCATCTTTGATGTCTTGACATATGGTGACGGTGCGAGGATTGCTTGGAGAATGGTGGTATTGAGCTAATTATATATGAACACTGGTGGATTGAGGATCCAGGTGGATCGCTGGTGATGAAGTTAGATTGATGCCGCGAACCTGCTGCTCGAATATAATTGCTAAGCAAACTAGTTATTGTAAAATGTTGCCATTAAATTGTGTGAAACAGTAAATACTTTGTTTTGTGCTCGCATTTCACCCAAATGACGCCCACTAGACTCCGTGAACACTGATGATGTCGAGGAGGATGCTGCTTCTCCGACATATATATTCTCAGATATATAGGTATGTCACCTTAAAATTGTCAAACACGTTAGATTGTAATCTCTCTAGCGATATTGTAAACTCTCGAAATATTGTCAACTGAACATACGGAAGTATCTCTGCCTCCATAATCGGGACTTGGGGCACCCCCCCGTTAGGTTAGTTAGGTTCCTTTAAACCCTGCACTCGGAAATACCGTCTCCGGGCTCCGTCGACTACGCTTTTTAGGGGAATATTAAGTGTTTTAAGTTTAGGTTATATTAATCGGTATTTCTCAGGAATGGTACAATATCTTTTCATGAGAGTGGTACCATTGGGCAAGGGGGGCCCCTCCTTCCCTCCACACCGCGTGTGTTGACTACCATCGCATGCATTGCACGAAAAATAATGTGTTTTATTGTAAGCAGTATGTTCGTTTGAAAATATTTCGAGAGTATAAAATCTCTCTAGTTATTTTACAATCTAACGTGTTTGACAATTTTACGGTGACATATAAGATAAACATGATTATTTAAAACTAATATTTACTTTTATAAACAAATTAACATTTATTTGTTCTAAATTCAGAAATTTATAAAAAAACTAGCTGACCCGCGCAACTTCGTCTGCGTAACATAAGAGAAAGAGAGGGTTACAGAGGTTGGGTCGTAAGCACCTATAATACAATTTTCAAAGAGCACATCATACTCATCCTTCCGCATAATGAAAATGCGAACCCCGGTACATGATCATTATTTTGCTGCGGAGTTATTTAAAACGGTGTATCTCCTAAGATATGCATTGAAATCAATTTACGTGCAATACGAAACGCGTCCATCAATTCTGTAAATATTGTTGATAGCAAAATTTGAAGTAGATTGGACCAAGGAATCACATTCTCCCATACAAACTTTGCCCTCCACCTTTTCACCCCCTTAGGGGTATAATTTCAGAAAATCCTTTCTTATCGTATTATAGGCATACGATAAGAAATGATTTTCTGAAATTATTATACAAAAAAACAACCTCCAAACTTCAGGTTTCTACAATCTGCGGTAAAGGCGGTGCGTTGATCCATCACAGTCCTTCAGGACAAAGCATTTTTATTATTTGTAGATAGTAGGATTTGAACTCGTTTGTATTTGTAACTTTTCGGGCTTTATGTCTGATGTACATTCGTAAAGTCTACATTTTATTCGTAGTATTATTTTATTTGTAAATAGGTACAGGGTGGAAACGATTAACCGGGCAGAAAGGGGAAGCTTCCTTAACCGTTGAGTATTAGAAACAGGATCGATTGGCATCAAAAAATGTTTTGTGTAAAATAGCAATTTTCTTGCTAACTGTACTTTTTTTGCATGGTAGATTATAGCCCATTCCCTCTCATTGAGAGGAGGCCGCGTCCCAGCAGTGGGATCATTATTGGCAGATGATGATGATGATGATGATGGATGATGATGATGATGATGATGATGTACTTTTTTTAAATCTGTGAATGGGTATCAAAATTTCACGAAAAATTACGGATGGTTTCCTAAGACCATTTTCATGTAGCTTTATCATTATTGGCATCAAAAAAAATGTTTTATGTAAAATGGCAATTTTCTTGCTAACTGCACTTTATTTTTTAATTAAATCTGTGAATGGGGATCAACATTTAGCGAAAAAATTATAGATTGTTTCTAAGACCTTTTTCGTGTAGCTGCACTTCCCCTTACTGCCCCGTTTACCGTTTCCACCCTGTATTACCAACTACTTATACCGAGGAAAGCCGATTTTCTTGAGTTCCGCTATTTTGGGCGTATTCACTTCAAAAATCAAATTTCAAGAAAATTGAGAAATTATATTTACCTGTATTAGATTTGAAGTATTTACAGCAACTTTTAAAGGTTTATACTTCATTGGATTTTGTTCTATAGGTGTATGAAGTTTATTAATTTTAAACACAAAACCCTCTTTTTTACGTCTCTGGATGAAATTTTTTAAAAATGCTGAAACAGGTATTTCTTTATTTTTAATAATAAGTATTTACTCTGAGTTTCATGATTCTAGAACAATCTAAAAAAAAATTTTCATACAAACTTTACCACCCCTTTTCACCCCCTTTTTCCAAAATTTTCCATAATTTATATAGCCTAAATGTTATTCTGAGTTTATATAAATAGATTAGTGAAGTTTTCATCAAAATCCATCCAGCAGTTTTTACGTGATGCGCGTTCAAACAAACAAACAAACAAACAAACAAACAAACAAACAAACAAACAAACAAACAAACAAAAATTTTAAAAATGGGTTTAATGTGTTCAGTTACTTATTTTAAGTCACCCTGGGCGATTTTTTTTTTTAAATCTTCAATGTACAGATTTTTTGGTCTCAACGATTTTATTATATGTATAGATAACTATATATTTTATATTAGGCTGTATAATACAAGATAGATGCGCAACTCTGGTTTTCGTTTTTAATACGGTGTACCTAAGCTGTTAGATGGCGCTGTTAGTTTTTGTTCAACCAAATAAATACAAAAAGTAACTCTTGATTGAGGATTCGAACTTGTGAAATTATTCACAAGTCAACCGCTGTCACCGCTAGGCTATCTACTTCACTGACCATATTAGCTGTTCTTGTTATGACAGTTGTAAGCTGTCAAACAGTTTAAAAGTTGGTGTTATTAACCACACAGCACTATCTATGAAAATTTTGTTTGAAGCCAATGTATGGAAGTTTCACCCAATTGACCGGATGGGTGTTGTCTAGGGTGGGCTACTGCCCGATAGCCGCGGATAAATTTTGTTGTTAGTTCTTCATTTGTGTCATAGATGGCGCTGGAATACGTTTTGTCCTATGTTGCTGTAGTACTTTTTGTAGTGCCGCTTATTAAGCGGCAGCCGCTACAGAATAAACACTGATGTTTCCAGAAGTAAATGGCTTTTGTTTTATTTTACTGCTAAGATTTTTTTCTGCTAAGTAAATAGATCTTTCTTGAATAGGTAAAAGGAAAGGAACAAAGGAAACGCTAAGGGAAATTAGAAGATACACCGTACAATACGTTTTTGACGTTATAGGTATACCTACGTATTCGACATCAAAGTTAAAATCCGTTGATTTTACAAAGTCATCATTAGGTACCTACATGGGTATTATATCTTCCTTTGGTGTTTGGAGCTTGTTTACATTAGTGATGCAACGATTACGATTACGATTAATCGTAATCGACGATTATTGCTATTTCACGATTAATCGTAATCGTCCAATCTATCGATTATTTAGCGATTATTTATGAAATTTAATTATTAACTTTCATTAAAAAATATTTAGTGTAACATACTTCGTAAATGCGTCTTTTCTTCATACGTGCGTGTATCCGAACGTTACCTAATTTGGCTGGCCTGCCTGACATTTCGTTTTGGGGATTTCCCGCGCCGTGCGCGATCTTGTCATTGTGTGCGATCATTGTTTAGTGAGTTATTGCAAGGAGAGTAATTGTATCTCCTGAGGTGTATTTAAATTATTTTAGGTTGGTTTTCTCTTGCCAAAGTTAGTTAAGTGTAGTTTAAATTAATAAATTACCTAAGTACTGCAAGAAACGACAAAAATGTCATCGAAACGAAAGCAAACTAGTGATATTTGGCAGCACTTTGAAAAGTTAGCAGAATCCACTCAAAAGTCGAAATGTAAGTACTGTGACGCCAAAATCTCTTGCATAGGAAAGAACACTACAAATATGTGGAACCATGTTAAAAAAATTCACTCTGATAAAATTATTTACAAGCCTGCTGATTCTGATCCGATTCCTAGTACCAGCAAATCCAACGAACCTCCGTCCAAAAAACAAGCAACTGTGTTAGAATTTTTTGAAAAAAATATTCAGTTCGGCATAAATGACCCTAGAGCGACCGCCATTTAAAATACCTTAAGGCGCTACCCCAAGCAAAAGCCGTTTTTTGTGCAGTTTTTTGGAGCCAACTCCTCTTTATGCAAAAGAAATACCAAGTAATAAAAATACATTAAATTTCTACATATTCTTAGACTGCAAAGTGGTAGTTTTATTTTTTATTTTAAGTCTCATAATGTGTAATAAATCCCCTCACAATGAAACCACAAAAATGAGAAAAAAATATTTATAACATGCTTCTTCTCGTAAAGTTAACATTATTTTGATTTGCTTCTTTACTAATGGATAGACAATTTAATAATGAACATAATGCTAGTTTTTTTTTTTTCAAAAGACGGAAATTTGATTTTATAAAGAATAAAAATCACTAATTTCGCACTATTCGACCCGCAGTGACTGACGTAAAAACCACTTTGTAGTGCAAGCTGATTAGAACTTTATTCTAATAGTATTTCAAACGAAGTTTGAATCACCACAAATAGAGTTGCTAATTTTGCCTGGGGTAGCGCCTTAATTTTAATTATTGATATCTCATTGAAATTATTTCTTCTGATAATAAATGTTATGTTGATTCATGGAAAGTACGTTTTTTATTTATAAATCCAAATAATCGTAATCGAAATCGTAATCGTCGATTAATAGGTCCAATAATCGTAATCGCCATCGTAATCGCTAAGTGATAATCGTTGCATCACTAGTTTACATTAACATGTATGAGCCTAAGTAGGTACTCCGTATACGATTATTCATATTATGTTATGAGTAGCATAATTTAGAAGCTTTTAGTGATTTCTTGTTTTATTAAACATTGTAGGAAATCTTTTAAGAGATGGATTCATTTGGATTTATGAAGAATACTAGGTCGGTAGGTACTCCTAACTATTGTACTTAAATGTATTATAATAATCAGTAAACATCTAAGGTACGAGTAGGTACCATAGGTTATCAAAATACTTATACCTATGTTATGTAGTATAGCTTCGTCGTTGACAAATTACCTCGCAAGAGTACCTACACAGCTACAGTTGACTACTTTGTAGGTATTCTTACAAGACACTAGACAGATCGAAAGGTTCCAGTAAACTAATATTTAAATATCTGTATAGATGTTATATTAAGTATATAAAACTATACAGATATTTGTAACTGAACCAATATCTTCAGCACAATATGGCTGCATGTGACGTCACGTACTCGTACCACGGTTGGATACCGCAAATGACAGATCGAGAACAATTCAAAGGTTCTACAATTATTTAAATGTCCATCAAAATAAATCCAATTTTAAAAAACCAGCCACGTTGTGAATTTGTGACAATGTTTAACACAAAAAAAGGTTTTATTCAAACTTTTGGGTCTCAGTTTTCAATGATAGATATCTACGTGAATACCTATCTCAAGTTCTCAATTTAAAATTACTTTTGAGTTGATTTTAATTTAAAATCTGTCAATTTTTAAACGAGTTTCACAACTTTGCGTCGTTCATCAAACAAGTTTTAGATTTGAAAGGCGAAAACGAAAGAGTTTTTTTTTATTATAAACGGCAAAGAAAAACGAGTTTTGTTTTTGAAGTACTTAGCTTCAATAAAATCTGTAGCGTTCTCAAGCTTATGCGTCATCATTCCCGGAAAAAGAAACCAAAAGGCTGTTAATTTTCACAGTTAGGGCTACCGCACACTACAGACAAGACAGACTTTTGCATTACAAAATATATGAAGATGCGCACACTTGAGACAAAACGTCTCGTAGACAAAATTGTCTCATACCTACAAGAACTACACCACGACAAGTATGACTACCGATTGTCGGCTTCCCTTTTGTATGTATGCGGGCGCGCACATCTACGACAAAACAGTCTAGCGATAGGGCATCGAAAAGTGGGTAATCGGTTACGGGTTTTTTTTTGTCCAAAACCGGGTTTTCGGGTTTTTTTTCATTAAATGATAAATTATGTTTATTTTGCAAATAGGTTTTACACAGACTTTTACACGTTTTTTTTTTTAAACTAGATTTGGCCGGTGTTTCGTACCTGACTATACTCTAAGGAGAAACAGTCGAAACAAACTCAGAGGTCATAGTCTCTTTTAAAGTCCTGACATTGATCAATGCACATGAGGACTATGCAGATTAGTATCTGAGATGGTCTTTTCAAATACAATATTAATACTAAATGCTCTTGCTTCATTTATTAATGAACTAATACAGAGGTTATAATATTGACCAGGCGCTCGACCAAATGGTGGAAATCTTTAGGGAGGAAATGCTGGACGGCCCAGTAGATTCTTCAATACGCATTGGTCTCAGGGTGAACTTAGACAAAACCCAGGTTCCACGAACACGTCACCCCAGGACCTATTGTTGTCAATGGTGGTCCTCTCGAGGTTGCTCAAGAATATAATTTACCTCGAGCAAACTGTACAGTGTGTTAAGAACAACATTGAGAAGACTCAAGCTGGGCTGGTCAGCATTCTTCGTTAGATCTTGTCGTTGCGTATTCTACAGAGCCTAAAGACTAAGGTTTTCAATAAGTGCATCCTGGCTATTATGACTTACGGGGCCGAAACGTGGACACTCACGGTACGGCTAGTCCATAAATTCAAAGTCGCTTAGAAGCAATGGAGCGGGCAATGCTTGAAGCAACGACCATAGGCTGTATGGTCGTTGGCTTGAAGTCTCCCTGAGGGATCGCATCGGGAACGAGGTGATCAAATACTTTTGTTTTAAAAACAATAAATATAATATTTTGTAATAAAAATTATATCTCAAAAGAATAAATTCACAATAAATTGAAGATAGAAAAATATTCAAATGAATATTTGGGTACTTTCGAATGAGAATTTTACCAATTCCACAACCCAAAAAACCCTGTAACGTATTTTCTAGAATAAATTATAAATAAGATTATTAAACTCGGGAGTTAGACAGTTTTTAATTACTCATATTTTATTACATTTTAAACAACCTACGACATGTTGTTGCGTGTTTGATCTGTAAAATTCACACATCAATAATGATCGATTTAGAAGAGACCCAAGGACCCGGGTTTTCATACGGCAGAACCGGTTTATTATACAAAGGAAAACCCGGAAATTCCCGGGTCTTTGAGAACCGGGAAAAACCGGTTCGTATGTGACGGTGACGTACCTCCTCTCTAGTAGTCTCGTCCGAGCCAAAGAGGTTATATGGAATAGACAGCCCTCTCTTGAGAATTTTGAACACCTTTGCTGGACTGTGTCGCCCTCTGGTACTATATCCCCTGAACTAATCCCTAAAGCTTTAGGTGCGTACTTAGGTACCTATACATCCATACCTTATTATTGAATAGGTATTGCTATGGGTAGGCGGGTAATTTGAAATGTAGACCATATAAAATTTAGTTTTATAAACATTTTGTATTTGTTCGACAGCATTTCGTCCTAAGTTCCTGATGAACGTATAATAAGAATTCACAAAAAAAAAAGCAAATACAGCTAATGTTACAGAACGTCACAGAATAAAAACTATGATTGTGTTAATATTTAAGTCATTTATTGGTCTGGAGACGTTTATTATAATAATCTTGAGCGAGCATACATTTTTGTTTCATCCTCACCATCGAATGTAAGCTTTCCTGCTAAAATTCGATTTGTTGACTTGCATCAACTATAAATCAAGATATTTATTGTTATATCTGTAAAGTATTCTTAAATCTTTTCTTTTTGTGTTTCACATTTGAATGGATACTGCACAATTGTTTTTGTTATTGCTTTTATTTATTTTTTATTTCAGCTTTCAGCACATCAGTTTTCTATTATGAAACACATATGTCACCGTAAAATTGTCAAACATTGTTCCGTTGCATGTATTTCACAATATTACAGTTTCACTTCGATAGATTACAATCTACCGAAAAATAATGCATTGTATTGTAAGCAGAATGCTCAGTTGACAATATTTCGAGGTTTTAGGTTTTTACAATGCTACGCTGACACATATACTTTGTATACTAAGAAAACATTCTTCCAATTCTTCAGAGGGACAACGTAACAACGTTTTGTCAGGATTTTTTTTCTTTAAAGGAATTATTATCATTTTTACTGCGTATTACAGTTTTTCTGCATGCTTTGCAGTTTTTTATTATATTATTGAGAAATTTCCCCATACCATACACATAATTTCTGATAACGTTTTCTCAATGTGTTTGTTTTGCTTTCAATGGGTTACTAATAATTTAGGTAATACTGAATTGTCTTACTATTCCTATTCATTCATAAAACTTTGAATCTTTGACAGCTTAACATTGGGTAAATGAGGGAATAAACAGTTCTATGAGGATAAGGGTAAAATTCTTTGAAAATATTCACAAAAATTATTATTAATTATTATTCTTGGCTCAATTTTAATTAAAATCAACAAGGCGTTTTAAGCAAACTGGTGATGATTGGCGTAAGCACCATCTATGCCATTATTATGTACTAAATCTCAAGTTTACGCGGATATCATACAAGATGGTGGTGACTTCTTGTCAATAATTGGACGCCTACGTCAAGTAGTGCAGTGCCCCCCCCCCCTTGCTTCATCGTGGTTAGGGCATGCTATCCGGACATTAATTGCATTACTATTCGGATAGTACGAATTAAACGGATATTTTTTGGTTTATTATTTTTTCGAATTTAACGTGTTCATAAAGGTCGATTGAATGACTTTTTCATGAAATAGTCATTCAATCGACCTTCATGAACTTGGAGGGTTGTATTTGAGTGTGATCAAGCAACTTCTCAGCTGCTTGAAAGGAATGAGTACAATGGGTTGGGGTCCAAAGGCGTTTGCGCTGGGTCCCCTTCTGGCGTGCTCAGCAGCCTGCTGCATCGTTTTACTGTGACCTTTGATCCATTGTAGTGTCACCGTGTTGCGGTTTAGAACCGTAACTCGTTCTAGGGCATTATGGTAGTCTAGTTTTAGTCTCGAGTAGATCTGATTTCTTTTTAAGGATTGAAAATCTGAGACACTGTCGACGAGTATACGAATATGGGTATCCGTAACTTCCCTGTCCTCTATGACAAGTGTCGCTTGGATAATACCTACGCACTTAGCTTGGTAGACAGAGTTGAGCAATATAAGGGGTCGTTGCAGAAGACTTTGACATCTGTGCCGTCGTGGGTTCTTGATCTATCAGTTCAGATCCTTAGCTATTTTGGACCTGAGTAGTCACACGTCTCCGCTATGAGTTCTATGTTGTAGTGTTTTTGAAAGCAGTGGGTTCGGTCGCTGGGTGGTGCCAACATGAGCTGTTGTTTCACAGCATCCCCTTTTATGCGTGTATGTTTGATTTTGTATTTTGGGTGCCAGATACTTCGAGCCTAATAGTCGTCAGGGCCACCTCCTCTCTTATGGGGTGAAGAGGTGCTAATCCCAGCATCACGTGAAGTGCGGGAATGGGTGATGTTCTCATGCTACTGGCGATTGTCACGCAGGCAAATGTTTGTAGCTTCTTGAGGTCCTTTTTGGCCGTGCTCAGGTTGGTTCTGGGGCCACCAAACTAAAGAGCCGTATGTGATGATTGGTCGGATGAATGTAGTGTATGGCCAGTAGGTGATTTTGGAGCTTATGCCCAAATTCCTTCCGAGCAGTCTTTTGCATTACCATAGTGCTATGCTGGCTTTTGTAGTGATGTAATCGGTGTGTTTTTCCCACGTCAGCTGTTTATCCGAACAGATGCCCACTTGCCCAGGTATTTGGTTTCAATCGATCGGCTCAGGGTGGTCCCAAAGAAACTTGATGATTGTAGAGTTGCCAACTTTCTTTTATTTGTGAAAACCACGATTTCGGTTTTGGGGAAGGTTTACTGTCAGTTTATATTCCTTGCATCAGTCCTCTACAATATTTAGGGCTTTACGCATTTTATATGTTTATAATTATGTATTTATTTATTTAAACTTCATGTACAAGAGTGGTACATAGGCGGACTTCATGCCACAAGGCATTCTCTACCAATCAACCTTTGGGTCAAATAAGACAGTACCTATTGTGTGTGATAGAGTACAATAAAATTAAAAATACCATTAATTATGTTACAAGATGTCACTCATGTTTGCTATTTTATGACTTATTTCGTTGCCTACATAGCTATGATTATTTTATTTTTGCCATGGTTCGTTATAGGTACTGATTACTGAATATCAATGATTGACAAAATTGTGGTTAAATTTTATTTTTATCTATCCTATACAATCCGCTTTATCAGTATTATCCGGATTTATCCGGATAACGTTATCCAAGTATTTGGATACTAAAATGAGCGGATAATTGCATGCCCTGGTCGTAATAGACCAAACAGTTTCGTTCTAGGTGTGCGATGTGTCGTAGACAAGACTGTCTTGAGACAGACTTGTCTATGTGAAGCAAGTCTGTCTCAAGACAGTCTTGTCTGTAGTGTGCGGTAGCCCTTACCTACTAAAGCCACGTAGACATGATATGCACTTTTCATTACGCATTAATGATGCCCGCACATCATTAAAAATGGCTTTAATCATCGACAGTGCGTTCACACGTCACGCCATGGAACGGGACCACAAGGAGCGCAATAAATTGCTCGTTTCGTCCCTAATTGCAAGAGGAACGGAATGCGAATTCCAGATGAATTAGGGGCCCGGCAATTAGTCTTAAGACACACCGATTACAGACAGATTCCCGCTGACGAATTTCATTGTACGTGGTGGAAAGTTAGACGCAGATGTTAGACAAGAAAATTAGTTATGAATCTTCAATGAGTTTCAGTTACTTAGTTTTAGTTTGTTTGAAGTTTAATTGAAGTAAATGTATGAAACAATTCCTGTAGTTTATCCGTTTGTCTTCATTTTTAATATGCAATTTTTATAAAACATTATAAATAGCCAACCAACTAATTTCTATTTTAGTTTTTTTTACGATTTTAATTATAAACCTTCAAGGTATGTATTTGAATAATTAAATATTAGTTGGGCAATTATGTTTTATAAAAAATGCATAAACCTTGCATAGACAAAAAACATTATTGTGCTCTTTAATTGCACCGGCAAGTACTATTTATCTCGTTAGATTTGGAATACTTTACTACTCACTGGCTCCGCTAAAACGGTCCTCAAAGAGTGATTGGCCGGACTTCATGCGTCGAAACTAGTCCAGACTAACGTTCTAAACGAGGCACAAGAAGTCGAGATCCCTTTACGTAAGAACTAATTAGTTCGCAACGAGAACTGCGTAATATGTTAACTAGAACTTTCAGTGTTTATAAGTATTTCAACTTCATGCACATCTGGTGTAAGAAAAATCTGGAAATATTCCAAAAGATAAAGAGGTCTATGAATATATGAGGAAGCAATGATCGAGTCAAAGTCAAAATTAATTATTTGCAATAAATGTGGTGCAAAAGATGGTAAAAATAATAAATGTAGTGCAATGACACTTTTCGCCATAAAATTGGCATGCAAACATTAAATTCAAAATACATTGATTACTATGTGAAACAAACCTTTCCGTTTGCTTCGATTCCTCTTCTTAATGAGATGTGATTGAATAGTTTATTTTGATTGGTTGTCCCCTTTTCTGTTTTAATATTCGAAAGTAGATCAAAAGCGCCTCTTTTCCGCTTAAATTTACGTACCTACCTACCCAATTTACTTCGACTTTTACGAGACTGTACCTACGTAATTTATGCCTCAAAAATATAATTTTACGAGTTCGCTCAATATTTTACAACGTCCTTAGCTTGTTTTGTTTGTTAATTTGTTATTTACAACAAGATAGATAAAAACAAAAAGATTAGATATTTAAGAAGGCCTTGAGAAGGCCTTGAAAGTCACAGAAACTAAGTATGCACAGTTGCCTTTACATCTTAACACATCCCACTCAAAGAAAGGCTAACACAATCGTCGTTCGTCAAAAGAGAACTAAACGCCACTTAAACACGAACTAAGTATACTAGCTCTTTGACTAAAGAATCAGTTACATATCATATGGCGTTCAAATACAGTGTGCCTTATAGAATACAAGTCAGCGGGAGGTGGCGCTGGTTGCTAAGGCAAAAAGCAGTCAGTCATAAATGTCAAATTCAATACACGTCATTCTATTTAGTAGCCCATTTTGCAAATTGCTGAGATATACAGAGCACTACTGTAGTTCTCTCGTTGTAGCCAACTTTTGCCAGTGATTAACACATTCAATTTGCTAGTTGTGGATTTCAATCCCTCTGTTTTGCATCGAAAGGTCGTATATTTTTAATTTACTTCAATACTGTTACTCAATTCTCGTCGTTAATTCCGGTTTTAATGTCAAAGAGCACTTAGTAGGACAGTCGCTTATTATTTCGGTCGTCTTTTCCTTATCCTTTATAATTATTTTAAAATATTCTGAACTAAAACGTTCAAAGTTGAGCTTTTAAAATTAAAAATCTCAAAAGTAACTCCATATCTTTGATTGCTATGAGGTGATTAAATTAAATACCTTGGTCTCCTTTTTATACCCACATACACGGGTATGCTTGCTCATGAAATCATTGCAGGAGTATAAAGGCAAACTTAAAAGACCTAGAAATAAATGTTTTGCAAGAGTAAATAATCCATTTCTCTACCCTAATTTGTGTTATTCACCACCCACCCAATCAAAACGGATATCATACAGCTTCTAAACACAAATTCAATTTCTCAGCCTCCTCACAATGACATCCAGACCCGATAAATGATAGTTGATAACCGACAAACAAACGAGGCATCATTGTTCGACCTTGATTGTAAAGCCCGAGGTTTGCCGATAGGGCACGGATACGATGGCAAGACAAGCTTTCATCAGATTCATCTCTTAGCGAATGAGGCAGGCGACGACCCGTTAGATTGTAAGTGCAGTTGCCGAGATCGAAGATTCATTTGTTCAGGTTTTGTCTTGTAGATAGTGATTTGGTTTTGTTTCGTGTTTTTTTTTTTTTTTGTGTTTGTTATTTCAGAACTTTCGACTGGGTGAACCGATTTTGATGATTCTTTTTTTATTTGAAAGCTGGTGCTTCCCGTTGGGTCCTATTTTAATTTGTTGAAGATCTGATGCTGATCTTCGGAGATATAAATGGAACTCTTCAAAAATACACGGCAAAGCTGCAGTAATTGCTGCAATCGCTTGGTTGTTTATTGTTTATACAACATCATGACGTAACATCACACCTGTATGCTTTGAGGGAGTACGCAGAAGTATACAATACACCCAGATTTCGACAGTTAGACGTGTAAAGTTCCATTCAATGGGATCCCGGAGAAATAGAGTAGGCACACCAGAAGCGGTTTGGCTAGTTTTAGGCAGAGTACTTTCTCGGAGTGATCCCATTTCGATTTGATAAAGATCTGGTGACTTCGGAAGATAGGCAACTGAACTCCTTAATAAATGATAGCAAATGTACTGGGATCGCTGTAGACTCACGCCTGTCTATTGTTTACACCAGTTCATAACAAAAAATCACACCGATACGCTGTGAAAGGGTAAACACATGTGAACCACTAAAAAGTGAAAAATAAAAACTTTTTTGCAAAAAATATAACCGACTTCACACAAAAAAGTGAAAAATAACTTTAGCTCCAGAAGTCGGTGACAAAAAAACTAAATCAATCAAACAAAGGTCACCGAGTTCTGGAGCTAAAGTTATTTTTCACTTTTTTGTGTGAAGTCGGTTATATTTTTTGCAAAAAAGTTTTTATGTTTCTAAAATAACATCACTTCTGTGTTTACACCCACATTTATACTTATGTCATAAATGTACATAAATAAATAAATATCGCTGGAAATTACACACAGCGCCATCTAGTGCCACACTCGGCAAGGCTTATGCAATTAGAGGCAAACTGAGAAAATATCTACCTACTAAAACAACCCAAATAAATAATTTGCCCGGTCTGGAAATCGATTAACGGGTCTAGGGGTCTAAAATGGAAGCTTTAGCAGAACATAATATGAATCACGTTAAAAAATTTAAATTCTTAAAATGGACTTTATGCTAATGACTATTAAGACCATTTTTTTTTATGTGATTCATAATATGGTCTGCTCCACCGGCCATTTTAGGCCTGCTGAACATAGGAAAGAGCATTAGCCGGGCCGCTGGTATTAATCACTAAACCAACGCGACAAACTTAAACAAATAGGTAGTTAGGGCATGAGCCCAGTCAGAGCAATTCCTGTTTCAGAAATACATACAAACGCAATTCCAAAAAGAATCCAATCAGGTACATTTTAACATGTCAAGTTTGTTTAGACTTCCCTCAGGGCAAATGTTCGACCTGTAAGAAGATATTATCTTGAACAAAGTACGATGTTAAAATCCGTCTAATTTCCAAGATTATTCGGCTAGTGTCCTTCCCAAAATACGTGGCCATAATCGTCTTAACCATGTAAGATGTGGGACCCGCCGTCTCAGATGCCTGACGGCTAACCTTGAAGCTGAGAAGCCCATAATTCAAAAGGTTTAGCAATTCACTGATATTATTTCACATACACGTGCCTACGAACTCATTGTTATTTCATGGACGTCGTAATGTACTTATCTGTATAACACGGTTCCGAGGTAATACCTGCCCACTCAGGATCGTGACGTTAAATTGTAGCCAACCCGAACATGATTCAGCTATGAAGTAACTGCGTAACAAAATTTGACGATTGGTACGAGCCGAATGACAGCCGATTACTCAGGTGAAGTAAATTCTTCGGATCATCTTTTTTGTTACACAAATACTGTGGCATTAAATGACACGAAAACCTGATCAAATTCGTAGCACTACAGCACGCGTCATTTATATTATGACAAAGGCTGTGCTAAAAAGGCCCACCTTTCTTCTCTCCCTAGCGTTATTCAAGTAACCTCACGAAATCTCCCAATTCCCAAAGCCACCAGGAAACCAGTCAACCCAGTCCATCACAATCTAACCGGCACATTTTCCATTACATTTCCAGATTCGGAACTCGAGGAGCTGGGTGAACAGTTGCCGCGGTACCGGCCGGATTCGATAGCGGCACTACGTCGGATGACTCGATTCACGGAACCCGAGCTGAAGCGGCTGTACCGGGGCTTCAAGGCGGAGTGTCCCACGGGAGTCGTGAAGGAGGAAACCTTCAAACTTATTTATTCGCAGTTCTTTCCGCAAGGAGGTTAGTAGATGATGAAGTGATGTCTATGAAACGGTAGTTCTTTTTTTAAATGCGCACTTGGATACTGCAATGAAAAGGTGAGTAAAGAAGGGCCTATTATTACCTACTGCAATAAGATGCTCCACGGGAGTTGTGAAGGAGTCCTTCAAACTTTTTTCTTTCCCCAAGAAGGTTAGTAGATGAGCTCATGAGCTGGTCCTTTTTCGAAACTCCTTTTTCTAAATGCAATTTCGGAGGCACAATAAAAAGGTGATTGTATAGTCTGTCATCTATTGATAGAACTTCAAGTATGACTCTCACTCACTGCCAATCACACTGATACATCTTACAGAGTTCTACTCCTAATAAGTTTCTAAATTCAAAATTGAGAAGCAAGCTAAGAAATTGCTGGCTCGTGAGTACCTGATAAAAAAGGGCTTGGGTTTTTAAAACGTTCTCATCTGAGAACTAGGAGCCAAATAAACAGCATCTACTGTCCCCATATTTTTTTTCGATGTACCCGAGCACGTGCTAAGTACTCGTGATTATTTTCCTAAGAAGGTAAGTGAAGCCTTGAAGTCTTCGTCAAACAATGTGACCAATAAAGTTCCATTTCAAGAAATCTGCAAAATCGCTTCTAACGGAAAAGCCCCCAACAAAGTTTTGGAGGCCACTTTCAAGTTGCTTGTATTTGAAGTTGTTCACAAGGTGAAGTATAAATACTTAGCGAATCGATAAGCACGTGGCACAACTTTAGCGAAAACTGGTTATTATTCGACAGTTAGGCCCTTTGTCCACGACGCAACCAATTACAAACGATTCAACAACGAGTTGTAAAGTCGCGACGTGTTAAGACCTACATTGTAACATTTGTAACACTAGTGCTGTAACTTTGACTTTTGAGATTTTAGTTTTTAACTCGTTATTTTTACTAGCATTGTGGACAATGGGCCTATAGTTGCAACTTCTAATAGTAAGTACCTATCAGATTTGACAGCACAATAATGATAAGACCGGATCCAGACTAAGGGTCAATTCACACCGAGACGCGACGCTGCGCGCACTTTTTAATATAACTTTATTTACTACAAGAAATGATAAGTACATATTTCATTGAGATGGGTCGCGCGGCGCAGCGCGAAATCACTTTCAGTACCGTCGCGCCACGGGGCGCGTTGGGTCTCGGTGGGAACTAACGCTAAGGTTTCAAGACTAGACTGTTAAGAGAATTACGACCCTCTAAATAGGCTTTAAGAAATACCAAGGTTTCCAAATAAACTTCGATTAGAACCACCTTTACCAATAAAAACATTCCCGGATAAAGATATCTACAATAAAACAGCAGAGGAAACAAGGCAAACATCAGTAAGTATATTATTATAATAACTTTATATAGGTATGTAGACGGAAAGGTAACCACGTTCAATAAACAATAGGAAAAGTGTTTCGTTTTATTTACCCCCATCCTCGCCCCCTTTCGCCGAAGCTTGACAAGAGTGAACGAAGGCGGAAGACGTAGGTACCTACATATCGTATAATCATCGGGTTTCATCGGAAGGTAAGTGTGTTTATGTACTTGCGCTTTTTGTTATGTAGATGATACATTGTTTATGTCTTTTGAATATTGACGTTTTGGTATTGGACTATATCTAATCACAGCGCTCATAGAACACGCACAATGGACTTCAAGGACTAAATGCTGAAACCTAAACCCCCATGATAGATAGATAGACGCTCATAGAAAAGCGACAAAATTTATAGAAGACATCATGATAACAACGAAAACAATAACAAATCCAAGTTCCAGTTCTATAGAAGTTTGTATACGCGTTCTTTTTGAAATACAGGCGTCAATAAGTAGTTCTGATTTTCGCCATTCTCCATAAGATCCTTGGTCAACTATAATACTTATACAGGCAGATTACTCAAAATAAATGTATGACACTTGGCGTGCAAATTGCAAGGACTTTGGTATTCTACTGTTTGAACGTCATTTAAGGCGCTACCCCAGGCAAAATTAGCAACTCTATTTGTGGTGATTCAAACTTCGTTTGAAATACTATTAGAATAAAGTTCTAATCAGCTTGCACTACAAAGTGGTTTTTACGTCAGTCACTGCGGGTCGAATAGTGCGAAATTAGTGATTTTTATTCTTTATAAAATCAAATTTCCGTCTTTTGAAAAAAAAAAACTAGCATTATGTTCATTATTAAATTGTCTATCCATTAGTAAAGAAGCAAATCAAAATAATGTTAACTTTACGAGAAGAAGCATGTTATAAATATTTTTTTCTCATTTTTGTGGTTTCATTGTGAGGGGATTTATTACACATTATGAGACTTAAAATAAAAAATAAAACTACCACTTTGCAGTCTAAGAATATGTAGAAATTTAATGTATTTTTATTACTTGGTATTTCTTTTGGATAAAGAGGAGTTGGCTCCAAAAAACTGCACAAAAAACGGCTTTTGCTTGGGGTAGCGCCTTAAGCGGGATAGGGCCGGCACGTTGACTGGTTGTCTTTATGCTTTGGTTCCATATGACCACATTATTTTGAGTAATCTGCCTTGAAAAACGAACCTCCCGTTTCTATGGAATATTGAGGGACTTTGCACCATGTTCCTCATACCACGAAACCTTTACCACCGATGCAAATAATGCTTAATTGTAAATTTATCTATCAGACAGTACCTATTCAAACACTCTATGATAAGTTTATTCCAATAAAATTATACTTCAACTTATAGTAGTTATATTGAAGTGAAACTTCTAATGCGCCTTCCAACAAGGTTGCGTTAAACGCTTAACGCTACCATGGAGCACCCTCCCCCATGCCACCCCTTCCTATTTTCATTTCCTCATTACGAAGTTTCACTTCTTCCGCGCGGAGGGACCACGCACTAATTTTATGTATATGAAACTCGTGACTGTAGGTACATCCTACATTCAACAGAATTTGACAGAACACACATTTCATACAAATTACCAACACTTCGCACTTCACAACGTTTATCACACCAAAAACTACCCTTACAGAAAATAACCGTCTGAACTTGAAGAATGTTAATAAAGTATACCGACCGTACTAAAGAAATAAAATAGGGACATGAAAAACGCATCACATAATCATATAATCCCATCATGTTGAGTGGTCTGGGTACTGCTTTACATTCGCGCAAATTGTCCGCGAGGCCGTAAGTTCACGAACTTAGGACCTCTGACGAATGAAAATATATTTTAAGACGACAGGCTCAAAGTACAATTTGCAATGTTTGTAGCAACAAAAAAAATGTGGGAGCAAATGAATATACGTGAATAAATTGATGTGGCTTGTATTGTATTTGATTTTTTTCAACACACTTGCTCATAAAGTGGCTCTAATTTCACCGCAATTAGGCACATAATGACACCTGTAATCAAACTGTGACTTTTTCATTGCTATTATTCACAAGTGAGTTATAGGGTTTTTTTTTATTTTATTGGTTGAATTGCTTTGTTCTTAAAAAGTTTCGATACAAAAAAGATCGTGTTGAATAGTACAAAATAAATTAATGTACCTATTGCTTGCTCATTTCATACAACTTCGTATCTACATAGATAATTTCAACTTATAAGTTTTTAATAAATAAAACTTTCACTCAAATGCAACTTTTGTTTTCTTTTTTTTTTACTTTTTTTTAAATAATAAAACTTCGAAATCCCCATTTCGTACGTGGCTGAAACGCTATCCGCGAAAAGCCAAAAAAAAAGGAACCTCATTCTTTTAGTCTATGGGCCAATCTATATTACTATACTCTATGCTATGGGCGATCGCCATTGTGTGAACTCGTTTTCACTGTTGAAATTATAGTTATTTTTAGTATTATTTTATTCTCAAGTGTGTTGAAAAACGTCGTATGATACACGTGTGTGTTGATGATTACCGTCTCGGCTCTCTTAAGAACCTCGCCTAACGGCTCGGTTCTCAATGGCGCCTCGGCGGTAATCACCAACATTACACACTTGTACCATAATGTACTATTATATAAATAAACCTCTAATCTAACTGGTGTTTGTTATGGAGGTCACATAGGCTACTGGTATTCAGCTGCGTCCGGTTAAATTAGAAGCCGATTAGCCGACTCCATAGTTGACAAATGATGATATTGAAATTAAAGGTACAGTCGAACAAGCTATTTGTTTTACATTTTACAATGTATTGTGAGTTAAACTGTACTTAAACCAAATTTGCTTGTTCGAACGTATAATACGTATTTGTAGTCATTGGTACATACTCGTACAATGTATTCAAGATCGTAATACATATCATTCTTCAATAAAAATCAATCCATAAGTATGTAAGTATACATATATCGCTTCCCAACAATATTGCGAGCAATATACTGTAATTTGCACTCTCAACTGCACGAACGCTTCGCTATGGATAATGGGCTCGGAATAAATACCGAAATAATAACGAAACAGCAATAATGTTGCAAACGAAACTTATACATCTGTAAAGCTTTTCAAAACGTACAGAATTAAAAATAAGTATATTAATTATAATGTTAGTGATGTTAGCATCTATCCGATTTCGGCCGACTGGTGATGACCATGGCTTTCTAGGGTGATTTTCGAGAGCTTTGGTGTGCTCTCAAGTAGCTAGCATATCCGAATTTTGGCCGAAAAACTCCGAGCACAAAGCGGACATGTCAGAACACCATTGTAGGGTATAGCTGTAGGTGGGCTGCGGGACTGTTAGAAAGAGATACCGCGGCCCTGGAACATAAATAAAAGGGCGAGGAAGGAACATGGATGGTTTTAAGCCAGTAAAAGTCGGACACTCCCTTCCGCTCTGCCTAGACTGGAAGGGTCCTTTGATGATTTCCCATCCAAAAAAAAGGGTATTGCTGTAGCTGGGTCTAGCTTTAAGGTCAACATCACGCTTTAAGTCCTGCGATCTTCTTCTCTCTTCAAAGGCATTGACCTGCCGATGCACTAGACGTCTCCACTCGGGTCGATTTTGAGCCTCCTTTTCCCACCAATCAAAATAAAACAACAGCGAAAATTTCGATTGTCATTAACATACTACAGAAGGATCATTCAATCTTGGCACTTGGCCCAAATTAGTCTGAAACTCTGAAGATAAAACGCCCTACTAATCCATTCTCACAATCTTCGATTACAATGAGACATCTAACAGACGGTTAAGAAACAATTGCATCAAAGTTAACACGGCTCGCACCAACACCTCTTATTAGGGCCGATTTTTCAATGGTCAGATAAAACGTCAAGTAGCTAACAGTTCAATATCTTTATCTGATTCTTTAACGAACCAATAAAGAGTTTCAATTTTTCAAGGCATAGTTACCATTCCGTTTACTACCTGACCAATTTTTGTGACTAGCTTCACACTACATCTGTGTGAGCGAGACGCGCTTATGAACATTTACAGATCTAAGAAAGAGACAGACAACTTTCAACTAAATACCAGCGGTTGTCACATTTTAGAGGGAATCTTAACCTTAAACTTTGACGACTTGTCTTCGTGTTAGTATTTTGTTTCCGTTCGAATTTCTTCTATTTGTGTGTTGTGTGTATGTCCTGTGTTTTAATTATGGAAAATATCGTAAAACGTGAACGTTCCACGAATTTTAATAAAAGCGAAGTAAGATTTTTCAATAAACCGAATTGGTGGCGAAACATCGTAACTACGGTAATCGAAAATAAACAGACCGACGCCGTAACCAATAAAGAAAAGGAAGCAGCGTGGATGAAAATCACTTCACTATTTAATGCGGGTACAGGATTACTTTCAATGAGTGTTAATAAAAATTGCACAGTACTTTTCGAGACGAAATCTCCTGTGAAATTTCTTATCATCCCATAGAGACCTCTCTAATAACTCTTTCTTTTCTCTCTGAATCTAAATAATTTAGCACTATATAATCTTCTTCGATTGTTTCGTCGTCGAAAGAATCAAAAATATCCATAATTTTATAATTTAGGAAGCAAAAACACAAATATAACCTACAAAAACTGACGCGCGTAATGTCAGAAATATCAAATATCTGACGGTTAGCGTGCTACCGGGTCTGTAAAGGGGCAGATAAGTTTATTGACTGGATAGAGAGGTTACCTGACCGTTAGAGCCTATCCGGCAATTGAAAAATTGAGATTCTCGCTAACTGTGGAATTAACCTTATCTTGCCCTTTATCTGACCATTGAAAAATCGGCCCTAAGGGCCGATTTTTTGTTTTAATCTTACTTCGGTGTGTCAAAGAGACAAAGCTAGACGACCTGCATAGCTCCATCTCTTTCCCACAACGAAGTGAAATTTAAGTAACTCGAACAATCAAGTGCAAATTGTCTTTGAATCAAATCGAATAGTAATGAAGCCATTGAATGGGTTCAAAGACCAATGGGGATGGTTAACAAAGCCGAGGGGAAAGTCAATCGACTCGACATACCACGTAAGCGTTTATTGGCTTACAACTTGAATAGCTGATTGCATTGCAGGCTTTTGCATTTCTAACTAAGACTGCCCGACAATTATGCGGGGAATTTCAATTTTTAACGACTGAAGCTTTTGTATTGGATAACGAGCTGGTGTCTGCAACTAGCCAAGCGCGTATTTTATGTACGGTAAAAAATAACAGCTTTATCTGTATGTCTGTGTCAAAGTTGTTTTTGAGACGTTCTGTTAGTTATCAAACGAACCAGTTCAAAATCACCCTGTCCTCTGTGAGTTTCCTCTGTTTAAAATTTATTATGGCCAATATTGTATGCGACTAACGGTCATTTTCAGTACCTAACTTACTGTTCGGTTTCGGTAAGTTGCTATCTCTGTCTGTTTGACATTTTGCTTACAGACGGATAAAAACAAAACGTCACAGCAAATCTTTCTTTGATTTTTCTATGAATTAAGTGGCAGGTGAGGCTGATACGATATTTTAAATCAAGCTAACTTTGTTTACCTATAGAGACCAGTAGCGAAGGGAACATTTTTGAAAGAGGTAAGCCGGAGCACAATCTTTCTGTGTTTATATTATTTGTCTATAGAATACCGACTGTGTCATTTTTCAAAGGGAATCTGTTAGGAATCGAGTTGTATGGAATCTTCGCCACTGATAGAGACAAACATAGCTGCGAGACGTGCTATAGTAACTGACAGTAATTATAAGTACCTACTTAAGTAAGTTATAGAAAACGGGCCTAAATGTGAACCAGTAAGTGTTGAGGTCACGTAGGCAACCATTCCATGTAAAATACTGTTAATGAACACTATCCTAGAAACCAACCCCAACATACCTACTTAGTTTATAAAAGGCTTAGCTGATGATGAAACAAATGACGAAGTTAGCCCTCAATAGGTATTCCATTCCAGCCCCACGAATCACGACCTAATAACGTCTTCCAATTGGCACACATACCCAAGCACACGTCCACAGCAAATGCATATCATTACGATGTAATGTTAAAAGCAAAAGTGCTTTAGAAGCAGCCAGCACTCGCACTCAGTACTTGCTACTAGTGCTTTCAGCGCAGTTAACAAGTACGGTTCACTACTGCTCACTGCACCCCGCATGGCGGGACGCGCGGAACAACAATCACCTTTCGTATGTGCAAGCAGAATGGGGAAACAATTTGCGTCTTCGTCGTTTTTTATTTTTATCTTTTTACGAAGTTTAGTAATGTGGGTGTCTGTTTCTGTGGCATTTTATCTGATCGAACGAACTCAAGTACTCATAGTTAAATCGCATTATAATAAGTTACTTCATTTGAAGATATTGAAGTGAAACTTCTAATGCGACTTCCAACAAGGTTGCGTTAAACGTTTAACGCTACAATGCCCCCCCATGCCCCCCCTTACCCCTTCCTATTTTCATTTCCTCATTACGAAGTTTCACTTCTTCCGCGCGGAGGGACTCCACGCACAATTTTTTTATTTTAACGCATCTTTCAACGCAGAACCACAGGCCATATTATTTCAAAAAAGTCAATGTTAAACACGGAAGACACCGACTTCGTTAAGTAGGTACCTACCTAAGTTACTATTCAAAATTCGTCACTATCATCATCTTAAATCATAAGTGTCGCTATGTAGGTACCTACCTACTGAAAATTGAATTCTCTAGGTTATTTCAAATTCCTTCCCACGTTGAAGGCATCTATTTACTTAGCCCATAGGCACCCTTGATACACAGGTCTACCTAAGTCTTAGATGTACCTGGGTTAGTTTAGGTTAAGTAAAACATATCAAACTATTATTAGCAGCACCCCACTTACTCAAAGCTAATATTTAACCGTCTGTCTACGCCAAAAGCTATAACAGTTACATAATGGATATTGCTCTAAATGAAATTTTCCTTTACGAAATCAATCTTACCTACGTAACTGTACATAACACGAGCAAACCTCTCTGTCTGATGTAGATCCGGGCCTGCAAAAAAGGTTAACTTACCTTATAAAAAATAGTCAAATTCACCATTCAAACCACCTTTTGGTCTTCGCTACAGTCGTATATAAAGAAAAAATGTGTCCAAATCTGTCTGTAGGTAGGTACCATCATATTCATTAAAACCATAAGTAAAAAACTTTCACATAAGGAATTAATTAGATTTAAATCCTTACCCCTAGTGTCACTAAACGTTCACCCAAACATTTTTATTTAAATTAAGCCACGTAGCAAATTTTATTCAGGCAAAAAGAGAATCTTTCTGGCAATTATTCGCAACTGGCTACACCTACAAAGCTTTTATCAGTACCGGGCCACACTCACAAAAGAAAAAACAATCATCCTCCATGAAACACACATGTTGAAACAAAAAACGGGATTTACAGCACTGAGGTTATATTTTGCACGTAACTTTAACTGACTGACTGAAAGCTAGATAAAAACGCGGCTAAAAACGAAGAAGAAGCGATTTTGAAAATAGAATTTTCATTTTCTCATGAGGTAGGTATTTTACCCCTTGGCCATGACTGGGATCTGTGATGTAGACAGACACTGATGCAAATTGGAGGCAGAAAAATCACGTCATTTCACCTTTGCTTTATAGGTGAAAAGTCCCTCACTCCCTCTCCTCACGCGGTGTGGAGGAGAGGGAGGGAAGGAGGTCCCCCTTGCCCAATGGTACCACTCTCATGAAAAGATAATGTACCATTCCGGAGAAATACTGATTAATATAACATAACCTTAAAACACTTTATATTCCCCTAAAAAGCGTAGTCAACGGAGCCCCGCTACGCGGGGCCCCTATTCCCGAGTGCAGGGTTTAAAGGAACCTAACTAACCTAACGTGGGGGTGCCCCAAGTCCCGATTGATGTGTGTAGATGCTCTGTGGCAAAATATCGCAGAACAGAAATGAGCTTGATCGTGTTTGGCTTGACTTCGTTTTTTGAAACGTTTTTTTCTTATACCTTTCAGCAGACGCCTGCATATCACTGACACATACTGGCCACCTAGAAATTCGCATGAAAACATAAGATAAACCTCAATGAACTTCCAAATTCTTATTTCAAAATATGTATTAACGCGTTGTCGTAAAATTCAATTTGGATCTTCATCAGCTTCGGTATTCTAATTTCAATGTAAAGTATGCAATAACGCGTTGAAGTAAGATTCAATTTGGATCATTAACTTTTTCCATACAAACATTTAACATCTTTATTTATACCCATACTAGCTTCTGCCAGCAGCTTCGCCCGCGTGAAGTTTGATTATTGCCCCAGGGGATCTTACTACCGGGATAAAAAGTATCCTATGTTTGTTAAACTTTCACGATTAGAACACATTATAAAACATATGACATACGGGTATTTATCGCGAATTTACGACAAAAACCCGTAAATACCCGTATGTCATATGTTTTATAATGTATCCTATGTTTTAATCCAGGTTGTAAATTATCTGTGTGCAAAATTTCATCCAAATCCGCTCAGTAGTTTTCGCGAGAAAGCGTAACAAACAAACTTATAATATTAGTAGGTTCACAATTTAACGCTTTATTTTTCGGTAGATTGTAACATATCTACCGAAAAATAAAGCGTTATATTGTAAGCAGTGTGTTCGTTTGACAATCTTTCGAGAGTTTACAATCTCGCTAGATAGATTACAATCTAACGGGTTTTACAATTTTACGGTGACACATATGTTTGCTCAAACTGTGTGTAATTAAGTAGATATAATATGGTGGTTTCGCCGGAAGGGATACTCCACAGCGCAACCACTTTAACGATAAGAATTAAGTTCTTTTAATAGGCTTAGAATTTATTTATACTTATTAAAGCAAAAGTGGTCCCACCAGGAAGCATGACGTGAAAAAATAAGTGAAAGAGCATAAATTTTCATCTTAAATTCTCTAGTTACTCGTCACTTGCAAGGCAACTGTTTATCAGCAATCTTGGAATCCACCACGCCCTAAATGCAGTAGAAGTACAATCAACCGTACCTATATCAGTTGTAAAAATTAGATGTTGACAGTGCATTCGAATTATAGCAATAAGGGTGTTTTTGCAGTGCGATTTGAATACATAAAACCAAGACATAACAGTCTCAACTATTTTAAAACCACAACATAGCTCTGTTCGTGTTTTTAATACCTAACTACAAGTTTCAAATTAATAAAGAGAAAAAAAAATATTTATGTCAATTAAAAAACCTTGTCAACCACCTCACTCAAATTAAGGTACCTACTATATAGGTTATGTCCAAAACGATGAATCCTCTTTAGTAGTGGTTCCGTAGCCTATTGCTAAGCTTACGCCGCCGCGCGCCGCCGCGTCATCATCGTCCTCATCTCATCGCCTGACTAGTGCAAAACTGTATTTTTTTGGGTTTTATTGGGCTCTATCGTGGCATATGAAAAAGCAACTAAGTACATACGGAATTCGCAAGTGAAGCAAGGGATAATCAAATCTATTTTATCTATAAGTTAAATGATTAGTTACCATTAAGATGCTTTTTATCTTATCGTAACTACCTAAACATTTTTATCATTTCATAATAAATTCTCAGCAAATCATAGACAAAGATGAAACAATGTGAATACCACTCTGTTTTAGACGTGAATCGGAACGCAAATTCGACCCCGCACAGCACTAGAGGTTTCCATTTGACGTCATTTATCGACTTTGTACAACACTAGAAGCGGAAATAGCTTTGTGCAGTTGGCAATGCTATCAAAGTCAATTGATTTTCTATTTATAGTCTTCTAGAATGTTCTAACCATTTTACAGGTGGAAAATAGAAATATTTTCATTGAAGTCATGATTACTAAATTCTGAAAAAGTTTCGTGAGTGGTCGAGTAGTGTAAACAATCGCGTTATAAAAGGAATAAATTCAATATTTTTGTTTAAAGTACCTATCATTCACATGATTTGTTTTTATTTCATTTAGTACATAGCTACACAGATATTAAACAATTTCCAGTTTAAAAAAAAATGCGCGTCATTGCGCAGAAGCGCGCCATTTCGCCGTTACGAGTGCGCATGTGTTGGCAAAACTGCGTTGCTTCCTCCAAGCCACGGCCGGACGCCATTACCACGCCATCGGACTAAGAATCTGTCACTTGTGCGTTTTCCGTTTGATAATCTTTGGATTTTCCACGAAGTCGTTGCTTCTGTATTAATAATACTTTTAAATACATAAATACCAAAATGTCTGACGAGAAAAAGGTGTGTATCTTACTATATTATCAGTGTAGTTACAAAAAGGCGAAAACAGTGCTTCACCGACATGGCGTTTTATTAGCAAAATGTGGTTACCTGATTGAAAGTGAGAAGTGTTTTACCGTTGTGTTTGTGAATATGATTTTTTATCGTTATAATATTTATTTTTCAGGGAGAAAGCGAACACATCAACTTGAAAGTATTAGGTCAAGATAATGCCATTGTGCAGTTCAAAATCAAAAAACACACTCCACTGAGGAAGCTAATGAATGCCTATTGTGATCGAGCGGTAAGTTCATCTTGTTAGCCAAGCGGCTTTTAGTCATTCAATTACAAATGTAGTTAGCCTACAGACAAAATTGATTTTGCATGCATATTGTATGAACAATGAAGGTATAAGTTAGCTAGACACTCAAATTGGCGGGCCCCTATGTCCGGCTGTTTGAATAAAGAAAGCGTCGTTCACAGTTGCTTTCTTGAAACAATATTATTGTGCTTCTGAGATCTTTTTGTACTAATTAAACACGAAAAATATCTCAGCACCTGGATCAATTTCATGTTTCAACTTGTAGATGAACATAGGTTATAATATCTGCACTCAATGTATTAATAGGCCACAATGTGTATTGATTCTATAAATGAAAGTAATTGTTTTGTAAACATTTTATTCTGAAAGGATCATTGACCTTGTAGTAAGTGTAATGCAATGCTCGCAGTAATGCTTCATTGGTAAACTGTTCTGCTTGAAGCGCAGTACTAATAGTCATACCCGTTGTTTTAATTCTGTAGGTGAAAGCTAAAGGACCTTAAGTCCATTTTTTGTAATTTTATGTTTTTAATTAATTTTATTCAGAATACCCGTATTGATCAAATGGTAAAAGACATTAAGTCCTACAGCCGCTAACTTCGCAGATGTAAAACTATAAATAACATAGTCCCTAGACTTATTTCGGATAAGGACATCTTTAATGAGCTCTACTGAATACTTTATAAAATGTGACTTAAAGTTCTTCACTTTTCACCTACAGAATTGATGACATGAAGGTGTTCATGTTCATTGTGTGTGAACTCGTTATAACTTTATGAACAACCCCTTACTAGAAAGTATTAATTGTGGGTTATAACTTATGTCCATCTTACATTGATGCTGAGTAGTTGATGAAGGCCTAGAGACATGATTTCAAGTGACTTGTTGCTTAAGTACCTTCTAACTGACATGGGCTGACAAAGAGGTGTTTGTTATTCTGTAAAGAGCTATATGGCAGTTTTAGATATTGTAAATAGTTACAACTAATCTGCTGTTGCGAAACTTGTTTCTAGCTTGAAATATTGTTAATGATTTAATCCGAATTTGTTAGTTCAAAATGCAAAATAAATTGGCTTAGACCACTGGTTCCCAACCTGTGGTCCGCAGGAGCCTCGACTATGGTCCGCGAAAGATTAAAATTTTATTCGTACTTTTTAACACAGAAGTTTTTTGCACAGAAGATGCAAGCTCAACCCAACTTAACAGAGGCAAAATTCTATTTTTTTTTTTAGAACCTCATACTAAATGATTGCTATATTTTTCGAGCTCAATTCGATCGCTTTTGTATCCATCACTATCCTAATTCTAAAGGTTCTCATCACATTATCCAATTTTTGTATAGTGTGAGTTAAAGATTCACTCCTGTCGGTGTCCATAGTTATCTAGGACCCTATTAACAATGGTCCCTGTTAACAATGAACATACCAAAGTGGTCCCTGGCCTAAGAAAGGTTGGGAACCACTGGCTTAGACCAACATCTTGAGATGTTGTGTGTGACATTTATTTTGGTCTTGCTTATTGTAACACAAAACAAAAAGGTAGACAACACTTCTACCTAGCAAGTGGGCTTGGCCGACATCTGCATTCCCGGATGCATTGTATAGTTGAACAATCAAAGACAATTTAATTCCAATATGTCTTAATTTACGAGAGCTTGACACAATGCACACATAGTTGAACTATTTATTTATAGCAAGAATAACTTTCATAATATTGTGCAATTTCCACATTTTTATCATAGTAAGATTTCTGATTATCTAAAAGTACTAATCTTCTTTCCAGGGTCTATCAATGCAAGTAGTGCGGTTCAGATTCGACGGGCAGCCCATCAATGAAAATGACACACCAACATCACTGGAAATGGAAGAAGGCGACACAATAGAGGTTTATCAGCAGCAGACGGGTGGCTCGCCTCTAGTGTAATCTTATCTTAAGGAACAGTCCATTTCTCATGGGAAGAACGCTATGGTGAACCCCTCTCAACTTTAACATTAAGTTAATTTTAAATGTAACAACACAAGTATAACAATGTAATATTTTGAGATACACAATAGCCTAGCCGAGCTTTGTACACCTTAGCATTGTGTATCTTAAAACAGTAGTACTGTATACTCTATTTAATTAAGGAGAAATTTGAGGTAAACCAAATGTTCTAGGTAACTTCAATAATTATTCCATTGTGATAATTTTTTTAGTTGACACTATTTTTCAGATCAGCTCCTAATTTTTTAAGTGTGGCCAAAAAATTGACACTTTCAAGCTGTGAGTGGTAATAATTTATTGGACATAGGTCCAATCCAATTGTCAAGTCTGTAACCACTAATGTAATATCTGAAATAAATTAAATTTAAAATAAAAACGATCTAGTTTCTTTTTCTCTTATTGTTTACGTACCTACTTTTTATTTGTTTTTTAGGGCATAGGTAATAAAAAGAAAAGATACGCTATTGAAAGTGTTTCTTCTTTTGATTAACTTGCTATCTGCCAGCCGTAAATTGCAGAAATTACTTCAAATCAAACTAGTCTTGAGTATTGTCACCCTACACAAATTCGTACTTTTATTTTCATAGTTACCTACCTTTTTCAAAAATTTTAGAACCCGTGAGTCATGGTACTGCAATTTCCGTACCTACCTACAAAGCAAAATAACCTCAAATATGTACCTACATTTAGCATTATAAAACCTAGCTTTATACATAATTTATGGGTATGACTCATCAGGGTTATTTCTGACTACATAGCTAGAATTATCTAATCTCACACATACAAATTGTACAACGTCATTAGGCATGTAGAACAAAATGGAATAGTGTAATAAGGGTGGCAGATACCTAATTTAATTGTTAACATTCATCTACCTAGCATTTTCCCAACTATTGGGTTGGCTTAGGGTCAATTTATATTAGCGCAGAGTCGAAGCGCAATTATTGTGACCCTTACAGCAAAGTTGAAGACCATTTTCTTACATGGATGGAGTAACTGCCGATTGGACTTCCACATCTCAGCCCGGCTAGCATGGGCAGGGGATAAAAATTTTATCCACCGGTTATTTCCACTTTTGTTTGAATTTTGTCCCTTGTCAGTGGAAATAACCGGTGGATAAAATTTTATCCCCTGCCCATGCTAGCCGGGCAGGTACTGGGTAACTTCAGGCTTCTGACCATCCATTATGGTTCACAGCTCTTTCTAGGCCTGACTGCTGACAATACCTTGTTGGCTGGTACAAGGCTCAAGTAAGTACCTAGTACCTATCTCCATGCATTGAAGGTGATGAATATCAGTAAAAGACTAGCAAGATTAATAGTAAGTACCTACTTAGCTTCATTTATGGAGAATCATTTTCAACAAGCAGCTTGCGTTCAAGTTCATCCTTGATATCTGCCAAATTGACTAAAGTTTCTCCACGATATGTAAAGGTAATTATCGTATTTTTGTTGAAAGCGTCTATAGTAAAAGGTTACTCAACTTATAAAAAACATTGTTAACTTTTAGGGAAACCTTGGTATATAATGTCGAGATTTTCAATGACTACTTGCAGAATATCATGACTCTGTTCCCACTTAGAAACACCTATATTTATGTACTTCTAACAGATCAGCGGACCTAAAATGGAAGCTTTACAGAACTTAGTATGAATCACGTCAAAAATTTTAAATTCTTAAAATGGACTTAATGTTAATGATGATAAAGTCCATTTTTAGAATTTTTTTTTTTTAACGTGATTCATATTATTATTATGTTCTGCTAAAGCTTCATTTTAGACCCACAGATTGTTATGGAAATTAATCACGTTATTTATTAAGTATCTGTTTTATCTTCTAGCAAACACCGCTCAATACGCGCACTTCGTTTTCAACACATTGGACCAAGACAGAAGTGGCCTCTTAAGTTTTGAGGTAAATATACCATTTTTAAAACCGTTATGTACAAGGAATATTTGAACAATATCCCCGACAAGACACAACTTACTAAAAACTTATTGCAAAAAAATTACCTTAGTTAATTGATTTCGTTTTTTTGTCACCAACTTCAGAAGCTAAAGTAATTTTAACTTTTTTGTGTTTTTTGAAATCGGTTTTATTTTTTGCAAAAAGTTTTTATTTTCTCTTTTAATTTTAGTGGTTCACATGTCGTGTGGTGTGCTTACCCCTTCACAGCGTACCGGCGTGATGTTAAGTTATGAACTGGTGTAAATAATAGACAGACATGAAATTTCAGCAGTCCCAGTCCATTTGTCATTTATTGAGGAGTTCCGTTGCCTATATCCGAAGTTCTTCATCAGATCTTCACCAAATTGAAATGGGACCACTCTGAAAAAGTACTTACTCTTCCAAAAACTAACTTGATAATCATGGGACCGCCTAGAAAGTATAGCCTTTCAAACAAAAAAAAATCCTAATCGATCCAGCAATCTTCGAGTAATTGAGGAACATACCTACATTAAAAAGAATATAAAAAAAGGTTCCGACGAATTGAGAACCTCCTCCTTTTAGAAGTCGTTTAAAAAACTTCAAATTACTGTATGCAAGGATGCTGCAAGTTACTCCCTCCACCTATTGCAATATTTGTCATAATTAGGTAGTACCTACTCTTCAGGAGTTCCAAAACCTTTGCGAAAAATAACATGATTTTATTTCCAGGAGTTTGTAACCGGCTTATCAATATTATCGAGAGGGACCTTAGAAGAGAAGCTGCGATGGACGTTTTCTCTGTATGACATCAATGGCGATGGTTGCATCACTAAGGAAGAAATGACGGAGATTGTCACCGCCATATACGACCTTATGGGGAAAATTATGGAGCCCAATTTGGAAGATGATGTGATACGGGAGAAGGTTGAAAGACTGTTTCAGGTTTGTTTTTCGTTTTATTTTACTTGGGTTCCTTAAAATAGCCCAACTGTTGAGCCAGTGGTCGTGAGTTCGATCCCTTCCTCACGATAGCTAAAACCAAAGGGTCAAGAGAGTGATCTTCGATTCACTTAGCGGTAAGCCAAGATGCGGTCAAACACGAGCCCATATTTAGTAATAATTAAAATCAGAACAGTCACTGATTTGTTAACTGTGCCTAGTAGACAGTTAATTAGTACCTACTTGTGCTGTAGAGGTACACACATTATGTTAACGAGAACTTCCGCACTTTCAGAAAATGGACCTGAACCGCGACGGCGTGCTGACTCTAGACGAATTCCTCGACTGTTGCCTGCGTGACGAGGACATCACAAGGTCGATGGGCGTATTCGACAGCAACTTCTGACGTCCTGCGGCCGGCGCGCGCTCATCCACGTGCCGCGTTCCCTGACAGTACCCACATTCACCACCTACGTCATTTTGCACATAAACAGTCTGTTTCTGCATCAGCCAACTGATGCGTAAAATAAATGAAACGTAGCTAGGGAAATAAATCTTGGTAGCAGGTGTATATGCCACTTGGTGTCTTAGATTTATTAGTTACCATCTATTTATCCCTTGCCAGACCAATTTAAAAATGACGTAGGAAGATACACAATCGTATCTTTGAATGGTGAATGATGATATTATTGTAAAAAGAAATGCCTTATTTGTAAGAAGCTTAGCGAAGAAAATGTGGATTCATTAAAGTGATGTTTTGTAAATGGCACTAGTTGCTGTCATATGAAGGAAGTAGTTGTGTTTTGTATATTGGTATGACATCAACAAGGAATGATGTGAGGCTTATTTTGTACTAGCAATTATATATATTAGGACTTTTACCAATTTAGTAATAATTAAGTGTCCAGTTAAGAACTTGTTATAATTCCACATACCTAATTATAGTTTTGTCGTAAATTCTAGCGGTATCCTTGCCTTCAGTGGGCATTTTGTTAGACCCTCGCTAGTTTTAGTTAGCTGTAACTGGCTATTTTATCGTAACATTCCCACGACCGGGTTCACTATGCCGTCTGAACGAAACGTTTTTATTTACTAACCTTTGTATTAGCTATAAAATAAAAACTTTTATTCTTGTATAGCCTAAATGTTAGTAAATAAACAGAATTGTACTTACAAAACCTATTTTATGTTTTAATAGATGTATTAGGTGTATCTACACAAGATGTTCTAGTTTGATGAGTGAATTCTAACTTTTAGTCAACATTCTAAGATGTCTATAAAAATATAGTATTTTATCTAAAGATTTCTGTATTCAAAATGGTAGTTTTATCTGAATATCACTGATAATAATTAGGTAACTCTAAAAACTACAATATATTTTAAAGCTGTTTAATTAGATATTATAGAAAATGGTGCCGATTCTGTTGTGCACAAACTAAACTTAATTTAGGCTATTACTATCTTTTTCTCACTAATAAAACGAGAAAGAGACGGACGTAATTTAGAGCTGTCAAATTTAATTCGAACTAATATTTCCATACAAATGAAGGGTGCACGTAAAAACATGTCGACTAATAACACCATTGGTGTCGATTCTGTTGTGCACAAACTAAACTTAATTTAGACTATTGCTATCTTTTACTAAAAGGCAGGGCGAGAAAAGGACGGCTATAGCTATGCACTAAGTTAGAAATGTCAAACTAGTTTATGCCTTGCGCTTCACCGTGTTATTAGTCGACATGTTTTTACGTGCACCCTTCATTAGTATGGAAATATTAGTTCGAATTAAATTTGACAGCTCTAAATTACGTCCGTCTCTTTCTCGTTTTATTGGTGAGAAAAAGATAGTAATAGCCTAAATTAAGTTTAGTATGTGCACAACAGAATCGGCACCAATGTCTTCTTATACCTGGATCAATCGTAAGAATAAAATATTTATACTTAATTCGTAAAATACGACATGCCATCCAAGAAAAAACTATTTTCGGTCGTACCTACTAAATAAGCCGCAAAAATAAATATTGATTGTAGATAGGTATTTAAAAATGCTTATAAAACACCCTGGCAACATTGCATCTTATTCATTCAAGCACAAACAAACTGGTGGACAAACTTGTCCAAAATCACGGTGTTGAAATTTCCTTGGTCCCACATAACCAGGGGGGTGAAACTTCCATACATTGGCGTCAAACAAAACGTTCATAGATAGTGCTGCCATCTGTGTGTTTGAGAACACAAACTTTTCAACTGGCATAAAGAGAACAGCTATTTTAGGCAATTGGTTGAAGAGAAACTAACAGTGCCATCTAACAGTTTAGGTACACAGTTTTAAAAACGAAAATCGGATTTGCGCATCTATCTTTTATTATATAGTGTATTATCTATGCACCTAGCATCGAATGGGTGGTACTTTGTTTTTTTCTGAAACAATACCAGTGAGTGGGCGACCTCTGTTACTTCCTTGACTTCACTTCTCAAAATGATTAACACTTATTTTCCTTCATTTTGAATCGTTCCGGCCATTTTTCATAGTATATAGGTAGAGTAAATATTTCATTTAAGATATTTTATAGTAGGATGCATACGATTTAAGTACCTACATAATCAATCTAATTTTATACCTACTAATAAAGTTTTCTTTCTCAATCAATAAAACTGAATGCCTAGGCCTAGTAGCTAGCACACTAGCTGCAACCAAATTGAATTGAAGAAAAATAAAATTCATGAATAAAAGAAACTACTTACTTGAAAACACTGCCCTAGAATAATTAACTGATAATATCAGAAATTTAATTTACTTAATTGAAAATAATTGACATTGAATATTTGAGTTTGAATAATATGTTTTTTTTTAACCATTACGTTTGTGGATTCAAAATAATTGTTTTTAGATTAATAGTATGGTAACCTGCATGTTTTGTCTCTAGCTGAAGAAAATAAATATTTTCTAAAAGTTACCAATAATGTAAATATGTACCTTGTATATACCGGTAATATAGATTTTAAACGTGTATATTTTCATAGTAAATGTTAAATGGAACCAAATAACTAGATGGCATTAATTAACATCGTATTTTAATGTAAAAAAAAAATAATAAAATGACACGCCAATAATAACAGCACTATTTAAATATATTTATGAATATTAGGTAATGTGATTAAAAAGTGATGAAATATTAATCTAAATGGAGTTATGATATTTTGTTTGATAATAACAAATTAGTATGAAATAGATACACGGTTAAGCGACCACATTGTGCTTAAAACATTTTAGCTAATGGCATCACGTGGAAATATTTTCATGAACATTTTAACATTATTTTATTGGTCGAGCTTACATATTTAAGGTTTACGTGTGTCTTCCCAAACAATACCGTTACGTTCAAACTATCTTACGACCATGTTGTTATGCACCTATCCATAATGATAGTCCCGTTGAAGAGTAATTATTAAATACCTTTAACAACTACGCCTGTAATACCCAAAGGGTGAGGCAGAGGTTGCTATTACATTTTTTTTTATTTGTAAAAAAAATACGAAATATATATATTATAGGAATAAAACACAATCTTATGATGAAAATTAGACGTTACTTACTTAGATAAAAAATAAATCTATTAACTACTATCTTGTTTTTTAAGAATTTGTTTTCATTATTGTACCTACCTACCTACTTATTGTAACGTTTAGTTTTAAATCTAACATGTATAGCAGACATAATATAATTATCTTAGTGCCAAAAATGACCCATAGGAGAGTGCAGCCTTTTGTTAGCAAGTCGTGTCCTTTCGTTTTTTTTATTTATATAAAAGGTTGCACCAGTTATTTATTCAGAGCGTTTTTAATAGGCCTATTAAGATGGTAAATTAATATCGATTTTGTCTTAAGGTCCATGTATTAGTCTAAAATTCTACAGGTACTTGATGTTAGTTATTTTAGTATAGATGCTGTTTTATCCCATAGGACTAAATCTTCCATTGCATGCGATGCCATATCCAGAAGCTTTTGCAGTGATTCATTTACGAAAAATTAACTTTCCGCTTCCTTTTGCGTAGGTATTCGTTCTGCCAAATATCCACGGTAAATGAAGTACATATCAGTCATTTGTAGTTTTCTGCTATGCCCATCGAAGAACCTACACTTTATTTAAGTAATTAATGGTTATATTTATTTGATGTTGCAATATTGTTGCTTGTATGATCCAGCATCCATGTATCCATCCCTGTCCATGTTTAATTCTAGAAGCTGGTTGCGTGAAATCACTAGGTACCTACGCTTTTCAAGTGCAGTAGGTACTATCCGTGTTCAGTATTTGTCAATTAGACACTCTTTCGATAGTCTCAAGATAACCTTCATTCAGACAGACTGTAGCCTATTTTTTGGATTAAGTAACAGTTTCCTCGTACAAGTTAGCCACTCGTCAGTTCAGTTCTAAACTGGATCATTTGGGATTCTCTTTTTCGAAATAATTATGTATCTCAACGATTAGACGTCCCTTAGTCAAGCCTAAAGAAATAATCGTCTACCATCCTGTAGGTACCTAACACTTGTTGTCTTACGATTCATGGATAACATTGACCGTGACCTGAAGTTTGCTGCCCTAAAAGACAAGTGTAAGCGTATGTCGCGTTCTCAAAATAGATAGATTGGAATGGAATCCCCAATGTTTATTGACGCAACGCAAACTGATCACGGTTTTGGTGCATACCGTGCTGCAAAAGCATGTTCCACGGACCCGGTACCTCGAATTGAACACAGTAAGGGAAATACGCATCCGTGCAATAGTACATTATAGCGTGGACGTAATGAATATGTTTAGGAACGAAATCTGTAAATTAGATATTTGAATATTGAATTGTTTATTTACAAATTGTATGTGTATTTTATAGAAAAATAAATAAATGCGATTATACAGTGTTTCATTCATTTTCGTGATCAACACAAGTCGTCAAATGGTCTTGTTTTTCTTATCGGGGAACCGAACCCGCAATATTTTCAGCAGTCATGATCAACTATTTTTAAAACTTGAAAATTATTATTCTAAGAGAATAATAATGAATAAATAAATGATTATAACGCCATTACAGAATTCTAAATCGAGGAATAATACCAAAACATAGTCACCCAAATAAAACAAGATATTTTTACACTTTGTACAAAATGTTTATTAAAATTGTGACAATAGCATAATTAAAAAGTGAAATCGCCTAAATACACTCACGAACAAAAATTAAGAGTACTATTAATTCAAAGAATATCAAAACAATAATCTCTTTATAATATGGCAAAAGTTGCTGTTTTGGCAGTGAAGACAGGGGGGCAGGCAGGCCTCTTCAATAATGCTCGAAAATTCCAATTAAAGGTTTATTGTTCGGTATTTACATTAATTTTTATGAGAGTCACTGTTAGACGTTGGTACGCTCAGTCGGTCCGGTGGAATTGTGCTCCGTCGCGCCGCGAGCGGAAGTCTTGGGATAATCTCGCGCGCCGTGCTGCAGTCACCCATCGATTGCCAGACGAAACACGATAGATGGCGTTACTTGTCCCAACATACCGGCCACCTTGGAAGATCCATCTTCCAACTGGAACTGAAGTCACGTAGTCTAAACTGGCAGGGGGCAGATTTTTGATGAAGCGCGCTTGATTGTGCCTTGTGTAGTTTGGATCTCAGCCACTCTGGAGACACCATCATTGCCTGGGAACAGTTTAATAATTCTACCCATTCTCCACTTGAGTGGTGGTAGGTTATCTTCTTTTATGACGACAAGACTGTCCTTAGCGATGTCGTCTGTCTTGTGCGCCCACTTCGTCCTGCGTTGAAGCTCAGACACATATTCCTTCGACCACCGCTTCCAAAAATGTTGCCGCAACTGTTCCAGCCGATGGTATCGACAGGCAGGCTTAGATGTCGTGATGTCCTCACTGGCAGGTGCAGTCAACGGTCGGCCGATTAGGAAATGAGCAGGCGTGAGTGGAAGGTAATCATTTGGATCTGCGGACATAGGTGACATAGGACGGGAGTTCAGGACGGCCTCAACCTGAGTCAATACCGTACTAAACTCCTCATAAGTTAGCTTAGCATTACCTACGACACGTCTCAAGTGATACTTACACGACTTCACTCCTGCCTCCCATAAACCACCAAAGTGAGGCGCATAAGGCGGAATGAAACTAAATATAATATTGTTACTACTAGCAAAATCAATTATTTCGTTGGATTTTTCAAATATAGCTGTAAGTTCCCTTTCAGCTCCAACGAAATTTCTACCATTATCGGAAAAAACTTGACATGGCTTACCGCGTCGTGATATGAATCGTTTGAATGCCATTATATAATCCTGAGTGGACAAAGAACTAACTAATTCTAAATGCACAGCTCTGGTAGCAAAACAAACGAATAAACAAATATATCCCTTAATAAGTTGTGAACCCCTGCCTTTGCGGTTCAATATAGATATTGGCCCGGCATAATCAACACCACATCGCATGAATGTAAATCCAGCTTCTAAACGTTCAGCAGGGAGATCACCCATGAGTGGACTTAACGTATTTCCTTTCATGCGAATGCAGGTCACACATTTGTGTACTACTAGCCTTGCTAAATTACGTGCTCCCAGCACCCACCATCTATCGCGCATAGTAGCCACGAGAAGCTGAGGTCCAGCATGAAGTAAACGTTTGTGTTCGTAGGAACACAATAACCAAGTAAACCGATGTTTATGACACAACAACACAGGATGTTTCTTATCGTAATTAAATGTTGAATTACTAAGCCTACCACCAACACGAATTATATTATCGTTATCTAAAAATATACCTAAGCCTATTGTTTTATTGCTAGATTTATTAGTTAAAGGCACCTTGTTTGTAAGGTTATGATATTCCTTACTAAATGATTGTGATTGAACTAAACGTGTCAACACAACTAATGAACTATTAATCTCGCTCACGGTCAATGAACCTGTTTTGCGACCTTGACCGACACGCGATGCACGTAGGTTAAAAATGTACCGTAAGACATACGCCATTGTTCTTTGCAAACGATTAAAGCAAGAAAACCTATCGAAATCAATTATAATACTATTACACGATTCTACGTTTAATAAATTTGTAGTTTTAGGACATTTTAATTCCGGTAATTTATTGCTATCAAGAAACTCAGTTTGATTATTGTTTGTTGTCAACCAACTTGAAGTCGGTTCACGAAGAAAGGTCGGTCCACACCACCACAGACTAGTGTTGTCCTTTAATGAATCAAAGAGAACACCTCTTGATAATATATCAGCAGGATTCTCCTTACCTTTAACATGCAACCAAGTGGTGTTGCTTGTTAACTCGTTGATTTGAACAACCCTATTTTGCACAAACGTTTTTAATAAATGTGGTGATGTCTGAAGCCAAGCTTGAACTATAGTGGAGTCAGTCCAGAAATAGATCTTATCGAATTTTAGCCTAAGAGAGGTTATGATTTTATTATAAAGTTTAGCTCCAACTAAAGCTCCACATAGTTCAAGTCGTGGAATACTTAACGCTTTAATTGGCGCGACTTTACTCTTAGCACACAACAATCGACTTGTAACCTGAGACTCATCACTATTAGAGTATGAACGTATGTACGCACATGCACCGTATGCATACTGAGAAGCATCGGTAAAAATATGTAGCTCTTTATTTACAGCATTAGTACTCATGACATAACGCGGCACTAATATTTCGGACAAATATTGTAACGAATAAATAAAATTATACCAGACACATGCGATTTCACTAGGAACTTCGTCATCCCAGCCTATTTTAGCAAGCCATAATTTTTGTAATAATACCTTAGCCGTGGTAATAGCTGGTGCCAATAGTCCTAGTGGGTCGTAAATCTGTGCAATGACTGACATAATTAAACGTTTAGTTAACTTATTATCATTATTAAACTTATTTATACTAGTGGAAAAATTAAATAAATCGTTCTTGTTAGACCAACCAACACCTAGGGTTTTAGACTGACAATATTCACCAATACATAAATCCTTGGTACTTTCTGAAGTTACATCGAAATTAAAACTCCATTTCCTTAAGGGAAAGCAACCGCTTTGTAGAATGACGGACGTTTTATTACAAATGTCTAATAACACGTCGCGCTGATCATGCCCCGTCAAGAGATCGTCTACATAAAAATCGTCATTGATAACACTAGCGATGACGTCATCCTTACATTCCTTTGCCAGCTGTTTCAAGCAACGGTTACTAAGGTACGGTGCTGATGCAGTGCCATACGTCACTGTGTTGAGACGATAAACTTGAATGGGCATGTTGTTATCAGTTCGCCATAATATTAATTGTAAGTTACGTTGTTCAGTATGAATTAAACATTGCCTAAAGAACTTCTCAATATCTGCGCAAGCTACATATTTATATTGGCGGAAACGGAGCAATATTGAGAAGATATCGTTTTGTAACCTAGGTCCCACGCATTGGATATCATTCAACGAATTATGATTAGAAGTTGTCGCGCTTGCATCGAAAACAACACGTAATTTGGTTGTCGCGCTACTTTCACGATATACCCCATGGTGTGGTACAATATAGTACGGCTTATTTAAACTATTAAAGTCCTCGAAAAGAGTCATGTGACCTAATTGCTCGTACTCGTGCATAAAATCACAATACATTCTTTTGTATTGTGGTAAACGGTTTAGTTTCTTCTCTAATGAAAGAAAACGCTGCATTGCAGAATTATATGAATCACCTAAACAATCAGGAGATTGTTTAAGAGGCATTCTTACAGTAAACCTACCCTGCTGATCGCGTTCAGTAGTCTGTAAGAACAACTCTTCACAAAAACGATTCTCCTCAGTAATAAAGGGAGGGATATTTACTTCTTCGATTTCCCAGAACTGTCGTAGTTGAGAATCAACTAACGACAAATTACACTGGACATCTGAGATGCCAGCCGCAAACAAACGATTGTTATTATAAACTGGACCGGATATAATCCAACCTACCCACGAATCTTGTAAGTAAGGACCGGTGTGAAGTTTTATTTTATTTTCTTTTAGCAAATCCCAAAAGACATCTGCGCCAATTAATAAATCTATATCGCTTGGTACATAAAATGTGGGATCAGCAAGAAGAATATTGCTAGGTATATTTATAGCATCACTCTTAACGTGTGTCGAAGGCAACTTCGAAATGATACTAGGCAACACTAAACAATGTAAGGTTGTATTAAAATCGTATACCTTAGAACGAATCTTAACATCGCAGTTGTGACTGGACTGTGATACGGTTTGTCCAACGCCACAAACACGTATAGTGGACTGTATAATAGGTAAGTTTAAACGTTTACATAAGCTTTGAGCTATAAAACAATTTTGACTGCCGCTGTCAAGCAAAGCGCGAACTGTGTGATAATGGTTATCACTATCAGCGATCTCAACTAACGCCGTAGACAGCAAAACAGTCTGTAACGATTTAGTATTCTCTACGAACGCGTTACAACTACGGTTATCAATATTGTCAGCTGTTTTACTAACGCAGTGTAATACAGACGACTGTGGCAACGTATTATTGATAACGGAACGTTGTGACGACGTATTTGGAATAACGCTATTATTGTCAACATGAATTAACGCATTATGTTTTTGTTGACATAATTTACACGGACCGAATTTACAATTTTCAATTGTGTGAGTGTTTGTACGTAAACAGTTTTGACAAACGTTTTTTGACTGAACAAAATTGAATCTTTCTTGAACCAACATATTTAAGAACTTGACACATGAATATAATGCATGTTTATCATTACACAACGGGCATATCAAGTTATGCTTATTTATTTTAACTTTACTGCCTGATGAGACCTTGTTATTATTATTCACGCTCGCATAACTAAGCGTAGTTTGAGAATGATTCTGTTTTTTATGATCAGCTGACTGTTTACCCTCATTTTTACTTTGTGAATGTGACTGATTATTTTTACTGTTACCCGAACTTATCATGTCTAACATGTCGGACCTATTATTTAAAAACGTTAATAAATCTTCAAGTTTTAAAGGTTTAGATGTTTTGTGAGAATCAGAGATAAGTGAGCTTCTATAGTTCTCCCACTCGCGTTCAGTAGCAGAGTCAAGTTTACTGACAATTAAATAAATGATAAGCATATCCTCGAGTGAAGACTCAGGTTCCTTAAGAGAATTTAGGGCTCTCAGATTACGCAAAACACAATCTACTAACGTTCTTATCTGTGTCGGACATTCCTTACCTAGAGAAGGTGCCGTAAACAATGCCTTCACATGATTATGTATCAATAGCCTATTATTTTGATACCTAGCTTCAAGCAGGTCCCACGCGTTACTGTAGTTAGGTGCGGTAAACTCTAATGAACTGATGACATGTAACGCTGATCCACTAAGAGACGACTTTAGGTACTGAAATTTCTGTATTGGATCTAAGTCGTCGCGATCATGTATCATAGAAACGTATGAGTTCCGAAACTCTAACCATTTATCAAAGGAACCGTCAAAGACAGGCAGCTTAATTTGCGGTAATTTAATAGATACAGCTTTCCCGGAAGTGCACTGAGAATTATTCAATCCGAGTTGTTCACTGTCGCCTATCATGTTCGTTGCTAAAGCGACGGTTGAATAATATTGGCACTCAAACGAATCTCTGTACTCTAAATGGGCTAATAATTCTTTCTCATCCACATTTTTCTCTATTTTAGATTGTAACACGTTAAACTCGTCAAAGAAAATGGCTGCTGAATGAATACGCATTTGCACTTGGGTTTTAATCACAGAATCTAAACACGATCTATCTAATTTATTAATATAATTTGCGAATAACGTTAATCTACCTTTTACTACACCACGTTGTCTTTTAAGATCAGACATCTGACTATCTAAACGAGAAATAGTTTCATCATCACTCATTTTGGTAGTTTATGAAAGTAGGTACTCACAGTTGCTTGTTCAGTCGTGTTTTCTCACCTGAAGACGGCCTCAGCACTGCCAAACGTACTCCTGAAACGTTTAAGCACGGTATTAACACAAGGCGAAGACACTGGGTAAGGAGGGAAAGGTACGACTGGATAACCTGACCGTTGCTGGCTGTTCCATCAATGGCTTCTGCTCAGTAATCTGTGGCTGATCTTCCGAGTCGCCTCAACGTATACACCTCGCTTCCTCGCTTCTTCAACCCGGCTCGTCGCGTGGCTTATATTTTCAATTCCACTCGTCGCGTGGCTGAATATCTTCAAATCCGGCTCGAAGGACCAATGTTTTGGCAGTGAAGACAGGGGGGCAGGCAGGCCTCTTCAATAATGCTCGAAAATTCCAATTAAAGGTTTATTGTTCGGTATTTACATTAATTTTTATGAGAGTCACTGTTAGACGTTGGTACGCTCAGTCGGTCCGGTGGAATTGTGCTCCGTCGCGCCGCGAGCGGAAGTCTTGGGATAATCTCGCGCGCCGTGCTGCAGTCACCCATCGATTGCCAGACGAAACACGATAGATGGCGTTACTTGTCCCAACAGTTGCTGCATAGCAAGTTTACATCTAGAGTGAATATTCGATCCGAGAAGGCGGCATAATTTATTAAATATTCATTTGAAACTTAGCTACATTAAAATTATATTTTATGCTTAACTTTTGAGCAAAATGTCTTTAATGTACGATCTAAAACTTAACAATGGCTGTGAAAGTTCATAACTATTGTGAACGATAGAATTTTAAATCTACACACAATTTTTTAGCATTGTTTGACAATATACTTCATTTTTGAGGCACTTTTGTTAAAAATACATTTAAGGGCCAATACTTCTACTGGATAGACACAAACTACTCTAAACAGTAATCCTAGAAGAAATATAACTATTGCCATTAATAGAGACATTCCGAAATACATTTCCAATCCTACAAATCTTCATGAGATTTCTAAAGTACTTAATTTCAAAAACGTCTGAATCTTATAAGTACCTACTTTTTAACCTTAATTGGTCCTCTTGGTTTTAGAATTTAGATAGATTTGTACTAAGTATGTAAGTAGTCTTATTCTGAGTTCAATATATTAATGTCATGTAAATTGGTTACAAGAAATCTTAACCATAACACACGCAATGTTAAATATAATTAATTTGTAGAATAAACTGCACACATTCAAGGAGGAACACGACAAACATGATCAATGTAATTTAAAACCTACGAATATTTTTCAAGGATTGGGACTCAGACCAAATAAAAAAGTTAAGACGGAACTCTGTGAACAGAGAAGTAAGGCCGGTCTCGTAAACATGATTGTGTGCATTTGATGAGGCGTAAATTAATTGTAGTTTGATGTAAATGTGTGCGTGTGTGTATGCACAGAGTGAGGCATAGTTTTGCGCTAGCCTCACTTTATTGTTCGCAGCCCTGTCTTGGTTTTTTATTTGGTCTGAGGATTGGGAGAAAATGCTTTCCAACGTCTTATAATTCTAAAATAAAACTTGAAATCACACTATCGTGTATGATTTCACTCAATAAACTACATTACCAAAATAAGATTTGTATAAGTCAATATTTAAAAAAAATACCAAAAATTCATTTAAAAAATTAAAATAAAGAGAGCTAAATTAAGTATTAGAATTTTGTACGGTGGTTTCGTAAGGCAGTAATTAATCTCAAACACTAACCTACTAATGATTAATTAATAGACATGTCAAACACTTCATTAAAATAATTTCGTCTTAAAGAGATCTCGATATTATTTAAATTGCATTTAAAATGTGATGCATTATTGCTTGAAATACACACGAGTAATTATTTACACAAAATAAATTCTCTACCGCATAATAATCTAAAATACATATTACATTTTTATTTAATATAAAATAAAATCTACAATACTCAGTAGTAATGTGATCTGAATTTTTAAGATCTTTTTAGATTCGGTTTATTATTCATATACATTCAGAGATTCATTCATCAGCAACAAGAATAGCCTACTTTACTAAAAAGAGGTCTATGTGCAAATATAGATTGCTGTAGCCAGAAAAGAATAGAAATTACAGAAGTTTGGGTAATAGTACTGAAGGTACTCTTTTGCAATATCTTTGCCAGGCCGCACCGTAGCGCCACTTGCATCTATCATGGTCCCGCCATGCGCGGTGCATCAGAACAAGAATCGTCAAGATCGCCGGCGCCGCCGCCACGTATTGTCCAGAGACAATCCCAGGCAAGGCCAGGGCAATGTGAATCAGTATGTCACCTGCATAGTTCGGATGACGCAGGATTCCCCATAGATTGGAGACCAGAAGCTTCTTTCCATGGAACGTTGGCATAGAATCTACGTCTGAAAGTAAAAAAAAACCTTATTAATTTTCTTCTTGTAATATTAACATTCTAAATGATCTTTTTGTAACTGAAACTGTATGTAGTGTGGAAACCTTAATAGTAAGTTTGTTAATAAAATTTCTAAAGATTATGATTATAATGACTATAAATTAGTGGGTTACTGTGGTATAATAAGTACTCATTATTTATTGTTACACATCAAAACTATATTCCACCACTAAAGCGTTTACTAATAAAGCATAATAAAATAAATGGCATACATGATACAGTTACTTACTTGCCAAGCTGAGATGTAGAGGATCTTTTCTGAACTCATATTTAATATTGTTACTAACAAGCATTATGAAGAATCCCAGCACAAATAGTACACAAGCAGAAATTAAGGTGTTAGTAGACAGAACCAAGTCTGTGTCTGCCACGTGTTTAGATATTGTTGTGAAGTAGTATGGGTACAGTGCGCTTGACACGGTCTGAAGGTATCCTACCCCTTCAGACTGCCAGTAAAACGTAGCGGTGATCTTGTACTCCTTCATAATAAAGTTCAGGATATAAACTATCTGCATGGTGGAGAATATTATAACTGTTGGTTTCAACTGCACATTGTTCGCCAACTGCTTCAAGTTTTCCAATGAGAAATCATTCTTCTCCGACAGTTTGATTTCAAGTCCTTGTGTGAAGATTAGTGAGAGAAATATAAGCTGAAACAAAATAAATATTTATGATTATTGGAATAAATTGTGGAAAAATACTCGTTTATTATTTATTACCTCATTAATAGGAGCATGCATAAATAGCATTGATTCTACTTTCCTGTATAGTTATAAAAGTTGATTAGCTAAGCTCAATGAGTGAATCCAATATGATTATAATAATATATAGAATTTGATGCATCAATATGTATTGGCTTTGACTTAGGAAAACTAGTAAAATTTAATTAAATAGTTGTATGGCAACTGTTTTTTTAAGCAAGACATTAAAATTCTAATGATGTAACATTTGGGAAGCAAATTAAAGCTAATTGGTAAATTATACTTACAGAGTTAATATTAGAAATTCTTGATAACCAAAGTTTGATGTCCAGCTTCTTGATAAATGGATGGATTTCCCTCCCCATGAAGAAGTCATACAAAGTATATCCAGTGTTTCCATACTGATTCAACTCAGCCTTGGTCAAGTCACGACTTTTTATGTATAAAGCAATGCTTAGTATTACGGCAAAAATGTATGATGTGAATGCAAGTCTCAAGTATTCATTCAATAAGTTCTGTTTATCAACAATTTGAAAGAAATCCAATAGGAATAGGGTATTCACAGTCACTAAGCTAGAGACAAATGCATTGAAACAGTGTCTTGAGCCAGACTCATCCATGCGGTCAGATCTGGTACCAAATACTGGTACTATTGCAAAGATGGCCTGTATAATGCATTGCAAAAGAATAAAGCTTGACGCTTGTAAACTAAACAAACCTTGTATAGATTTATATGTAGACAGATCTAAAAGTGATTTGAGAGAACAAGATTTTGTACAAGAAATTAATATAGAGAATACTGTTAAGGGTATCAGGAGCATTAAGCTCAGTGATCCAATTCTTCCACCAAATTCCCATTTGCTTGCAACTTGAGTCAAGCTATTGATACTGTTTCGCAGGGGAGTTGCCAACTTTCTAGTCACTGACTTTGATTTCACTTGATGGTATTCTTCTTCAGAATTGTCTTCATCTGAGTATGCTTCTAGCGATTTACTGACAGATTTGCTAATTGATTTGCTTTGACTTAGAGATTTGCTGAGACTGCGTCTGATGTCTGGCACATTGTCAACAAACTCTCGCAACCTACTAGACCTACGAGGCGCGACCTCCTCGACAGATCTCCTGTTCCGCAGACCGTATATGTCGCCAGATTCCAAGCCATTTACTTTTTGAAGAGAAAATTCACTCTCTGAAATACTAGATGTCAAATCTTTGAAAGAGTATTCTAAGCGTTTAGACCGGGTCCGGCGGTAAGTTTCGATCTTTGAAGATAAATCCTCAAGTTTGACCGCTACAGCCAATTCAGGATCGATAGGAGGCCGCTTAGCCGGAGACTTCTGTACATTAGAGACCTCTGCTTGTGTTTCCTTAGTAGCTCTCGAAGGCGACTTGCGTGCGGGAAATTTCGATGCTGGTTTTCGGCTGGGCGATTTCCGTGCGGGAGATTTACGACCAGACGAGCGCGCGGGAGGCGGAGTTTTCCCGGACGACGGCGGCGAACTTTTCCGCGTTCTGGCGGGAGAACGCGTCGGTGAAACACCTTTACGTGTTCTCGAAGGACTCACGTCCACTACGCTAGTTCTTATCCGACCGCTTCTAGTAGACATTCTGCAATTAAATAGCACAACAATTAATTGCTGGTTTCTTTTTTGTTGAGTCTAAATTTATCACAAAACCACACGCGATGATATTTACTTGTCACAATCACAATATTGTTGTATTCATCGATTCACAACTTGCGTATTCAATAAAGTATTTCTTCTCGTTAAAACACAATAAATGCCACAAATACTTTAAACAAAATCCACAAAAGCGAAATGAAAGTACGCAACATAAACACGATGAATGAATGCAAAAAACTAGGGAGAGAGAGGAGAGGAAGCCAAGCTCCAACGAACGACGACGCTAGAATGAATTTAAAAACGCTGTCTGTGATTGGCTGAAAATAGTTGTTGCTGTACTCTTTCATGCGACAAGTAGCTGTTCCAATGGGAAAGACAGAGATGCAAACTTTTAATTACTATATTGGCCAACCTAACTACCTAGATTGCTAAAACCGTAGTTTTCCGAAAAATATGGGTCTCATCAATATAAAAGAGACCGTAGCACGCAGCCGCTTTGGACTTTGAATGTTGTTATCTAGGGACATACAGACGTGACAGATACAGAAACGGTATGTAATATTATATTATAACATACTAGTAATCGTACATATATTATTTATTCTCTTTTATTGAAATAGTCAGATAATCGCCAAGAAGATACTGAAAACTGTCGCTACGCTCTGTCTAAGTTCGAATAAAAAAAAACTATTCAAATCGAATAGTATTTCTTTCGAGTAATTCGATGCCAAAAGCCTTGTATCCGAGCTTAATAATGGTGCATCCACACCGCATGTTGAGGTAACGTAGTTGAATAAATAAATAAATAATAATAATAAATATTATCCGTGTTGACTGTTTTAAAAAGCAAAATTACTTAACATACTAACAATAAATAATGGAAACGTTGCTCTTCAAAAAGTAGTTGCGGTGTGAATGCAACATAGAAAATGCTCCTATTGGAGGGTTCTGCTAGCTTGCAACTCGTAGGCACGGACTTACCAATTCCATGCGCGTAGTTCACAATGTTGGCACGAACCTACGAAGTCCATGCTCTTAGGGTATGTGCGCACTACGAAAATAAATCGTTGCGACTTTTAAACTGCGGAATAAAGCCGCAAACGACAATAATTCCTATGCGCACTACGATTTATTATCTGACTGACATCGTTAAAGATCACAAGTCGACTGAGCGCTGCGCTTGCGATTTTTTCCGCAATGCGCGAAACCAGTACCGCTTCATAGGGTACGAAATATACGTACGTGCGAAAATAAATCTCAAACGATTTATTTTCGCAGTGCGCGGATTGTAGTACATTTCTATTGTTCACAGATTGACGAATTTTCTTCGCAACGAATTATTTTCATAGTGCGCGCATACCCTTAGGCTGAATCGATTTTCGTGGATTATGGCACCTTTTGGCGGGATTTCGTAAACTATGTATTTGTCACCGTAAAATTGTCAAATACGTTTTATTACAATATAATATATCTCTCTAGCGATATTGTAAAGTCTCGAATTATTGTCAACTGAACATACGGAAGTAGGTATCTCTGCCCCCATAATCAGGACTTGGGGCACCCCCCCTTTAGGTTAGTTAGGTTCCTTTAAACCCTGCACCCGGAAATAGGGGCCCCGCGAAGCGGGGCTCCGTCGACTACGCTTTTTAGGGGAATATAAAGTGTTTTAAGGTTAGGTTATAATAATCGGTATTTCTCAGGAATGGTACAATATCTTTTCATGAGAGTTGTACCACTGGGCAAGGGGGACTCCTCCTTCCCTCCACACCGCGTGAGTTGACTACCATCGCATGCATTTCACGTAAAATAATGCGTTTTGTTGTAAGCAGTATGTTCATTTGACAATATTTCGAGATTTTACAATATCGCTAGAGATATTACGATATAGCGTATTTGACAATTTTACGGTGACATATTCAATAATTGTGTGTAATGTTTCTATGTAGGTATTGTGGAGAAGGAAGTAAATTGGTTTGAGTTGAAATACTGTATTTGGTTTTCTTTTGCAAAGTCCTTGATTTGTGAGCTGTACATAGAAATAATGGTTTACATCTTACAATCTGTTCTCAGTAAATATCCGATTGGCTTCCATTCAGACACCATCGCATCGCATATATTTGGCAACAAAAAATACGAAACTCCGTCATAGGTTCCTACAATTTTCTCTGGTGAGGAAAATAATCCACATAAATTGGTTAAAAAATTACAAAGATTTTTTATCTTTTCAACCTCCACCAAGTACATGGTAGGCCTCGAAGAGCTTTGGACATATTTTGGACACGCTGACGATCATTATTAATTAATAGACCGGAACCCATATTTTTTAACTTTTATCTTATTGAAAAATAATATATTTGGATATAATTTTGTTTTCACTCCTCTTGTTTAAAAAGACCGTCATAATAGCGTACCAGAGCGGGCGTATAATTGCATTTTTTGCCCTAGGGAAAAAAAAATTTTTTTTCGTCGTCGGTGTTCGAAAACGCACAAGTATTTGTTCATAATTCTTATAGAATCGACTTATTACTGTTCCATTAAAAAAAAAACATTTAATTTAAAAAATGGAACCAAACCCGCCGAACGCCGAACTCTATGGCAGAATGTGTGCGTTGCATTCCAGCTACAGAAGAAATAAAAAGGGATTGGCGCGAAATTTTATGAATTTTTCTGTATTATTTATTTGAATTATAAGTAGGATTCCTTTTTATCTCCTACGTTTACCCCACAGACGACACAATATTATTTTGGTCTTCACAGAGAACTGAAATTATGTTGCCGGGAAAAAATATCTGATTAAATTTGAACGACAGTACAAATGGTACATTAAACTGTCTTAAAAAATATGGTTATTTTATTTTCTCGCAATCGTAGTGAAAAGTACGGTGTAACGCACGGCGCTAAAATCCCATTATAACTCGGTTTCTATTTACTACCTCGGTTTACGGATCAGCAATCATTTAGGAACCTTTGTAAGGGAAAATAATTTGAATTGGCAAAGATCAATGATTATGCAGTTAAATAATTATATAAGTACCTACTTTATGTTTATATGAGTGGATGGCAACTTTCCCCAATTGGAGAATTTTCCAATATTGGAGTGTAACCAATTATTATTAATGGCATTAAGACCATATCAGGTTAACAACACACATTATCAGCTCCGCCTTCATTTTTAGATAATGTTCTACTAAGTATCACCGAAATAACGAATAAATAAATTGTATTTTTGTTATTATTTCAATATCTTTTTCACTCCTCTAGCTCGAAAAGACCGTCATAATAGCGTACCAGAGGGGCCGTAAAATTGCTCATTATAGCCCTTGGGAAAATAAGCTTTTTTTTTTAAATTTCGTCGTCGGTGTTCGAAAACGCAGTCTTTACTCATAATTCATAAAGAATTGACTTATTACTGTTCCATAAAAAAAAACATTTTATCTAAAAAATGGAACCAAACGCGCCGAACGCCGAACTCTTTGGCAGGATGTGTGCGTTGCATTCCAGCCACAGAAGAAATAAAAAAAGGCATTGGCGCGAAATTTTAAGATTTTTTCTGTTTTATTTATTTGAATTTCTTTTTATCTCTTACGTTTACCTCACAGACGACACAATATTATATTCGTCTTCACAGAGAACTGATATTATGTTGCCAGGAAAAAACATCTCATTAGAACAACAGTACAAATTGTACATTTAATTTTTAATAAAATAAACTATCATAAATTAAATATGGTTATTTTATTTTCTCGCAATCGTAGTGAAAAGTACGGTGTAACACACGGCGCTAAAATCCCATTATAACTCGGTTCCTATTTACTACCTCGCTAAAGCTCGGTAGTAAAACTACCTCGTCTATAGTGGGTCATTTTAGCCCCTTGTATCACAATGTACTATTATGTCCTTCGTTACTCAGTACCTAAACTAGATATCGTTGTTTAGGCAGGATTTATCAATCATCACATACCTACTTACTAAACTAAGTACCCCTGGCGCGTTTGTCTGTCAGCCTGTCTGCCTGTATCAACAAACAGATTTCTATGGGGTTTTTGGGAGGGGAGTTCTTCCGAAAGGTTTAGGCATACATTCGTGTAGGATAAGTTGTAATAAAGACAGTTTTCACAGACAATTTAATTATGTGGTTGATATGATGAACGTATTTAAAAATAGAGACTAATATTGGCAGACTGATCCAAACAACTCCAGATTTGATACATTAATATATAAGGCGGACGGGAATGATTTTTGCACGAATTGTAGAAAGCCCATAATTACCTCTTTGTACAAAGATACTCGTATATACTCAAGTACCACCGTGCGAAATCGGGGTGTGTGTCGCTAGTCAAAAATATCGTAAATCTTTGCAGAAACATCCAAACGCCTAGGTAAAAGTTCATAGCAATATATGTCATTTGTTTGCAGTTTTTATACCTCTAGACGTAGGAGTTACAAAAATATTTTTCAGGATTGTAAAGATATGAAAAGTTCCTGATACTTTTTTCATATGAATTACCTACTAATATTCAACTATTCAGCATTACATATTGTAAGGTTCCATGTTTATTCATTGCTGTGGCAGTCGTCCATACTTCCTAGCCATCTATCACGGTTCATGAGATACAGCCTATATTGACAGACGGACGCGACGGACAGTGGTCTTTAATGGTCCCGTTTTTAGGGTTCCGTAGCCAAATGGCAAAAAACGGAACCCTTATAGTTTCGCCATGTCTGTCTGTCTGTCTGTCTGTCTGTCCGCGGATAATCTCAGTGACCGTTAGCACCAGAAAGCTGAAATTTGGTACCAATATGTATATCAATCATGCCGACAAAGTGCAAAAATAAAAATTTAAAAAAACATTTTTATTAGGGTACCTCCCCCAGACGTAAAGTGGGGAGCGATTTTTTTTTTAATTTTGACCCTGACGTGTGATATATTGTTGGATAGGTATTTAAAAATGAATAGGGGTTTTCTAAAATCATTTTTTGATAATATTAATATTTAAGGAAATAATCGCTCCGAAAGTCAAAAACAATGTGTCCCCCCCCCCTCTAACTTTTGAACCATAAGTTTAAAAAATATGAAAAAAATCACAGAAGTAGACCTTTATATGAACTTTCTAGGAAAATTATTTTCAACTTGATGAGTTGAATAGTTTTTGAGTTATATAGCACTTTTTAAAAAAAACGCAAATGATAACTTTGTTTTTCATACAAATACTATGAAAAACAAAGTTATTTTTGCTGACGAAAAATGTTGGTATTTTTAATGGTCTGGGAAGCTACGGAACCCTACAGTGAGCGTGGCCCGACACGCTCTTGGCCGGTTTTTTTTTACCCTTTAGGTACGGAACTCTTTAAAAAGATGACATACGACTTGTCGAATCGAAATCGTTTCGAAGCGTTTTTAAGTGGCTATAATGTAGGTCGGTTGGTCATAATGATCTCATCCGTCGTGTTCTTGGGGTGCCAGCTGTCTTAGAACTCAATGACTTGGCACGCATCGATGGGATGGGAAGAGACTAGAAATTGAGTAAGGCCTTTGGTTTGGATGAAACTTGCGTCGCGCGTCGGTAGCACGGTGGGCTGCGCTGGGGCGGCTGAAAACCTTAAACGGCGCAAATACACGTACCCAACTTCAATGGGTAGATAAGTGGTTGAGCCGTTTGGGGTTGAAACACTAGGACAATCATCATGGGGTCCAAGTGCACACCTATTTGTACAGTTGTCTAGAGTCAGTGTGACCAGGTTCACAATCATTCGAGAGTTTACAATCTCGCGAGATAGATTTCATTTACGTATTTTAGATCTAGGTACTTATTTATAGTTTGTAAAAAGTGTACCTACACCATTCGCACTGATTTTAAAAATGTAGTGAGTTTTTTTTAAACTTATTGCTTGGATTTTATTCTAAATAATTAATTACAGCAGTAGGTCGCACTTTATTGAAGTCAAAATCAGTTTAAAGTGGCATAGTGTTCTATTCAAACTCCGAACTACACGATCGAGGTCAGCTCAAGGTAAGAATTTCTGCGATTTTGGTCTCGTCGATTGTAACGTGTTCAATATCTTTTCAATCGGTATTTTGCAATATTAAAATATACAGCTTTTCAGCGTTCTGCTGTTTTTGGATTTGGCATTAAAAACGGGATTGTTTGCGCTTCCGTCGTTGGATTGTGTCTTGATGAGTTTCCGTTCGCGGTGGCAAAATCATGCGTTCACGTAAATTCATTGATGCTAATGCCTGATTCAGAGATGAGCTATTTAAAGAAGAGGAAGGGATATTAGAGCTAGAACTTCCACGTAAACAATTCTGCCTTCGACGTCTTTCATACTTTTTCTTTAATAGTAAGGCTAGGTGTCGTGTCACCTCATCTGGATCCATGCCAAGATTATCAATACCTCTCGATTATATTTCCGAAAATTAGCAGTCAATCATGATACTACTACAAGTAGATTTGGCTTATTCTATTTTTTTTTAAATTGAATTATCGCTGGTTTGGTTCTTCTTACAGAAATTAAAAGTAACATTTAATAATTTCTTCAAATTGGGCGGCAGTTACTTCTGGTCCGGTTCGTTCAACAGGGACACCGGCTCGATTGACAATAAATTTTGTGTAGCTCGTTTTAATCATATCGCCCAGCCTGTCTTTGCCGTTTTGAGGCCCTTTATTATGCTGAAAAATTAAATATTTAAATTATTTCGCTTCTGAGCTTTCTAAAAACGCATAGTTAAATGAATGTATAGTACACTAGTAAGTAAATTAAATTGATTTTTATTAGAGATTAGAAATAGGAATGGATCTCGCATCTCGTCAGTAATTACGTAACATACGTAACACCAACGCTGATTATGTCCGCATGCAGGTACAGTGCCTGTAATTGTGATTTCATATTCATACCTTCAAATATTTCCACAAGGCAGATGCTTCTTCTCCATTAACGTTTACTTTCGCAAATATATCGAATTTAACATTATTTTGCTTGGCATGAGATGCAATTTCTTCCGGGGAACCAGATTCATCTCCGAACTGATCACATGGGAAAGCCAGTATCCGTAATTCTTAAAGAATACACAGTTCAATCGTACGATTATAAGATGTCAATGAGATCTCACAAGACAATTATTTTGGCGGCGCAAGTAGCACCCACAAAAGTACCATTATAAAATAAAACTAATGTCAAGAAACCTAATAGATATAGAGGCCATAAAAAGTTTGCTATTGTGGAAAATGAGACCATGTTTTACTGGAAATATATATGTCACCGTAAAATTGTCAAACACGTTATATTACAATATAACGTGTTTCTCTCTAGCGATATTGTAATATCTCGAATTATTGTCAACTGGACATTCGGAAGTATCTCTGCCCCCATAATCGGGACTTGGGGCACCCCCCCCCCGTTAGGTTAGTTAGGTTCCTTTAAACCCTGCACTCTCGACGACTACGCTTTTTAGGGGAATATATTAAGGTTAGGTTATATTAATCGATATTTCTCAGGAATGGTACAGTATATTTTCATAAGAGTGGTACCACTGGGCAAGGGGGACCCCTCCTTCTCTCCACACCGCGAGTTGACTACCATCGCATGCATTTCACGAAAAATAATGCGTTATAATGTAAGCAGTATGTTCATTTGACCATAAATCGAGAGTTTACAATATCGCTAGAGATATTACAATATTACGTGTTTGACAATTTTACAGTGACATATAGATTGATATGTCACCGTGTGCATCGTTCTCCTGCCAGATTATACTATAAGTAGTTTCTTTCATGAATATGATTCAGGGGTGGGTTTTCAGTTTAAATAAAATGTTATATGTAGATCTGTGATAGAATATCGCTACATCGCTATATCGTACATCGTACAACTACTTTTGTACATAGTAAACTGGCACATTTATCTAGGAAGGCCTCGCAAACTGGCTGCTACAACCACGACCAGTGGCACTTACAGAATGAGAGCTTACACTTCTGCTGCGACACAACACAATGCAATAGGTTCCCTAATGTGTTTCTAACCATAATTATTAATGTTGTAACGTGCGTCAGAAACATGTAGGTTTGTGTTTCTGACGCGGTCCCACACAACACAGAGTGTGTTTCTACCTTTAATCTCAATAGCCAAGTGGTCGCACTGCCGCATGCCGGTGGTCCGACCAGTTGAGGCTAAACTGTGTATACTTTAGTTTGATCGTCTGCATTTTAGTTGGAGCTTTACTATAGATTACGACTGGTCGTGATCGTACCCGCAGAGAGATGCTTACTGTCTCCAAACTTGTCCATTAATTCGTTCAAAAGTTTGTAATTTTGTCCAGTAATTGGGGACTTTATAGCGACATTCACAATTATACACAAAAAGCCCTTGTATTTGTCCAATTTTATAAGTTCTGGTTCACCGATTAAGTTCCGCACAGTGAACTCATGAATACTCTTGGCCCGGTTATAGTCAGGATTGTTTAATTTGGCCATAACAGGTGATTTTTCACATCATATTAATTTAACTACTAGATTTTAATTTAATCATTTTGATTTAATCTATTTTTTATATCATTGTTATTGACAATCATTTGGTTGACAGCTGGTACAGACCAGTACAGACTGATGTTGTTTTATTTATTTTAAGCCACTGCACATTCATGGAATTATAAAGTACCTACCTACTCTACGAATACGAACTTCTGTTTCGACCGTTGCGGTCGTTGCGGTCGTTCTGTGTAAGGTTCAAAGAGTAGTATGCAAGGTCGCTGCGTGACAGTAGTCAGTACCAGTCAGTACAGTAAGGCCGATATGTACTGTCACACAGTCACTTGATGCAGTAGGTTACTTACCTTCATAAAATATTAACTAACAGCTAAAAAATCTACATTTAGGTAACACTATACTACTTAGGTAGCTACTTACCTACCATGTCTAAAATGATAAAAATAGAAAATAAAATGCGAAGTCATTTCTCCAGAAGATTGATCACCAATACTTCTCGAGTGACTTGATCAAATCCAATGGGTTAACGTTGGGCCCATGACGTTCGACGGGAACACCATCTTTGTCAATGATGAATTTTGTAAAGTTCCATTTGACGAATTTGCCGAGAGTGCCGCCCTGCTTGTGCTGTGAAAAAATACTATAAGTACCTAGCTGTAAATGATTTGCCCACATTATTGAATACACAGGTCTTACGCACTTATTGAATTTGGTAGGTAAAACACAATCAGAAATGTTACCTTTAGAAACTTCCACAAAGGACTGGCATTGTCCCCGTTCACATCAATCTTCTCAAAGAGGTCAAATTTTACTCTCCGCTCTGCAAGAGAGCAGGCAATCTCCTCTGAGTTACCTGGTTCCTGACTGGCGAACTGGTTGCAGGGGAACGCTAGAATACGCAGACCTAAAAATAACAGACAGACGCCAGCACATCAAGCTACCTGAAATTGTCTTTTCCTAATCAACCTTGAACCTAATCATCATTATTTCAGCCAAAAGACGTCCACAGCTGGACATAGAGGCCTCCCCCAAGTGTCGCCACATTGAACGGTCCCGTGCGGCTCGCACCCAACCCAACGGATTCCCGCAACCTTCGCCAGGTCATCGGTACTCCTAGTGGGAAGTCTAGTTCCAACGCATCGTCTTCCGGTTCGCGGTTGCCACTTCAGAACTTTTCGGCCCCATCGGCCATCCGTTCAGGAAGCAATGTGCCCTACCCACTGCCTCTTATTTTGCCAATTCTTTGGGCTACGTCGCTAACCTTGGTTCCTTGAACCTAATAATGCTTTAGCGATAAATTTGGATATCTATTTACTTAAGTGACAGATTGTTGTGTCTGTACAACTACATTTCTACCGACAATTTCTTGCCAAACCTTGTAGTTATTACGCAAACAGCGAGTTTAGCGGGCTCTCATAGTGCATCCCCCAATTGTGAACTGGGTGTAGGATGTGCACCACATGCAGAACTAGGCTGTTACCGAATACGAAGCAGTCGAAAAAGTTGGCGAGAAGTGCGCAAGAGTTGGACATAACATGGTTGAATGTTGATCTGCATGAATAACATTCTATCATAATATGTCGTGGTATGGGCATGTGATGCTAATGCGGAGGATGCTTCTAAAAGGCTCATGAGTATTACAACGTATATCTTTAGTGAACTTAGTAGTTTAAGCCGGTACCTACAGACTTTGGTACTTACTAGCTTCAGGTGCCAAATTGGGTGCCTTGCTTAAGGAACGCACTGTAGACGAACCAAAAGCTAGGTTTTATCGGCAGAACTCCTTCGTCGTCCGTGAGGAAAATGTCGTGAGGAAGGTTTTGAGTACGAATGTGGATAGGTAAGCATACCAGTAAAGGAAGATCAAAGAAACGATGGATGGACTGCGTAGAATGTTATGGCAAGAAAGGAGGTGTCCTGATGAGATGACCAGAAGTCTGGAAGAAGACATGCTGCGCCGACCCCAAATGAATTGGGATAAGGGCCTGAGAATGATGAAGATGATGTTAATCTGAGTAACTTGCCTTTTTCCTCAGCATATCTTTCATGCATTTCGTTCAATTGTTTGTAATTATTGGCGGTGAGACCGCACTTTGAAGCCACATTCACAATGATGCAAACATGACCTTTATAAACATCCAGTTTCACTTCTTCCCCTTTTATGTTTTTCACTGTGAATTCGTGGATCGATGTCGCAGATTTGTAATCAGGATTGGCACTTTGCCTGGAACTGCGGCTATAAGATGAGAACAATGCTAATTTTATTTGGTCGGTTATGCTCCTTTTTACTCACTACCCACGCAAAGACATAAGTTCCATTTGAAGGTAAATGGCTCCACTTTCAACAAAGGGTATGACTTTTTCACATTGCCTGATACCTCTTCAAATCTGGAACAATGATTACCAATATATGTGCATAAATAGGTTTCCATGGGAGTAGTCATTACTACAGAATACCACCTGATGTAACCTAGGTACGTATGATTATAAAAAAAAAATACCTAAGTAGTCTAATATTGTAAGTTCTATAATGAGAAATTACATGAATGTTGGATCGGCTAACAGTTTATTCAGGGTTGTTCATTTTATTCATGTTATTAAGGCGCTCTAGGGTCGCGAACCATATTTTCATAAACATCCAACCTAGAACTGGCCTGCAAATTGCAAAAAGCGCAAGAAAATTTGAATTTCGCGGGCTAGCGCCCTGACGCTTTCACCTTAATGTAATGCTAATGAAGACCACGCCGAAGTTTTTTGTTATCAGCATGTTTAAAAAATACGTAACTCGAGAAAAAAAGACTGTAGGTACCTATTTTTTTCCTCTTTTCAAAAATCAATGACATCTTCGTTATAGTATGGGCTTCGCGGCAAAATCCGACTAACGTCTGGCTCGCGAGTTGCGAGTCGAAATAATAATGCTGGGGCCACACTAACGAGAAATCCCATTAATTATTGCGATAATGTACGCATTATCGCAATAATTAATGACATTTCTCGTTAGTGTGGCCCCACCATAAGTGCAAACTACTTTACTGTAAGTTTTAAACTCGTAAAGTTAAAACAAAAAATGCATCCGCATTGCCCGCAATCGGACATGACACTTGCAGCGGCGTAGGTACCTATTTATACTTTTGACTTTGATTATTTACTCTAAATAAATAAAAATAAATACAGAGTACTTAAATAATCTAAGACTTTTGAGTTCCTGCGTAAAAAAAGCGGTGAACTTTGGAAATCCAGGCGCGATTTTGATGAAACAAAAACTATTAAGTAGGTACCTATAATTTGCACAAGTCTTGTGACCGCATTTAAATACAGACTTTTGAAATAATATTTTGATGTGTTGGTGTGACTCTGTTGTTTCTATGATCTGAGCTTTGATTATAATATACCTATAGTCAAAGTGAGGTGTGACTCATTGATGTTTTTCATGTCATGTTCGAATTAATTAATTTATTCTCACGATTCGGTTTTGCTCCATCGGCACATGGTTATTTAATCAATATTATCAAATCTTTAACTCACAGAGCAACTTATTATAATACTGGCTTCAACTTCATTCAACACTTCGTCAAATACCTATTATACTTATCTTGTTTTGGTTTTGTTTTGAACACGTTTTGAATAATTTGATAGGACAAGTAACCTATTGTATTCAATTTTTGGAGACAGGCCCGGTGGAGCAAAGAGTAGAATACAAAAGAGCACAGATTAATTAGTTAGTAGCTAGCTACAGATACGACACTGACTTTTTGGTAGAGTTTCCAAAGGGTCCGTTTTGGCGCTGTTATCGCCATCGGGGTTTTGACAGAAGTATATATGTCACCGTAAAATTGTCAAATACGTTATATTGTAATATCTCTAGCGATATTGTAAAGTCTCGAATTATTGTCAAATGAACATACTGCTTACAATAAAACGCATTATTTTTCGTGAAATGCATGCGATGGTAGTCAACTCACGAGGTGTGGAGTGAAGGAGGGGTCCCCCTTGCCCAGTGGTACCACTCTCATGAAAAGATACTGTACCATTCCTGAGAAATATCGATTAATATAACCTAACCTTAAAACACTTTATATTCCCCTAAAAAGCGTAGACGACGGAGCCCCGCTTCGCGGGGCCCCTATTTCCGAGTGCAGGGTTTAAAGGAACCTAACTAACCTAACGGGGGGGTGCCCCAAGTCCCGTTTATGGGGGCAAGAGATACTTCCGTATGTTCAGTTGACAATAATTCGAGACTACAATATCGCTAGAGAGATACACGTTATATTGTAATATAACGTATTTGATACTTTTACGGTGACATATAGATATAGTTATGTATGTAAGTGTAATAGTGATTGCAGGAATCTTGTTATCGATAACTAGTGATGTTCTTTTATATCGACTTTTTCATTGATATCGATACTTTAATGGCGCCTTCATATAGTTGATTTATTTTTCAGGTTCAGGTAATCATAATAAAATAAAAATGAAAATTTATAGGTTTACATTTGTATAAACATTTTTAAACTAACTGATTTATTTTTTTGATGGCGTCAATCCAAAAAGAATGATGTAGTGAGTCTTCTTTACAGCTCGTCTTAATTTTCTCCTTTTTCCACCACCAGGACAGCCATTAACACTGTCAAACAGGTCATCAAAACATTCAACAACTTCAGCTGTTGTGGCCATTGTAGCTCCAGAATCTAGACCATGTAATTTATCTGAAAATAAGAATAATGAACACATTAGTAAACAAATACCAGTTTTGTAGAAATGGAGACACTTTGTTTAATGAGACGTTACGTTGCTGGACTGTTAATTATAGCCCTCGCAGTTGCCACAACAACTAAGAAATGTACGTTAATAAAGTAAAAAAAAGTCAAAAAAGTCAAACAAACAATTTTAAGTGATGACATGACAAAAGTTATGGGGCACTAAGGAGCCCTCACACTGCTAAGAATATTTTCTGAGGGTGCCACAGTGGAGGGAATTTCTTATTTCCTATATTCCTCGGAGTAATTATGATCAACTGTACCAACCAACCAACCACCCTGAAAAATTGAGAAATATTGCTGTAATACATATAAGTTGTACTCATTTTAATAAAACCAGCCTATAACTGACCCGCTGCTGGGCAAAGGCTTCTTCTCAACAGAGAAGGCACGAGCATTGATTACCATGCTTGCTCAAGACGGGTTGGCGAGTTGTACTCATACATAAAGTAAAATAATACTGATAAATGGGACTATATTTAGATAACCATACACACCAGTTGTAGTACTGTACATCCTCCTCATCTTGTTCCTTGAAATAATTATGTTCAAGTATTACATCCCACCCTGGAAACATATTTGATACAGTTAATACAGTAATCTTTAGTATTTCGAAGTTGATTTTATGTTTTCCCTATAGGTACATTCTGTATATGTTTTTCGTATATGTCCGCTATATGTTCTTTACGTTCTGTTGGTTTCTAGTTGATTGAAGTTTTAATAAAAAAAAACTTATAACATCTCAAATCAAGTTTAGTAATCAAAAAACAGTCCTCTTTTTACTTGATCTGAGTACTTATAACAAAACGACTTTTACAACCTAAGAAGTTTAACAGAACTCACCAGCTACATTTAGCGGAACGCCATAAGCAACTTCTTCTGTTTTTCATAGACACGTTTCCTGAGTCCAATGAGGAGGGAATTTGTTGGCACTAGGAAGGCATCCACAGATTTCTAAGTTCATTGTTCTTGGGAAAACTCACTGTTGCATTGCAACCACCTACACAGCACTTTCGGATTCCCATGACGAATAATCGCACATTTTACATGCACAATCAGTATTGTCTCAAACTGCAGAGGAAATTGTGTATCTCAACTCAGTAAAATACGAGGAAAATTAAGGAAAATACACTCAGAGGTCAGAATTCTCTGAAGATTTTTGACAATGAGCGCATTATATACTCAAGTGTCATTTGATTATGACACTTGAGTATATAATGTTATGTGCTTGACAGACACTGACATAACAAAACCAAGATGGCGGCATGGCGCCGGCGATGCTACGCCAGCGCCAAAACGTACCCTTTGGAACTAAAGCTGTCACAGCCGTGCAAAAGAGCATAGAGTAGTCAGGTGGGTTACCACAACCTCTAAATGCGATTCAATTCAGGTCCTAAACTGAGTCGCAAGCTGTCAGTTCCATAGAAAAACTGTCAGAAAACTGACAGCTCAAACCTAAATTGAATCGCATTTGGACGTTGTGGTAACCCCGCTGTTCAGAAATTGATAATCTTGTGTGGTGGGTGATATAATAAGGCCATGGCCACACAAAATGTACATAATTACCTATTTTATTTAAGATGGATGTGAAGTCTTCACACCCATGAAGATGAAATTAAGAGTAGCTGGGTAAAAGGTTTAGCCACAATCCTTTGGCTACTAAAAAAAAATGTTCACAGCACCTTGAAAATACTATTGTTACTGGCTTTTATTATATGCATATAATATAATTATATAATATATATATAATATTTATATGCATCATGCAACTGATGCCTGCCTGGCATAGGTATAATAGTCACATAATTATCTAACCTTACCCATTTTATAGGAGGCGTTACTGCGAAAATCTTGATTATTGGTTCTCTCTCACATTGATTGTTGGTTGGTTGGTCAAAAAAAACAAGCTGAGCTTTTCCCTTTTCAGTGAAGGAATTGGTACAACTCTCAGCTACACATTTTTCTCCCTAATTTTGTGCTAGTCCCTTATTAAACATAGAGGGTTGTACATATTGTTGGCAGACTGGGTACTAAGGACTTCATTGCACTGGCACACCATGCTAGCAGAACCGTTGTTGCGTTGCAAACAAAATCGAAGTAGGTACCTGTAGTATTTGGCGGGTGTCCCGACCATTTGGTGTTCGATTGGTCGCGCAACCAATCATTGCCCTTACTTGGTAATAGGTACATAATATATAATTATTGATTATCTATTAAGCTTGACTCACGTTAGACCGTGTAGGGTCCGAGCCGAGTGTCGACCGAGCATTTTGTCTGGACATACTCACGTTTCCGAGCAACGGACAATGGACTGTCTACGGCCGACATTCGGCTCGGACTCGGCACGGTCTAGCGTGCGTCATCCTTAACCTTTTGACCGCTACAGCATAAACGCTCGCGCGTGCCCTCCACGCCAAGCCACAATTTCATCTACTGTTTTGTCACATACTTGTGTCGTTTGGCGTACAGGGCACGCGCTTGCTTGTCACGTATATGTGACAATGGCGTTCAAAAGGTTAATTCACACAATCGTTCACATGAGACGTCAGCACAAACCTTTAACTAAATAAATGAAATAATTCTTCAAAATAATTATTGTTGATATATTATATCACAAGAAAATAACAATAAATCTTAACAACTACGTAATTTATAACAGTGCGAATGCAGATTTTTTATTTTATTTAACCAGCTAAGCATGTACCTAACATGTGGTACTTAGATTTATTATTCTTTCGACATGCCTAGTCAAAAAAAAAAACAGTGTACTAGACTTATCTATGGTTTTGCTTGAAGATGCATAGGTAAAAGAGATGTGAATGATAAAATAGACATTATTATAACAAAGTTAAATGCTCAGTTGCTACATCACATTTAATTTACTGCTAAACCGTCTATAACCTGTCTAAAATATCTAGATAGAAAAATAAAATGCGAAGCTGTTTTCCCATAAGATAGATCACCAGTACTTCTCGAGGGACTTGACCAAGTCCAATGGGTCAACATTGGGTCCATGACGTTCAACTGGCACGCCATCTTTGTTGACGATGAATTTTGTGAAGTTCCATTTCACGAAACTGCCCAGGGTGCCTCCCTGCTTGTGCTGTAAAAAAAAGCATGTAGGTTTAGAGGTATTGTTTATGTTGTATTGACTGTCTCGATGGTCTAGCAGTTGTCGCAACCGCGACTGCAGACTACGAGGTTCGATTCCCGGGTCGGTGAATCGGTGTTATTGGGTTTACTATCAGGAATTTCTCAGAAGTAGCCTCAGAGTCTGGAGAAAGTCCTGATTGATGGCAATAGGCTCACCCCCTATTACATCTATACTAATATTATAAAGAGGAAAGATTTGTATGTTCGTATTTTTGTATGTAACGAATAAACTTAAAAACTACTGGACCAATTTGAAAAAATCTTTCAGCAATAGACGGCTACATTATCAGCGAGTAACATAGGCTATATTTTATCCACCTACTCCCACAGGAACGGGAACTATGCGGGTGAAACCGCGTGACGTCCGCTAGTGGAATATAAACATAACTGGCGAAATGTGGGTGTGGGTGGGGTGGGTGTGGTGTTAGGTACACCACTGCCTAACCCTTCGGGGATAACAGGCGTGATGTTATGTGTTGTTTATGTTGATTGGCGCAGTAACTGTGCAACCGCTTTCGAGTTCAAGGTCGCGAGGTCACATTTTGATTAGGTAAGTACCTTCCTTAATGGAATTCAAGTTAAATTATAATACGAAATCTTTAGCTGCCTACTGTTTACATACCTACTACGATGATAAACATAGATAAAATAACAAATTCTGATTTAGGTATGTAATTCATAAGTACTAGGTATTAAAAGACGACCTATGGGAAAAATACGTGAGAAATACTGCCAACATAAACCATTTCAGATAATAACCAGCAACGGACATTCATACTAAGGCCATTTCCACAGAAGTATGAATAATAGAACAGGGTCTATTGATTTTTACTGATCACAAATAGATTTATCAAGGTTGTCCTTCAATACATCTGTAGTTTGCCACATACGTTATACCTACAACTACTAATTGTGATAAAGACTTATTATCATTACTCAGCAATTTTTGATACTGACATGCAAGTTTTTTCACACGTGTTTGCCTCTATGACACATCATTTGGCATTTTCCAGACTTGTATTTTGTACATTATCAATGAAAACATCATTGTTTATCTTGTACACCTACCTATTAAATCAAATTCTTCCACATTCTAGTAAAGTTAGATAAGAGTTAGATTAGAATTAAGTTTTCTATAACAAATAGGCCTGGGAAATGTTCTACTTTTAATTTCATATTTTCTTAATTTCTCAGAAAAATGATAGAAAAAAACCAATGTCTATGGCATGCATTAGTAACTATGTTTGTGACTTAAAAAGCTTGTAAACAATTTTTGACAAGACATTTTTAAACAAGAAAATAGTCCCTCTAATCACCCCATAAACAAATTATAATGAATTTTGAATATTTTACATAAACATGAAGGATTTCAAAATCACATTAACATAATACCAGTTAAAACATGTGCACATAAATGTGTGTAGAGGTACTTATGTGAATATTTTTTAACATGCTTAATACACCCCACTTCATCTGCATTGAGGTCACAACTTGCCCCACGGAAACATACTACAGGGAGTGTCCAGTCCTTCTTAATCCATGTCTACTTGTTGTGCCCATTTAGGACGGAGAAAGGTGCTTTCACTTTCTCATTTTGAACAGTAGCATGGATTGGGAATAAAAATTAGTCTGAGTACCAAAATAGCAAATAAGATAAAAATTGCACTTAACTGCTTCTAAAAATTATGATCCTTATATTTATCAATATTATAGCATCTAAATACAATGTCCATGGTTATGATACTCGTACCAAGTTACTAACTAGAATTAGAAAAGTAGGTAGCATGCATAGTAGGAGCTAAAAACGAACAACGCATGCAGCAATTTGTAAGTAGGCCAGTCTACATACAGCATTTGTATAGTCTGATTATTTCATTATTGCAATTCAGGTCAAATGCACTCAGAAATATAAAATAATATACAGAACCTTTACCTTCAGGAACTTCCACAAAGGACTGGCATTGTCTCCATTCACATCAATCTTCTCAAACAGATCAAACTTCACTTTCCTGTCAGCAAGGGAGCAGGCAATTTCCTCATTGTTACCTGGCTCCTGACCAGCAAACTGATTGCAGGGGAAAGCGAGAATGCGCAGACCTAAAAGTAGATTTTGTCGATGTAACTAGGTAATCATTTGTAAATTTTCAATGGTGTACAGTTTGAAATGCTTTGGGACATGAAGCATACATTGGATATTCAACTTTCGGTGCTAAGCCAATCGTTACAAATCCATCAGCACACGGCATTTCAAATTTTCACCATCATGTATGAGCACAGTCTAGCATCTTGTAACTCTCGCCAAACTCTGCTCTGCCCTTGAGTCGTATCTAACAAATTCAACTAATCAGTGCGATTAGCGAATAATATGGCGAGCGCGGGCGAGTACATTGGAACGCGGTCCCAGGTACTGCTAACTTCAGAGCGGCCAAAAGGTTGCAGAGAATTGTTATTATTTTCTTATCAGAATAACCTACCTTTCTCCTCAGCATATTTTTCATACAGTTCATTCAATTGTTTGTAATTATTGGCGGTAAGACCGCACTGAGAAGCGACATTCACAATGATGCAAACATGACCTTTGTAAACATCCAGTTTCACATCTTCACCCTTTATGTTCTTCACTGTGAATTCGTGAATCGATGTCGCGGATTTGTAATCGGGATTAGCACTCATTTTCCTGGAAATCACAAAATTAATATGTAAAAATAAAAAAACGTGAACCGGTTCGCCACCCTTAATATTTTTATCACAAAATTCCAAGTCTATTCATTCAACATTCAAAATAATTTAATACAATATCACTTTTGACAGATTAGTGATGTACACAAAACGAATTTAGCCGGTTTTGGGATGCATCCATGCATCACATTATTGTCTAAGATGTTAACCGATTGCATAACACTGGTCAAAACATGACATGTATTCAATATTTTTAATGATTTTCATACTCACACCACACTTAATTGAGCTCGAGATAAACAAATAACGTTCCCGACTATAGGCACCACAAGCTTAGATATCGCTCTAAAACCGATTGTCATGGTGGCTACAAAGAGTTCTCATATAAATATGCATCACGTTCGTAAACTATATTTAGATTTACTTCTAGACTGTGATGCAATCGGGTTAGATATTGCTCAATTATTGGTAAACGTAAAAATTAAGCAATTCCTTAAAAAAAAACAGTGGAAACACTTGCTGTAAAAAAACCGTGAGATACCTTTCTTCAGTACTTTATATATGATTATTTTCGCTCTTTTGACCAGTATTCAATTTTTGGAAACGCGCAAGTTTTCATTTTTTTCAGGCTTCGAACGTAGCTGTTTAAGTCAATTGTTGTGCGTTCGAAAACATAAAGAGATATATTCCAATTCCGCCTTTCTTGAAAAGTAAAGTTTATTTTTATAAAAAACTGCATTTTTGATTTGCTTAGACATTTTAAATAATTATCATATAAAGCTATCTACTAGTAACAATGAATACTACTCAAGGTACCGATTATTATTGCTGTTTTCTTGCAGAATAGCTACTGCGTTCCTATTTTTTATGTAAAGCTTTTGCGTGTTCGGATTGTCCTGCCACAGAGAATAGAATGCAGACAGCTGTCATTTGAAACAATTTCTTTCACATTGTCACATTCACGAATTACCTACCGAAAAGTGTAAAGTGCTGTCTAAACGAGATAGAAATTGAAATAAATTGTTCAGTCATTATATACAATCTAATGGCGATGGCTTTTTTGGTGACAAATATACGTAGATGCGTCTGCCTGAAAAGCTTAAGCAGCCCCAATATTGTCCAAACCGCGTCGTACCATGCTAATGTAAGTGTACTTCTAATATTCTATGCAATGTCAAGGATTATCGATTTCGCCATCTGAACTACGTAATTTCACGAATAACCTTGACCGATGATAAAATAATAAGTAATATTTTCAGCAATTAGTCTAAGAAATATTGATTTTCATTCTAAACCATTCGTGTTAGACATCTTGAGTTGAAAATTTTCCAGTAGAGTCAACCAATGGTCTCTGTTATCAATTGATTTTTAATTTGTTTACTTTTAAATTAGTGTCGATAAGTGTCCTACCGAAACAGTACTATGCAGATAAATTATTTGATACATTTTTATTAAGAAAAAAAAAAAAGAAATAAAAATTCCAACTGTTCAAATAGTAACTCTTTCTACAGGTAAACTGAATGTAGACATTAATAACCTTAAATGGCGTTCTATTTCATACTAGTAGCCAATTTAACCTATGAGCTGTCGAAAGGCCGGCCCGGCTGACTGACCACGAGCGTCGAACGGCCAGGCTGGCCGTCGAGCTCCATCCGTTAGTTTTGACATAAATTTGACGATACAAGTTGTTCCTATCTCGCTCACGTTGTCCCAAAGTGTACTAGAATGAACAAGACAGACATTTTGCCTTAGTTCAACAATGAACGATGCTTTTACAGGGTCCCCAGTACATAAATCGCTCACGCGCCGACTAGTCGCCCCCCAGTTAAACAAAGTTAGTTCTGTGTGTGAATTAGTGGTCTGTGAGGTGAAGTGTGGTGTTATTTTGTGTTAACATCATGCCTGGGTAAGTAATAAACATATTTTAATGATTAAACTGTATAGTTTCCAAAGATTTCGGGCAGAAATTGTCATTTCAACCACATTGCATAACGGTAAACGGTTCAAGCGTCATCGACGAACTATTTTCATATTAATTTGCCTTATTTTGGCAGTAAACATTAATAGAAATGGAAACTATGTCTATTACGTATGTTTTTATGTATCGCATAATAGGTATTAGGCGTTCAATTTCAATATAATCGTATTTTTGTTGTGATCAATTCAAAAATTGTATTACGTAAAATTATCGTGAGCTGCAGCCAATGACAGTGACGCGATTGATGCGTCGGCGCAATCAAAGAGCCGTATTTTTTTGCCCGCGAAACGTTGGCCAATCAGAGCCGGTGATTGCCTTGTTTTGGTTAGTGAAATAGTTTATTTTGATTGTTGATTTTAATTAACATTTTGTTAGGCAGCATACCTCTTTTATGTGCCTATTGTTTTGTAAATATCTTCAACATGAAGAATGTATAATTAGATTTCAAATTTAGGTAACAGAATTTGAACAGTGATCCAAAGTTTGAGTGGGTGTTTTTTACGCCAGTTTTTAAGTGTTTGTTTTGATAATTTTATACTAATTAACTAAACACTTTAGATAGCTGATACTCAGCCGGTGTCAAGTATGTGAACCAACCATTCATATTAAAAGGTAAACAAAGCTACTAGGCACTTAGCGTTCTTAGAATAGAACCGTAAACAAACCCAATATTTTTTTAGAACACGGCACTCGTAAATGACGTCATGATTTTGTAAAGCTTGGGAGATGAAAAAAATGTATGGCGAGTGCTGTTCTTTTGTTTGAAATATGTGGGACAATGTGTTTTTGTTGAAATAAAACTATAACTTTTGGATATAATGGCTTATTGTTTAAATTACAATGATATTTACACAAGAAACTGGTAAAACGGCCTCACACTCAACAAACTTTACAATTACTAATACATAACAAGGCAAAACTACACTAAACCATACATAGTCTGTTAGGTAATTTAATAACGATTCCAGTGGTAGTACTGGAAGCGAGCTAACTAACGTAGTTTCGGAGATAATGCCGTTTTAATCAGACGCGTCGATAGCTCATGCGCAAGCGCATTTCGAGGACAGATCTGGTAGGAAAAAAGGCAGCCCGCTGGACAGATCAAGGGTTAATGAAGTTAAGACAGTAACTGATCAGAATGACATTGCATAATTGTTGAAAAAAAAAAATATTATACTTGTTCTTTTACCATCAAACTAATATTCCAGGTCCTTGATCACTATGAGAACCCACGCAACGTTGGGTCCCTTGACAAGAAAGACAAAAATGTTGGCACTGGTCTTGTTGGTGCCCCAGCTTGCGGTGATGTAATGAAGCTGCAGATCCGAGTTGACGATGACGGCAAGATCATTGATGCCAAGTTCAAGACATTTGGTTGTGGATCTGCAATCGCATCCAGCTCATTGGCTACGGAGTGGGTGAAGGGAAAGACCGTTGATGAGGCTTTGACGCTAAAGAATACTGATATTGCTAAAGAGTTGTCGTTGCCGCCCGTCAAGCTACATTGCTCCAGTAAGTTTATTCCTAAAAGTTTAATGATCAGCCGATAACATTCGCACTGCTGGGACACATCTCTTCTTTGTGAAAGGGAGGGATTAAACACAATAGGGGAGCACTGTTTGGCTTATGTCACGTCTTTCATTTTTTTTACCAACAACAAAAAGAAAGTTTCTCAATGCAACATTTTTTATTCACAATCAAAATTTTTATCAACAGTAATGATGGCTATCTACATTTCATAGGGCTGTGGTTCATGTTATTGTCAGATGTTTATAGATATACATTGATAAATTTTGACATTGTATTTTATTATCTTGGCCTAACAAGTGCTTTAAGATAATGTTTTGTATACATATTTTTTTAACTGTATTGTGAAATATAAAGAGTTTTTATTTATTTCCAGTGCTTGCTGAAGATGCTATAAAAGCAGCCCTGTCTGACTACAGGATCAAGCAACAAACAGGCGAAAAGCAGTAAAGAATGTTATTGGAAGACGTTGGGAACAGATCTGTGATTTATTAGAAATCGTAAGAAGCAGGATGAGTATCTATTACATTATAAGAAGTAATTGTAGGTACTGAGAAGGAAAAGGACCTATGTTATTCAATTTATTCCATTGATGTTTCTGCACTGAAAATGTATTGAGTTAGATAGTGTCTTGTTTTTTCAATACTTTTCTGGATTTTCGATCTATGCACAAAATATTACATCTTGATATTAAAATTCGATGTTTTAGTAAATGTCCTGAATAGTTGTAGTAATGTTGTAGAAAAATTGTTGTTTAATAAATCTCATTAAGAGTTATTTATGGTTTATTATTTTTTACCCCAAAAACAAGACAGCGACATTGGTCGTATCCTACGTCCTTTAAAAGGTAGTGTTAGGTTTGTGCCACATGGGCCTGTGGACGGTGAGCTATGGGCTAGTTCGCCGCCGGTCCGTCTTATGACTACAGGCCGTGTCGACGGCGCCTTCGTGTTCCACTTAAAGAGATGTCAGCATAACGAAAGGGTTCCGCAAGGGCTGATACCTACTGGGGCTGCGGGACTGTTCGGCCGAGACACCGCGGTCCTGGTACATACACAAAGGGCTAAGAAGGAACATCGGCCTGCGCGATTCGTGGTGGTATGCCCCAGCTCGACCTCGACTAGTAGCGACCGCGGCGGCGTCAGCGGTGGACGTATTTAGATTTGTCGTGATTTTGCATTGTAGCATAATTTTACTTAGAAATATGGCAACACTAGCTGTCACTTTTGTAGCCAATCACGAACCCGAGTATCATTATGGTAGGGGTAAGTGTGGGGACAGACCGGCATTGGCAGTCGGTAGGCAATTGGTGACTGGCTATCGTAGCATTAAGACGTGTCGACTACACACACTGGATATTAAGACTGTGAATTGTATATTAGTTTGGAATAAACAAGTTGAGTTTATGAACAGAGTTATCATTTTCGTAAAAACTCAGAAGTGGCATTATCTACGCATTCTACAAAATAAAAGGTACGTTATTTAAAAGATTTTTGTTTATTGATCCTTCAAAGTAACATTTTCGGAAGTTAGTCGAAGTTATTGGAAATATTGAAATACAGATAATATTTGTTTTAATTGATATTTATTAAAGCATATTTGATGTTTTTACTTTTATTTTTGATCTTTTTGTCGTCAGATTGCAAGGTCAAGGCTACTCTTTGATTGCAATCCACGATAGCAGAGTTTAAAAATAAGCAGTACATGAGTGAAGTTACTTTAAAAAAGTAAATCCGGTAAACTTCCTAGTCTATTTAGTTTCCTGTACACTAATGGAAATAGAAGATACAATCTCATTTTATAATGAATAATATAAATTATGTTACTTTGATGTGGAAATAGTAGTTTATAACGTAACAGTGAAAAATATAATCAACTATAATTTTTTTAATTTTATTGGCCATGTGTGCCGTTTATTTATTGGCCATGTGTCGTAAATTTAATGACCATGTGTGTCGTATATTTATTGACAATCTGTGTCGTATACTGGCCATGTGTGTCGTATACTGACCATTTGTGTCGTAAATATATTGACCATGTGTGTCGTTTATTTATTGGCCATGTGCGTCGTTTAGTTATTGGCTATGTGTGCCGTTTATTTTTGGCCATGACCTAACCTAACCTAACCTAACCTAAACCTAACCTAACCTAATGTATGACGTATATTTATTGACCATGTATGCCGTTGATTTATTGACCATGTGAGTCGTAATTTAATGACCATGTGTGTCGTATATCTATTGGCAATCTGTGTAGTATACTGGCCATGGGTGTCGTATACTGACCATTTGTGTCGTAAATATACTGGCCATGTGTGTCGTTTTATGTATTGGCCATGTGTGTCGTTTAGTTATTGGCTATGAGTGCCGTTTGATTATTGGCCATGTGTGCCGTTGATTTACCGGCCATGTGTGTCGTAAATTTAATGACCATATGTGTCGTATATTTATTGACAATTTGTGTCGTATACTGGCCATGTGTGCCGTATACTGACCATTTGTGTCGTAAATATATTGGCCATGTGTGTCGTTTATTTATTGACCATGTGTGTCGTTTAGTTATTGGCCATGTGTGCCGTTTAGTTATTGGCCATGTGTGCCGTTTAGTTATTGGTCAGGTGTGCCGTTTAGTTATTGGCCATGTGTGCCGTTTATTTGAAGGCTATGTGTGCCGCTTAGTTATTGGCCAGGTGTGCCGTTTAGTTATTGGCCATGTGTGCCGTTTATTTGAAGGCTATGTGTGCCGTTTAGTTATTGGCCATGTGTGCCGTTTATTTGAAGGATATGTGTGTCGTAAATTTAACGACCATGTGTGTCGTATATTTACTGACAATTTGTGTCGTATACTGGCCATGTGTGCCGTATACTGACCATTTGTGTCGTAAATATATTGACCATGTGTGTCGTTTATTTATTGACCATGTGAGTCACAATCTTTGCCTGGAGTTCCTACTAATCCTGTCATTCCTTAAGCGAAGTGCGTCGTAGAATATGATAATGTACTTGTATGGACTTACATTTTTATCGTATAAAAACATACAAATCAATGTCTGAAATAGATGGCATTGTCTATTTATTATGTAGCTAATAATTTAAGATCCAAGAGCTATTTCGATATTATTTTTCTCTTTACAGCAATTGGTATTATTACCTTCGTAGTCATTATCATATTCAATTCCGTAGACAAAGTTATTAATATATTTTTCTGTCTGAGGTAATGTGGCGTATTGGATGCGACGCATCCTATGAACGAAGAAACGCAACCGGCGCAATCTACATAGAATAGAACAGAATAGAATACTCTTAATTATGTACACAATAAAAATTATAGATACAAAATTTTTTAACATTTTACAAGGGGTTTTACAGACCAAGAAGTCACAGAGCAAATTAACAAAAAAAAAAAAAAAAATTCAAAGGCTAGTTTTGATTCAAAAGTTTCAATTTAAACCACGGTACATTATTTTCTGCAGTTTGCCAAGAATTTAATAAAACATGTCCTTTATGAATGCAGAAAAGATGGTTGCGAAGTATGTGCGGTTTACACACAACTGATAGTTGCATTCCATATTTTAAAAAGTTAAAATATTACCTCTGCCGGCTCTATACATCCTTGAAACTGCACTGTTTGTAAAAATAAATCCACATTTATTCAGAGACTATGTTCAGTTTTAATGAAATGTGCCTAATGGAATGTAAAACTGCTCTAATGAGGGAAAAGCTTCTTTGGCATAGCAATTCAAATATATAATAAAATACCTGATGAAATAAAAATTATTACTCTTTAGACGAGTCCCTTAGTGACGAATCTCTGTAACTATATGACATGAATTTTAATATTTTACATTTTTAGATTAATCTTGAATTTATCTCTAATCTAATTGAATTACGATATTTTGACATGAAATGAAATTGACTATGAATAATAAAATTTAACTTGTTTCCATGTGTAAATAGTTGACCTTAAAATCTTGATATTGAATTTAAAAAAAAAAAAAAAAAACTTGTTTGCATGAGTTAATGCAATTATATGGTACTCTAATAATTTCATAATTTTATTTAAATTTTATGTAATAATTTAGTATACTTATCACGTAATCGTTGTTATTTTTTGTTAAAATAATTTGTATGTCAATTGGCAAAACATAGCGCACTACCTAATTTTTAAGATCTTGTAATTGTTACCTATGTTTACGAATGAATGATTCTGATTCTGCTTCTGCTACTGATCTGGATCTTTCTTACTACTCAAACAGGCAGCAAAAAGTAAATGTAAATGAGGCGACGTCCTCCTATTCTCTAGCCAAGATAGGCGTGCCCCAAGGTTCGATTCTCGCTCCTTTCCTATTTCTTGCTAATATTAATAATCTCCCGAGACGAGTTCCTTAATGTCGAATCTCTGCAACTATATGACATGAATTTTAATATTTTACATTTTTAGATTAATCTTGAATTTATCTCTAATTTAATTGAATTATTATATTTTGACATGAAATAAAATTGACTATGAATAATAAAATTTTACTAGTTTCCATGTGTAAATATATGACCTTAAAATCTTGATATTGAATAGAAATAATTAAATGAAACTTGCTTGCATGAGTTAATACAATTATATGGTACTCTAATAATTTCACAATTTTATTTTAATTAAGTGTAATAATTTAGTATACTTATCATAAATAATCGTTGTTATTTTCTTTTGTTAAAATAATTTTATGTCAATTGGCAAAACATAGCGCGCTATCTAATTTTTAAGATCTTGTAATTGTTACCTATGTTTACGAATGAATGATTCTGATTCTGCTACTGATCTGGTTCTTTCTTACTACTCAAACAGGCAGCAAAAAGTAAATGTAAATGAGACTACGTCCTCCTGGTCTCTAGCCAAGATAGGCATGCCCCAAGGTTCGATTCTCGCTCCTTTCCTATTTCTTGTTAATGTTATTGATCTCCCTTATATGATGGCCAAATTATCAGATATATTTTATTTGCTGATGACGCCTCGCTAATTAAAAAAAAAAAAAAAAAAAAATACCTAAATAGAAAAGATACGAATATCCCACGTATCAACGAAAGTCTAACTGTTCTCTCGAAATGGATCGCAGCTAATAATCTTTTACTGAATGCAAGCAAAACGAAATGTTTAAAGTTTTCCTTATCAAATGTACCACAACGTGATCTAAATTTAAATCTTGACGCCAATAAACTTGATGTTATAGCGGAAACTGGGTTCTCAGGGATTACTATCGATTTAATTTTGCGGCGGAGCGCGCACTTTAGAACTTTTTCGGGTAAGTTAAGCTCAGCTACATGTGCAGTAAGGAAAATAAGGCAGTTAACGGATGAAGCCACAGCTAGGTTAGTAATTCTATGCTGATTCCCAAAGTGTAATGTCTAACGGCATCCTGCTGTGCGGATCAGCAGCAGACGTTGACTCAATTTTTATACTACAAAAGAGGGCAGTCCGGGGCAGTCCGCGCGATCTATAAAATGGGTCCTCACGAGTCACAAAAAAAAAAAAAAAACTCGGGGCTTTTCAAAATAAGAAGCGACTTCCATGATTAAAATACACACAGTAAACATGAAATAGTAGTACCTAAATTCGGTTAAACAAAAACTAGCAAGTCCTTTATCAAAAATAGAATACGCTTTTACGACAAGTTGCCAAGGTCATTATAGAACAGACCAATGGAAGGTTCAAAACTATATTAAGGCGCTTAGACGAGCTAAATTAGCAACTCTATTTGTGGTGGTTCAAACTTCGTTTGAAATACTGTTAGAACAAAGTTCTAATCAGCTTGCACTGCAAAGTGGTTGTTACGTCAGCCACTGCGGGCCAAATAGCGCGAAATGAGTGGTTTCGATCGATTTAAAAAAACTATTGATTGGATTAAAAAAACTAAAACAGTATCATCATGCTAATATATTGCTTGTAGAATTATTTGCCAAAAATCAGACTGATCGCATGCATATTAGTATGTTTTTTATTGTTTGAAAGATATTTTAGAGGTAAGTTCGTGATTTCTTTTTATCGAGCCAAATTGATTGTATTATGTTTTCAAAACAGTATCATGCTAGCTTATATCCTGAAGAATATCATATAGTTTTCTGGTCTTGTTTATAGCAGTGAATCATATACTTTTTGTAATTATAAAACTCGCGTTTAGCTCGTGTAGTCGCCTTAAACTATATTACAAAATCGAGGACTTCGTTGAAGACAAAGAAGTCTGGCTATAATTCCTTCTGCGCATGCGGCTTCCCTGGTAGCTCATAAACGGCGCAGTTTTGTGGATATCTTTAACTGTTCTCAATCTCTTTATTCTTTTCTTTTGATTCAGATTTTTACAATAGTATTCAAATCATTTGTTCTCATCTTTTGCTCAGTATAGTTACAGCACTCATGACAATATTTGTGTCAGTTGTTTAATTTAGTTTTTAATTAAATTTACTTCTTTATATTTACTTACCTTTGCATAGATGCTTTTTTTACCTATTATTTGTGAATGAGTGAACATTGTAGGCTTTGTAGATTCCCAGACGATGTTTAACTATTGTTAAATATTTATCTTGTTTTACATTTATAATATAGTAAGCAACGACCTATTATCGAGCCTACACTGTCCTCCCATACTAACGTACTGTTAATACCGTATAATAAAATGATTGTAACACCAAATGATTTGAAAAGAGTAACCATGGAGTTTCTTGCCGGTTCTTCTCCATGGAATCAACCAACGCGAACCGTGCACCTTTTCGACGTTTTATAAGTGCCCATCTAGGCCTATGTGAAATAACATATTTGGATTTTGAAGCAAGAAAAGAAGTGTCTGATGAGATGACAAAATTAGAGGAGTATGGAAGAAGAAGACCATGCTGCGCCGACCCCAACTAAAATGGGATAAGGGCAAGAGAATGACGATGATTTTGAAGCAAATGCCGTTTGGTCTGGCTAATGCTCCGGCTTCCAACGTCTAATAAACTGGATGCTTGGCGCGAAACGTTTTGAGTCAGCTCTTGCCTACTTAGACGACCCGTCAGTGGACCTGAATGAAGGCGGCAAAAGATTAGAAGATATGGGCACGTAGATAAAATGTATGTAACACATTGTAACAAATTTAAAGATATAGCTATACTATTTATTACTTACAATAATTACAGTTGAGATGAATACTGTTCTAGTTATAGTATTGATATTATGCACCAAATTAACCGAATGTCGTGATGTTGTTGTTATGTAAAAAGAATAAGATAAGATAAACAGAAATAGCAGTTTTGTATTAACTTATTTCGTTTAGTTCACATTTTTAAAAATTTTACATTTGCTGACTGGCAACTGGGTGAGTGCACCGGGAGGTTGCACTGTATCGGATGGCCGAATGTCGTGATTTTGCATTGTAGCATAATTTTACTTAGAAATATGGCAACACTAGCTGTCACTTTTGTAGCCAATCACGAACCCGAGTATCATTATGGTAGGGGTAAGTGTGGGGACAGACCGGCATTGGCAGTCGGTAGGCAATTGGTGACTGGCTATCGTAGCATTAAGACGTGTCGACTACACACACTGGATATTAAGACTGTGAATTGTATATTAGTTTGGAATAAACAAGTTGAGTTTATGAACAGAGTTATCATTTTCGTAAAAGATTTAACATGATTAAAATGGCGCTATCAAAAGTAGCAGGGTATTGCCTTGAAATAAGTGCGTTAGCTCAAGATATCATTCAGTCAACAATAGGAGCGCACCCAGTTAATCAGAAAAGAGAACATGACGAATTTCACACTCTGTACCTTGAATATAGGACATAGGTATCCCGATTAGTTTTTTGAAAATACGAGGGCAAGCATAGAAACTTTAGTAAAATTGACAAACACGTTAGATTGTAAAATAACTAGAGACATTGTAAACTCTCGAAATATTGTCAAACGAACATACTGATTGCAATAAATCGCATTATTTTTCGGTTGATTGTAATCTATCGAAGTGAAACCGTAATATTGTGAAATGCATACGATGGAAGTCAACTCGCGCAGTGTGGAGGAGAGGGAGGGAAGGAGGGGTCCCCCTTGCCCAATGGTACCACTCTCATGAAAAGATAATGTACCATTCCTGAGAAATACCGATTAATATAATCTAAGCTCAAAACACTTTATATTCCCCTAAAAAGCGTAGTCGACGGAGCCCCGCTACGCGGGGCCCCTATTTCTGAGTGCAGGGTTTATAGGAATCTAACTAACCTAACGTGGGGGTGCCCCAAGTCCCGATTATGGGGGCAGAGAAGTATCTCTGCCCCCATAATCGGGACTTGGGGCGGAAGTATCCGTCGCATGCATTTCACATTATTTTTCGATAGCTGATTACAATCTATCGAAAAATAATGCGTTATATTGTAAGCAGTATGTTCAGTTGACAATATTTCGAGAGTTTACAACCTCGCTAGAGAGATTACAATCTAACGTGTTTGACAATTTTACGGTGACTTATGTATACTTACTCGGCCACATAATATGAAGACTTCCACACACGCGCGTCGCGCAGTCCATCGCAGCCGGTAGCTGTGGCATACCTACCTACTTCATAATAATATGTTGTCTACCTCACCTAACCGAATTCTCATCAAACTACCCTTGAAGTACAGCCTCTTCAAGGGTAGTTTGGTGAGAATTTGGTTAGGTTTTGATTACTTCTGATAATGGGATCCACGACAAAGGAACGGGACTCATAATTTCTTAGGAGCAAATTAACGTCACTCGGACGAATCTTTTAGGTGTAGGCTATCCGGATATTTGAGTCACCTACCAATACGTAGTTATTAACCGACTTCAAAAAGGAGGTGGTTCTCGATTCAATGTTCCCCGATTACTCGATGATGGCTGGACCGATTTTGTTTCTTTTTTTATTGTTTGAAAGAGTACCTATACTTTCCAGGTTGTCCCATAATTATCATGTCGGGATCTGGGGGTCTAAAATAGCCGCTTTAGCAGAATCGTAAATGAATCACGTTAAAAAATGTAAACTCTTGAAATGGTCTTTGTAACCATTACCATAAAGTCCATTTTAAGAATTTTGAATTTTGTTCAATAAAATGAGTCATGAAGATTCTGCTAAAGCGGCCATTTTAGACCCCCTGATGATGGGATCCTGGGGAAATAGAGAGAACTCATCAAATTTTATAGGCACACCATCAGCATCATCACCATCATAATGCAGCATCCTTGCATCCAGTAATTTGATGTTTTTTAACCGACTTCAAAAAGGAGGAGGTTCTCAATTCGTCGGAACCTTTTTTTATTATTCTTTTGAATGTAGGTATGGTCCTCAATTACTCGAAGATTGCTGGACCGATTTGGTTTTTTTTGTTTGAAAGGCTATTATACTTCCCAGGCGGTCCCATGATTATCAAGTCAGGATCTGATGATCCTGGAGAAATAGAGAGAACTCTTCAAATTTTATAGGCACACTTGAACCGGTTTGGGTGGTTTTAGGATGTGTACTTTCTCGAAGTGATCCCATTTCAATTTGGTGAAGATCTGACGAACCGACCAGTTCATAATAACAGAAAATCACGCCGGTACCCTGTGATGGGGTAAGCACATGTGAACCACTAAAAAGTGAAAAATAAAAACTTTTTTGCAAAAAATAAAACCGACTTCAGAAAACACAAAAAAGTGAAAAATAGAAGTCGGTGACAAAAAAAACTAAATCAATCAAACAAAGGTCACCGACTTCTAAAGCTGAAGTTATTTTTCACTTTTTTTTTTTTTTGTAAAAAGTTTTTATAGTGATTATAATTCTGTAACTACTTACATAATTGTCTTACAGTCGCGAACAATATTTTAATCAACATGCAACTTAGCACTGCCCTGCATATTGAAAAAAAAAATTGAATTTCGCGGGCTACCCTGGAGCATCAGCCCTAAACTAGTACGAGGTACTTTATAATTATAGAAACGGGACTGTTGGAGCGCCTGATCATCTCGCGTAATTATTTATAAGATATCATTATTTTGTAGGTACTTAATGTGTCCATGTTATGTTTTTTTGGTTCATCTGTCACCTACTGTCATTTTCATTCACTTGTTCTGTAAAAATCCGTATGGAAAACACCGATTATATTTTTACTACGTTGCTACGAGTATTATTTTATCAATTCATTCAGCGAATCCCTTACATTCCCGCACATGGTCCGTAACGAGCCGGATATCGTATAATATAAAGAAGATCAGCGGACATAATCAAGGAATTAAGGATTTCATCATCCACATGTCGTGGAGGATTTTTGCCGTTGAATTGGATTCATCTCAAGCAAGCTATTAGCGGTGTACTGCGCTTATATTTAACTAATATCGTTACCCAACACTCAGGTAGTAGGGTAAGTGCTCCAGTGAATGAACACTTAAGCAATCTTCCAACTTCAAAAAAATATTTCAGTGTGTTGCGTATAAGGGATACGGTCCAAAGCTATATTTTGGTATCAGGAATGTATTCAAAAACATTTTTTGAGTTGATTTCACGAAATAATCTGTATACTTTCTTAGATATTTAGCAATAAAATGAAAAAGACCCTAAAACCCCAGTGAATGAACGAAAATTTCTAGTAAATGAACTAAAAAAAATCCAGTAAATGAACACAATTTTTGTTTAATTAATCATAAGAAAAAATCTAATTATTACACTAAATGCAGTCCAATAATCAACTAAATAAGACGAGCATAATTCTCTGCGTCTTAACATATATTTTTTTATTTTTTTTACAAAGTAAAAGTTTTAAAATTAGCCTCCCCCAAGTGTCGCCACATTGACCTGTCCCGTGCGACTCGCACCCAGCGGATTCCCGCAACCTTTACCAGGTTATCGATCCACCTAGTGGGAGGTTTTCCAACGCAACGTCTTCCGATTTGCGGTCGCCACTCCAGAACTTTTCGGCCCTATCGGCCATCCGTTCGGCGAGCAATGTGCCCTGCTCACTGCCACTTTAGTTTGACAATTCTTCGGGCTACGTCGATAACCTTGGTTCCCTTGCTTGCTCGGATGTCTTCATTTCTGATTTGATAACGCAAGGAAACTTCGAGATAGCCCTCTCCATTGCCCTTTGTGAGCGACCATGTTTCGGTCCCGTATGTAATCACTGGCAACACACACCGGAGAGCTTATAGTAAGTTGGACGAGAAGATACCGCGCAACCTCCCGAACGCTGCCCAGCCAAGTTGTATTCGACGATCGACCTCTTTTTCGAAGTAAGTTAGAATTAGTTCCGGGTACACATAATCGTCTACAACTTCGAGTGTAGTGTCTCCTAGGTGTTACGTGGGCATTGAACATGACATGGTTTTGTCCGTGTTCATTTTGATCATCACCCACTCTTTCGGAAGCTCTACTGAGGTCATCGAGTGTTGCACTGAGATCCTCCATGGTCTCAGCCATGACAACTCTATCGTCGCCAAACCGAAGCTGAGTGATGTACTCGCCATTGACGTTGATGCCTAGCCTTCTCCAGTCCAGAAACTTAAAGACATCCTCGAGTGCAGCGGTGAACAGTTTCGGAGATCCGACGTCTCACTCTCTCACACTTCGCGGCAGAAGAATAGGTTCCGAGGCTTGGTCTTGAAGTTGGACGGACATGTTGGCGTTTTTGTACAAACACTTCAAAACCTCGATGAGTACCGGTAGGCGATTTGGTACCGTTGGAGAGATTGCAGTATTGCAGTACAGCCCAAGTCTCGATCGAATCGAAGGCTTTCTCGTAGTCCACAAACGCTACACAGAGGCCGGTTATACTCTTTGGTCTTCTGTATAACCTGGCGCGCCGTATGTATGTGGTCCACGATGCTAGAGCCTTTTCGGAAATCAGCTTGTTCGAGAGACTGAAAATGGTCAAACCTGGCTTGGAAGTGAGATGAGCCTATAATTCTTTAACTTTTTTCTTGAAGAAAAGTACCACAGCCCAAATCTGCTCTGCCTAATGCCTGTGGCGTTCTCCCCTCGAGTATGACGGGTAAACAGCTTCCGAAGGGCCTTAAGTACCGGTTTTGCACCCGCCTTCAGGAGTTCGGCCGTAATTCCGTCATCACCCGGTGCTTTGTAGTTTTTAAGCTGTTTCAGAGCCATCTTTTTCTCGTACAGGCTGACGTCCGGGATGTCTTCGGTTATTCGGTATAGTGTCGGGTCAGTCTAGCTCTTGGGTCGTTTGCTAGATCTACAGAAGGTTTACTGGTTGACGTGTACAACTGCCCATAGATGCTCTCGATCTCCCTCACAAGCTTCGGTTTGGCGGATAAGATCCAGCCATCGTTGGTCTTCAGTTTAGTGAGCTGGCTCTGCCCTATCGGGCACAGCCAGCCAGATCTCTTGTAAATACCTTAGACCCTTTATTCCGTTTATTCGCCTCTTTAATATACTTGATATTAAAGCGGTGGAGGTCGTTCTTCAAGGATTTAGAGATCCATCTTAAGGGACAATAATAGATAAAAAAGAAAAAATAACATTGTAATAATCTAATCTAGGATTTAAAATCATGAAATCTAGCTCAAAATATTGTGTTCATTTATTGGTTACATCTTATTGACGAAAGCTAATATTTGAACATGATAAAAAATGTTAGTTCATTCACTAGATTTTATGAACCAATGAATGAACATACCTGTCCCAATACTGGCCTAAAGATCAGAAATCTATTTTGAAAACTACTCTCAATACATGAATCTTATGGCATAAGAATAAATTACTTATTTCAATAAAAACATGAAAATGACGTTTGTCCAGTGAATGAACGGTCGTTCATTTACTGGATCTCAAACGATTTTTAGTTCCAATGCTGGGACACCTAATAATTTACTTAAAACTGGCTAAAATTGCAGTAATATCGATTTAAGACTAATAGCATAACTATTCTTTACTCAAATTAATAAATAACTTATGTTACATACTTAAATTACGGCTATAATCTGTTAACAAAGAAGTTGCGCCTTACCCGAGTCCTAAATTCTTGCCCGAACAAATACACTGTTACAACAAACTGCAAACTTTAAACGCTTGACATTTTAAAACGAACAGTGATATAAGAAATGAATGTAGCCACTATGATGGCAAAAGGATTTACAATTATGAAAAAAAATACTAGGTTATGTAGAAATATCCTTATTTCTTATTTTTTGGAAAAAAGTCCGTTTTGTTCATTCACTGGGGTGTGTTCATTCACTGGAGCACTTACCCTATAAGTACATGGTCATTTAAAAGGTCTGTATAATTTTATTGTATTACCTATTGTATTGTGTTAGATGAAAATCATTAGGTAGGTACATGTTGCATTGTGATTAGTATTTTATTTATCAGCAATACTTATATTGTTTACAGTTTAAACTTAAGATAGGTATAAAGCTGTAACTAATTCACGTAATTATCTTCTATGTTAATAACAATGGTTGATAATTGTTAGCAGGTATCTTAACATAATACATAATTATATAAGTTGAGTATTGATATTAGGGCGTCATTTAATTCTTATTAATTAGAATCATTTATGGATTCAGTGAAGATTTGTGATTGAAGTGATTTGAAGATCTTATAAGTTGTGCCTTATTATTACTAAGTTAGCAATCATAATAAAGGGTTGCACTTGAATGTATGTTTGGTATAAACACTTGGTTTTTACATTATTAGGTTTGTGTTCTTTGCAATAGCATTCAAGTGTATACAACACAGTTTAGGCGTGTATAATTATATTGTTCGTTTTTCATAATTTGCATTCCTGTATCAATTTCAGGTTGACAACACCCATCTCCCAGCATGTCCGAGGAAAAGGATTTAGTTAAAAAGCGAGGAAGCTTTAAGGGTCGTTTGACTGCGTTCGTCAACTTTCTGGACTCACTTAAGGACAAAGAGTTATCAAACTGCGATGTGTCTGAATTGCAGTTGCGCATTGGTAAGATGGAGTCGTTGTACGAGCAGTATGATGAGATACAGTTACGTCTGGAATGCATTGTAGATGACCACAAATTACAATACTCACAGCGTTCTGATTTCGAGTCTCGTTATTATAAATCCTTGTCCAGAGCACAAAATATTCTGGCTGAATTTAACAAGGATGCTAAATCGATGGAAAGCTGTAAAAGTGCTCCTGCTAGCATGCACAAGCCAGTTAAGTTGCCAACGATTCAGTTGCCAAAGTTTAGTGGATTAGGTATATTCTAATTGGCTTGAATTTCGCGACACCTTTACTAGTCTAATCCATTGTAACGATGACATTGACGAAATCAATAAGTTCCATTACTTGAGAGCATCTCTTGAGGGAACTGCTGCAGTAGTAATTAAATCTATTGAGTTTTCTTCGAGGAATTATTCTGTGGCATGGAGATTATTATGTGATCGATTTGACAACAAACGAATGTTGGTGGGTAATTCTCACGAAATTCCGAAATTCGGCTATCTTAAAATGACAAAAAAAAAAGAAATTATTTGATATTTATTTTATGTGAATTTGATAGTACTAATGTTACTAAAATTTAATTATGTAGTAGTCCCAAAAATTATCACGTTTTATGAAAGTTATGAGGACATTAAAAAAAATCAAAGTGAGGGAATGACAACCAAGGTGAGGGAATGATTATTACAGACAAGTCATGAAGCTTTTTAAATAAAACTAGTTTTCTTTGAAAGAAATCAAAGAAAACTAGTTTTTTTTTGTCAACCTGCACCCGCGAAGCAACATAGTTTTATAACAAAGGTCACTCAGGACGAAAGATGTATAACAATATCTGTACAGGACATAGCGGATGTTGTGAAACAAACAGCCGGCGGTAAATCGCCAGGGTCGGATGGATTGACCATCGAACACATACGATACGGAGGACCGGGGTTGTGTACCATGCACTATCGATTCTTTTCACTGCCATCTTGAAATCCGGGTATGTGCCGAAGGCCCTTACGGACAGTTATTGTTCCCATTTGTAAGAACCGAAGAAAGAACATCTCCAGTGCTAGTAATTATCGCCCCATTGCACTTGCTAATATTATAGCCAGATTGTTGGAGAAGATATTACATAAACAAGCTGCACCATTCATTAAACCTTCGGACTGCCAATACGGCTTCAAAAGCCTCGTATCTACCAGTACTGCTATCTATGTACTCAAACAGGTTGTGGGATATTACAAGGGTAGAAATACGTCTGTAATAGCCTGTTACCTAGACCTCAGCAAAGCTTTCGACCGCGTTGACCATGATCTGCTGTGACAAAAGCTGTCAGACCGTGAAGTTCCCAGCGAGGTGGTGCGGGTACTGAAGAACTGGTATCAGCAGCAGGAAAATCGTGTCCGATGGAAGAACGAGGCCTTAGGCGAGGCTTAGGCGAGGCCTTACTCTGGCCTTAGGTGCGGAGTGAGACAAGGCGGAAGCCTTTCCCCAGCCCTTTTCAACGTCTACATGGATGGGCTAGCCGATAAACTCAATCAAACAGGTGTAGGCTGTTCGATTAACGGGTCCCTGGTCAATCATATTTCATATGCTGATGATATGGTTATTCTGGCTCCGTCGATATCAGCGATGCGGAAGCGGTTGGCTGTATGTGAAAATTACGCCACAGACCACAACATGATGTACAACCTGGACAAGTCAGTGTACATGGTGTTCGATAGCCCAAACAATTGGCGGGAGCTGCCGCCATTTCAACTGTATGGCACGGCACTTGAGCAAGTAAACGAAGTTAAATACTTGGGTCACATAATAACTGCAGACCTCTCTGACCACGCCGATATAGAAAGACAGCGCCGAGCGATATCGGTGCGCGGCAACATGCTCGCTAGGCGGTTTAGCTGCTGTAGCGACGTGGTGAAGGCCCAGCTATTTACCAGCTACTGCACAAGCGTCTACACAGTCGAGATGTGGACAAACTACACCAAGGCTGCACTGGGCGATATGCGAGTGCAGTATAATGACGCGTGGCGTGCGATGTTTCGACTGCCTCGGTGGTGCAGCGCGAGCGCCATGTTCGCCGCGGGCCGCGCGCCTGGCTGGCAGGCGCTGCTTAGGAGCCGCTCGGCCGCCACACGCACCGCCATACATCGATCGGCCAATTCCTTGGTGGCCGCGGTACGAGAATGGTACCACAGCCCCCTACATATAAGGTGGCAGTCCTACCACACGCCGAACACGTAGTTCGCTTCATCTGAGGCGCGTGTGTATATTTGTCTGTGTTTTTGTTTATTTTATGTGTATGTTTCTTGTATGTGGATTTTATATCTGGTAAATAAAAAATTCATTTCATTTCATAATAGTCTTGCTAAATTCTTTCGTACTTTCACTCTTTTGTCTCTATATGTTTGACTATTTTTCTTCCAGTTTTTCCTTTTTTGCCTTCTTTCTCGGGAACTCATTGCGGATATAGGTTTTACTTGACCTTTTTCTTTTTTTTTTGTGATATATTAATTCTTTCTTTTTGGCGAAGTATTTCAAGTGTTACAGGATCAGCTTTCATATTTTCCCTGCGCTTTCGGTCATATTCTTGCTTTTTTAATTTAGCTTCTTCTTTGCTTGTCTTCTTTTTTCTTGACATTTTTTAACTTACAACAATATTGCAGCAATAAATTCAAGAATTAATAAAAGCAAACAATAAAAAAGCTAGTTAGCCCACCCAAAAATCATTCCCTCATATATCATCATTCCCTCACCATATTTTTTTACTAGCTTCTGCCCGCGACTTCGTACGCGGATCCTGTTGCTTTTGCCAGCGACACCGGGTTCGTCAAAATCGAAGATCTGAAACGTCTGATTCTAACAGCCCGGGGATGGGAAAATAACGGATCTTTCCCACCTGAGCAACACATACCGTTTGTTTCTTTTTGCCATTTAACAGCTTCACAAAAAGTAAAATTTTGAACCATACCTCCGATGGCGGAATATGTGGCGTATTCAATCATAGGAGAATACGTAAATGAACTCCGTTTCTTATCAACCCAAGGAAGGTCGTCATGCCCTACGGCTATATCTTGAGACACCCGATTCTTCAGATGTTATCGACATTCTGTTCAGAGAATGTCGAAATCTTCGCGCTCTTTTTCTGTCTCTTCATGCCAAAAACACTCAATTAACATAAGCCCGAAGACATATTTATTCGATAAAATAAAATAATAAATGGGACTTTTGGCCAGTAGAGTCAAGTTTTCAATGATATACCATCGTCATCGAAAATCAGGCCTAAACTGTTACCGCTGCTCCCAGTTTTGTTATTTTATAATTATACAGTGAAATTAGTGATAGCTTTGCAATAATTTTCACATCAGATGTTTCTGATCTTCGATTTTTATAAGTCAACAGAGAGGGCTTATCAGATTGAACAACTTTTGCTTAGACGTCATTCCTATATGTGTTATGGTGTAGCTGGGCTATTGGAGTTCCACGACAGGTGTCCCAGATCTTCGATTTTTATAAGTCAACAGAGAGTGCTCATCAGATTGTACAACTTTTGCTAAGACGTCATTCCTATATGTGTTATGGTGTAGCTGGGCTCTTGGAGTTCCACATCAGGTGTTCCAGATCTTCAAATTTATTCTCTCAGCAGAAAAAGCTCATCACGTGAAACAATTTTTGCTATGGTGTCATATTTGTATCTCTTATAGTTTAGCTGGTCTATTGCGGTCCTACATCAGGTGTTCAGGTTTCCAAGATAAATTATAGCCTATATGTTGCCCAGACATAATACCTATACAACAAAAAAAAAAACATTCAAATCCGTCCAGTACTTCCGAAGATTAGCGTGTACAAACAAACAGACAAACAGATAAACAGACAAACAGACAGACTTCTTTTTTTTGATTCGTGCTCTATTACTGTTTCTAAACCCGCTTCAATTATTATTTTTTAAATATATTCAATGTACAGACACAGCTTTTTTACTCTTTTATTATATGTATAGATGAGGGAATGATGGTGAGGAAATGACGAAATAAAGAATAACCGTAAAGGACTCGTGACATAACCTTACTTTTAAAACGATTTTTCTGCTTAAGGAAATTACTCCTAAAAGCCATCTTATCTGTGCAACTTATAATCAGTTAAGTATTTACCTTTTGTTTTTTTAGAATGTGATGAAATGACGATCAAAAATTTAATTTACCATAAAAATTATTACAATCTTTTTGTAGCGCACACCCGAACACAATCACATAAAATTCGCCATTTTGATAAATTGACATTAGTACCAACTTTCAAAAACGAATGGTAGCGTTCGTATTTTATTTAAAATGCGTTCATAATTCAACTGCCAGTAAAAGTGTGAGGGAATGATTTATTTTTGTGAGACACATATAAATATTCACATATTTAACACGTTTTTTACTTTATAACGCTCATTTCAGTTTTTCCCATAAGTTTATAACATTTTTAAACAATCCAACCTACTTGAATATGATTCGAATGATTTTTGTGCTTTTTTGGTAAATAAAAGTAAATAAAATTGGTACTTGGGACTCAGTGAGGGAATGATTTTAGGAACGTTAGGGTTATGCATTTTTATTTATTTATTTATACGGCTCTAAAATCTTATGTGAAACTTTTAGGTATAGTTATGTGGATTGTATAGAAATATTAGTAACATCCATTTCTTTGTTGGATTTTATATAAACTCGCAAGGACAAGAATTTCGGAATTTCGTGAGAATTACCCTGTACAGAATCATGTATCCGCATTGTTTAATATCGAGCCTATCTCAAAGGAATCTTCAGTTGCGATAAAAAGTATAAAGATTTGCGAGCATTAGAGTCGTTAGGAGAACCTGTTAAAACCTGGGACACCCTTTTGATTGAATTTGTTACTCGTAAGCTTGATCAAAAGACGTATCGTGAGTGGGAGGAGTACAAAGGTAGGATCGACAAAGATAGTACGATCACGTTAGACGCATTGATGCAGTTCCTACGTAATCGAGCCAATCTAATCGAGACCTTAGAACTTAGTCGCAATAATCTTTCCCAAACATCAGGTAAACCAGGCCCTAAGGTCAAGTCTATGGTAGCAACACAATCTCCTAACAGTTCTGTCACTGAATTAGCTTCCAAAGTATGTCCTAAATGTAATAACAATGATCACACTTTAAATAATTGTTCACAGTTTCTCGCATTAAGCAATGATGATCGTCTCAAATTACTACCCAGTTATAAAATCTGTTACAACTGCTTTCGTTCAGGTCACTATGCTAACAAATGTAAAAAACCAGGTTGCAAACAATGCAAACGTAGGCATAACACACTAATTCACATCGATTCTAAGGGTGCTATTCCGAATACACTTCGTGATAATAACAACTTGTCTGCATCGTCTTCTTTACCGTCGACTAGCACTGATACAAATAACGTAGCCTTGTCAGCTAACATTGCATCTCGTGATCATAAGCAGCAAGATGTGTTGTTATCAACCGCCCTGGTCAAACTGCGGGACCACAATGGTCGCGTGCATCTCATTCGCGCAGTTCTTGACAGCGGTAGCACCTCGTCATTCATAACTGACAGGTTGTGTAAACAACTCAGTTTAATAACTAGCCAAGTTAAGAAATCGATTCTTGGCATCAACAATGTCACTTCGCAAGTAGGCAAAACATGTCGTATTGAGATGACGTCATTAGATGATAGTTTTACTTTCGAACTTAATTGTTTTGTTTTACCTTACATTACAAGTAACGTACCTTGCCGTGAAATAAACATGTCTGATTTCAAAATACCGTCTGATATTATTTTAGCTGATCCTACTTTTTATAAGCCCGGTGATCAGTCTGTCGCAACTCGGAACAATTTTTTTATCTATGGACTTTACAAGACAAATAATGGCGGATTTGCTATCACACTCCCTCAGTGGGGTTTCTCTTTCTTGCAATATCCCGTCAAGTGTCAGCCATGTTGTTTGTTGTCAAAACTTCATTTCGCGCCGTGTGTTCGAATGTAAATGCGTGTTTGATTGTGGATTTTAATCGTTTTAAGTGTAATTTCACATCAAAATTAGTGAAGGGTCATCAGAAGTGAACTTTGAATTAAAATGCCACCAAAAAGACGGTTTATTACTTGTGATATATGTGAAAATCGAGCAAGTCGTTCGAATAATGTTATAAGGATGTTTATGGCGAGATTTCCTTTAGATGAAGCCCGGTAAGTACTTAAATATGATACTTTGCAGCCTACTTTTAAGCTCTACGTTAAAGCAGGCTAGGAACAAGTAAAATTCATAAAATTATCTTATTTAAAATATGTGCTAGTGTTGTACTGCAACTGGTAAACATATCGATAACAACGATATTGTTTATCATTGAAAAAAAATAAGAAATATAATATTGCGTGAAAGATTAGGGGCACAATATTTAAATTGCGTGCCTACATAAATGAGCAAGGAACGGTTGTGCAATTTTAAATTTAATTTTATTTAAAATTTCAGATGCAAATAGTGGTTCAAGTTTGTGGGCACAGAAGATTTAATATAATATGTGTTTTACATATTTAAATTGCGTGCCTACATAAATGAGCAAGGAACGGTTGTTCAATTTTAAATTTAATTTTATTTAAAATTTCAGATGCAAATAGTGGGTCAAGTTTGTGGGCACAGAAGATTTAATATATATGTTCCCGTTGAAAAGTTGCATACATCTACGAGATCTACGCTAGGGAAAGGGCAACTACAGTACACTTTCACAGTTTTATGTCTTGTGACTGGGAGTGTTGCTAGATTTAACTTTCATCTTTGTTTCGACACTTCAAAAGTGCCTGTAAGTCCTGTAACTGACCTATTTGAAATAAATGCTTTGATTTTGTTTTTATTTGAAAAACATGTCATCACAAAATAATGATAAAAATTTAGAAAGAATCAGTTTTTATTATGTTATTTCATTTCGGTAATAAAATTCGAATTAAATTGCAAAGCAAAATTGCAGCAAAAACAGTTTTTTATTTTATTGCGGGTCCGCATTTAAGTCCAATCTTGTATTAGTACCAAATATCCCCCTCATCAATATTGGACTCATAAATGCGGATTCAATACCTACACATTAAACATATTTAGTAGTAGCCTCAGTTTTTACGCTGCATATTTTATCGATATCGATAAAAAGCTATTTGGTAAGCACTAGTTGATTCATTAGGTTGGCACTCCTGCTTGAACGTAAGGATTATATAATCTGTGCACCTGTTGTTTGACATCTTTGTTGTATCTGTTGGTGTTGGATGCCATGTAATGCGTTTCCAATGGAATGTATGGAAGTCCCGTCTCTTAAACGTAGTGATTATATACTCTGTGCCGGTGATATTGATTTATTAATCGGCGCTGACCTCTTTTGGGAATTGTTAGGATCGCAAAGACTAAAGTTAGGTACCGGAAAACCAGTATTATGTGAAACCCGTTTAGGATGGATAGTTTCCGGCCCAATTACTCAAAATTATATTTCGCTGCTGTCGAATAATGTAAACTGCAATTTTTCTAAAATGCTTTCCGATAGCGATGATAGTGACTGGGATAAGCTTAGATCTGAATTGACTAAGTTCTGGCAATTAGAAGAGGTGAGTGCGATATCTTCCAATTCTTACATGCCAGAAGAAAAAATGAGTGAAGAAGATTTTGTTAAAAATACAACACGATTGGCTGATGGTCGTTTTTGCGTTCGTATACCCCTTAAGAAAGATCCTTCAGTTCTGGGAAATTCTTTTAAGAAAGCTGCACATTGTTTACAATCTTTAGAGCGTAGACTAAAGATTAAACCAGACTTTAGTAAAATGTATCATGACTTTTTGTTAGAATACGAGTCACTTGGTCATATGACTAAAATTGAAAACCCTAATTTGTGCACAGGTTATTTTATTCCCCATCACGGAGTATTACGTGAGTCGAGTACCACGACCAAACTTCGTGTTGTCTTCAACGCAAGTTGTCTTACTTCGACGGGAGTGTCCTTTAATGACCTACAGATGGTCGGGCCTACTGTACAGGACGATCTATTGTCTATTCTTCTTCGTTTTAGGTTTCACAAGTATGTGTTATCTGCGGATGTGGAGAAGATGTATAGACAAATAGTTTTCCACCCGTCAGATAGGTATTTGCAACAAATTGTTTGGCGTGACAATGTTTGTGAGCCGATTAATGTTTATGAATTGAACACCGTCACGTACGGTACGGCTAGTGCACCGTTCCTCGCGACTCGATGCATTAAACAACTAGGACTCGATTGTAGGAATCCTAAAATATCTGAAATTATCAGACATGACTTTTACGTGGACGATTTACTGACAGGGGCGAATGACTTAGACGAAGCACGATTAATTCGCACTGAAGTTACAAAAGCGCTTGCGTCGGCTTGTATGCCATTGAGAAAATGGAAGTCGAATGAACCTCAACTAGTATCGGATTGTGATCCTGCGTCATTAGACTTAAACATTGGACCTAATGAGCCTGACAGATTGCTTGGTCTTGCATGGTATGTTAGTGCTGATGAGTTAGGTTTCCCTATAAGTGTAACTAAGGTCCATGTTCACCAAAAAGATGACAGTCTGATTACCTAAAACAGCTGTTTAAAACACATTTTTAGGGTTCCGTAGCCAAATGGCAAAAAACGGAACCCTTATAGTTTCGCCATGTCTGTCTGTCTGTCTGTCTGTCCGCGGATAATCTCAGTGACCGTTAGCACCAGAAAGCTGAAATTTGGTACCAATATGTATATCAATCATGCCGACAAAGTGCAAAAATAAAAATTTAAAAAAACATTTTTATTAGGGTACCTCCCCCAGACGTAAAGTGGGGAGCGATTTTTTTTTAAATTTTGACCCTGACGTGTGATATATTGTTGGATAGGTATTTAAAAATGAATAGGGGTTTTCTAAAATCATTTTTTGATAATATTAATATTTTAGGAAATAATCGCTCCGAAAGTCAAAAACAATGTGTCCCCCCCCCTCTAACTTTTGAACCATAAGTTTAAAAAATATGAAAAAAATCACAGAAGTAGACCTTTATATGAACTTTCTAGGAAAATTATTTTCAACTTGATGAGTTGAATAGTTTTTGAGTTATATAGCACTTTTTCAAAAAAACGCAAATGATAACTTTGTTTTTCATACAAATACTATGAAAAACAAAGTTATTTTTGCTGACGAAAAATGTTGGTATTTTTAATGGTCTGGGAAGCTACGGAACCCTACAGTGAGCGTGGCCCGACACGCTCTTGGCCGGTTTTGTATGGTAATATGTCACAGTGACAGCTGTTTTTAGCTAATCAGGCTGTTATCTTTTCGGTGAACATGGACCTAAGTCCTCAACTAAGCACACCAAGCGTGATTTGCTTTCCGTGATTGCACGAATTTTCGACCCCTTAGGCCTCTTGAGTCCTTTTATTATCACCATGAAGGTATTGTTACAGAAAGTATGGTTAGACAAATTATCATGGGATCAACCATTACCTAATGAGATTAGTAGACATTGGGATAAGATAATTGAGTCTTTGCCTCTTTTAAATCATTTCCGTATTCCGCGAATTGTAGTCTGCAATTTATATACGGAGCTTGAACTCCATATTTTCACAGATGCGTCTGAGTCCGCATATGGTGCTTGCGTCTACATTCGTTGTGTCAATGGTAAGGGTGAACATTCAGTTCATTTATTGATGGCCAAGAGTCGAGTGGCTCCCATAAAGCCTACAACAATTCCGCGGCTGGAGTTGTGTGGTGCGGTAGTCGGTTCTCGTCTCTATGAGAAAGTTATGGGCTCACTCCGAGTGAAGATCAGTCGGGCCTATTGTTGGACTGATTCAACCATCGTACTGGGATGGTTACAGATGATGCCTACCAAACTTCAGCCGTTCGTACGCAACCGCGTTGCCGAAGTTTTGGATAAGGCAGGTAACTGTACATGGCGGCACGTCCCAACCGATCAAAACCCAGCTGACCTGATATCTCGTGGAGTGAATATCAGTGTTCTGCAAGGTTTAGATCTGTGGTGGCATGGACCAAAATTCTTAGGACGAGACCTGTCTTACTGGCCGTCACAAATTAAGTGTCTAGGACTGGAGTCATTACCGGAGACTCGACCTAATTAAGTATTAAATGCTGTCATTAATGATTCAAAGGGTCAGGATTTCATAGATTTTAGTCGTTATTCTAATTACTCACGGTTGATACGTTCTGTTGCTTATCTATTGCGATTCATTAAGTCATGCAGAAAACATTATCCAAAGGTCATTATTTGTCACATGATGAATTACAAGAAGCATTAAATGTTGTGATCATTCGAAGTCAGATTCAATCCTTTCCTGAGTACGAATTACTTTTAAATAAAACAAGCTTACCTAAAGGGAGCGCCCTTCTTAAGTTCAATGTGTTTTTGGACGATAAAAATATTATAAGAGTAGGAGGACGTCTCGATAATTCAAATTTTGCTTACAGTAAAAAGCACCCTATATTATTACAGTCCACTCATGAGTTTACAAAATTATTATTTCATTTCGAGCATAGAAGATTGATGCATGCTGGCCCACAATTACTACTAGCTTCTATTAGGGAATCTTATTGGCCAATAGGAGGTCGCAACTTGGCAAAAGTCTGTTATCACAAATGTGTTCTGTGTCAACGCATGAAGGGTAAGGTTGTTACTCCGTTAATGGGTAACTTGCCGCAAGAACGCCTTCGTCCAGGTTATCCCTTTGAAAGCACGGGCGTTGATTATGCCGGCCCAATTATGTGTGCTAGTCGTCAGGGTCGTGGATGCAGGCTGGTAAAGGTGTATGTCGCAATTTTTATTTGTTTAAAACCAAGGCCATCCATTTGGAGCTCGTTGGTGACTTAACTAGCAATAGTTACTTACTGGCTTTGTATCGATTTATTTCTCGGAGAGGTAAACCCGTTGATATCTTCTCAGATAACGGTACCTCATTTGTCGGTGCGTACAACGATCTTTCAAAATTTTTAAAATCAAATAGTTCGTCCTTGGGTGAAACTGCAGCGAACGACGGAATAAGGTTCCATTTTATACCTGCATACACTCCGCATTTCGGTGGACTCTGGGAGGCGGGTGTCAAGTCAACGAAATACCACCTACAAAGAGTGTTGGGAAATTGTAATTTAACATTTGAGGAGCTTTACACCGCGCTAGCAAAGATAGAAGCCATCTTGAACTCTCGTCCACTGACACCGTTATCTTCAGATCCTGCAGACTATACTCCACTTACGCCAGGACATGTTCTCATTGGGCGATCTTTTACTTCTTTGCCGCAACGTGACTACCGGGATTACTCTGCCAACCATCTGTCTCGCTTTCAAAGAATTGAGCAACTCCGCCAGCACTTCTGGAGCAGATGGAGTAAAGAATATGTGGCAGAATTACAAGTACGGTCCAAATGGCGTGCCTGCAAGGATGGTCTGAAACTAAACTCCTTGGTCGTAATTAAAGAAGATTCTCTTCCTCCTCTGAAGTGGAGACTTGGACGAAGTGTGGCTGTTCACCCGGGTATGGATGGCATCGCTCGAGTAGCTGATATCCAGACCTCCACTGGAGTGATTCGGCGGGCATTCAACAGAATCCGCCCATTACCTGTGTCTGAGTCTGGTTGAAACCGTTGTTTTCAACGCCCGGGGGCATGTTGGAGCGCCTGATCATCTCGCGTAATTATTTATAAGATATCATTATTTTGTAGGTACTTAATGTGTCCATGTTATGTTTTTTTGGTTCATCTGTCACCTACTGTCATTTTCATTCACTTGTTCTGTAAAAATCCGTATGGAAAACACCGATTATATTTTTACTACGTTGCTACGAGTATTATTTTATCAATTCATTCAGCGAATCCCTTACATTCCCGCACAGGGACCAAGTCGGATTTCTGCGATAGCGATCTCAAGACAACGGAATCTGTATCTTGTTACCACTAGCTACGAATGAATTTACGTTAGGTAGAGATAAAATGCTCTTCCCTGCCGTCCGTGGTGTGCACTGGCCTTAATTCGATATTGCACTATTGCTTGCTTATTCAAAATTAGATGATGAATCATATCGGTCAATTTGATTATCAAGGAGTTTTTTTGAAGTGCTTTAGGCGCGTTGAGGACTTTTTGAGTAAACAAAAATCATGGAACTCGCGTGACCGTCACCTTTTTTTTTTTTTTTTTTTAGGATGGGAAATCATCAAATGACTTCTCCCACTCTGGGCGGAGCGGGAGGGAGTGTCAGACTTTTACTGACTAAAACCCGTCCACAGGCCCGCGTCTACGGTGGCCGGTAGCCACCACGTAGCCCTCGACGCCCGGTGCGTCTTCCGCGGCGGCCGGGAAGAGAGGATATCTCCCTCTCTCGTTCCGCCACCTCCTTCGCCAGCATGACTGCTTCGCAGAAGGAGGTGACGGCTTCCCATTCCGTCTCGCTCCGGACCATGGATTGAACCAGGGCCGGACGCGAGAGGTCGCCGCCGCCGATCGCCGCTACGAGGACACGGCGGTGCTCCGCCCACGCAGGGCAGACCTCCACCGTGTCCTCCGGTCGATCCTCGCAGTGGAGACACCCGGGCGTTTCCTCCCGCCCGATTCGGTGCAGGTACCTCCCGAAACATCCGTGTCCGGTGAGGACCTGCGTCAGGCGGAAGGTGAGGACGCCGTGGCGCCTCTCTAGCCACTCCTCAAAGAGGGGACTTACCGCCACTATCGTGGCGTGCTCTGCGTGACCGTCACCTAACGCGTCGTAGCACTAGCGTTCACTTCTATCGGCTGCCTCCAAAGACTGCATGTTTTTTATATTAAACGGGTCTACAATCTTGTCCTGAGGACATATGAGGTCGACGATGGAACGAGCAAGAGTATACGAGTATTAAAATAAAACAACACTTTATATAACCTAAAGACATGTATTCTAGCAAACATTACAAATTAGTGATGTACTAATCAAGTATAACAATGGAGTAGTATAACAGTCGTATACAATTAGATGCTACGTATTACGATTACGTCACTATGCCTAGTTTCTGTAAAGCTAGTTGCGCGGCGTCGGCCTTCGCTTGCTTCTTGTTAGCGCTGGCTACTGCTGGTTGGTATTCCGTTCCTGCTACTTTTACCTGTAGGATAAAAATTGTTTTAAATATTTTGGAAACATTTTCAATAAAAAACAATCTCGCAGGCTTGCTCTACTCTGTCTCATAATCCGAAAGGACGGGAATCCAATATTTATTTCGCGATTTATCTTGTGCGCAAAAGTATCATGCACGCGTAGCATGAACACCGTAGACACGGGTTTTGTCGACGGAAAAATCGACAAAATGTAAGATTGTGAAAAGAAATCTGTACTTAATTTTGACGATTCGTCCGTCGTCAAAACCCGTTTCCGTGCTAGTCGGTATTGTATTTTAAATTATTCATACATGGCTGAGAAGCCAATAGATATGCATGTGTCATTGCTATTCCGGATTCACGGAGAACTTTGGGCTCAAGAAACCGTGAATGTGTTATGATGACAATGCAGATAGTAGAATAGTTATACAATACTTAATAACAAAAGAAAAAAAAATGACGTTGGACGTAAATTTTTTACACTTTGGACTATGACGTAGGAGTACTGATTATATGGAGTGATAACGTAAACGCGTTAAAAACAACACCGGAAAAATACCACTATTAGTACTTTGGCCGTCCTCCAACGATTGACTTTCTCGTAGAGCATTTTTGGCACACTATACATAAATAAACTTTATCACCTGTCTAACCATTCCCCGACTATGCAGGGGTCGGATTCCAACCTCTCCGGATGCGACTAAATACCAGTATTTCAAATTATCTGAGTAGACTTGTCAATTGAAAAAATCGAATTAGTCCGTCAGTTAGATTATTAAAAAATATTTAACCCGTATTTTTTCTTTTGTTACGTAAACTAAAATTGACGAAGATATGACGCTTTTAAAATTCTCAATACGTCACGACTTGGTATATTTTTTTGTGCGTTCTGACGTCAAGAGTCCCCACTCTCGAGTTTTGATGCGTTTTATCTTTGTCAATATTCATTGATTTACAAAAACAAAAAATATGTGTGTAACGAGAAGTCTATATGGCTATAGTAAGTACGGTGTTGCGACGCAGTCGCAGTACATGCACAACACAGATAGTGATCACGTTAACTTATAAATAAAAAAAAAACAGTAAAAATATTCAACGTACGCAGACCTTGAACAGGAAGTTCTTTTTGTGATCCGGGCCACATTCGAAACATAAGTTATATTCAGGCGGTCCCAGTTTCTGTTTCGAACAGTATTCTCCCAGTAATGATACTGGATGCTTGCCGCCGGCGACGAGCGGGGCGGGGCCGCGAATGCGACCTGGCCGCTGAGGTTTCATCTGTAAGAAAATATTTGATTTTTTAAAGGATTTTTGGAATAATGAAAAGGTAAGATAGGTGCGAAAGGTAGTTGACACCATAAAACAACCATTCCAAGACACCAATCTCTAAAAAAAATCTTTATTTTTGGGCCTGAAAACCCGGTTTATTTTCAATTACTTGCCAAAATAAATTTTTAGTTGCTTTGGAATCAATAAAAAGTTGAGTCACTGAGTTGACCAAACAGTGACGTCACAGTGTGCTATTGACATACAAAATTGACTTTGAGAGAACCGCGATTTTGACAGGACAGCTCTTAAAAAGTATTTCAATTGATTGGTGTGTCAACTACCCTATTGGATGGGTCTAACAAACAACTTCAAAGCAATGTTAAAATAATGGATAGAGTGTGTAATGGGAGATATATGGCAAGAAAGAAGGTGTCTCATGAGATGACGAGTAATAGAAGAAGACATGCTCCCCAAATGAGGGCAAGAGAATGATGATTTCCAGGCTTTTAGTTCAATAGGTAGTAAAAAAAAGTTAAATCGTCTGCAACAATTTCACTTTTTTATTTTATTCATTTTGTCATTATTAATTACTTTAAAAAAAATTAAGTTGTGCTGCCCTGCCCTGCTTTGATACTCCCATCGATGGGTTGGAAAGAAAAAAAGAAACAAAAAAAAAAAAATAAACGCCCAATAATGTGGCTCCAAAACTCCACCATTTTGCTTTTTCTTTAATTTTATGTTTTCAGTGACCTGCGCGCGCCACCAAGACGAATCTAACGATGTATAATTTATTCAAATCAGTACATCCATTTAAGAGTCACGAGGGAAAAAGAAACATACAAGCAGGTCAAACACATAACCCTCCAGTTGGGCTTCGCCGCAGTCGAGTATAAAATGGAAGAAGATTGCAGGTTAACTTTCCAAAAGAAAAAAAAAAAAACATAAATAAAAAAGGTTACTTACACCTCTATTGCGTCTACAGCTACTGACCTCTTCCTTGGCCTGTAGACCTCTGGTGTCCAGCTTGACCTCCAGCAGTAATGGCTGGAGTGTCCCAGTGCCTTCCTTACCCAACCCTTGTCCAGGCGTCCAGCCCATTTTCTGTAGCAAGTGCATGCCCATGCCACCTTCAACGGGCGCGGCTCGCACGAGTTGGTCCTACATATTTTAGAACAATTTAGAGAATATATTGACATTTGTGTGTTTAATAAATTTTTGGCTCGGTAGGAATTTATATTTTTTAGTATTTCAGGAAAAGTGAATTCATGTTTGAAACGGAAGAAAATTGAAGATTACAAGTCTGGGAATACTTAGAAAACCGTCTTTAGGCTGAAAAAAGATCGAACACGGTTTTAAAAATTGTTCAATCAAATCCATAGGTATTCTGAAATTGTATTGCAAGTCGTTTTGGCATCGTTTTGCGATTCTCCACCTAGTTATGCAGTAGCAAATAAAGTTCATTTTTGTTTGATTAACATTGCTCCCCGTCCCGTATCATACTTACCTCTTTGTATACATTGTAAGGTTAGCACCTATCATCGTAGACATCGACGTGCACGCATCTCCTTATCACTTAAAAGCTGCAACAAATATTCATGAATTCCCCATTTCGGCCATACTTTTCTTTGAGCCATCAGACACAGCATTTTTTACGATAGCAACCCCACGCATACGCAAATGTCAAATTACACAAATGTGTGGCAACATTTGCTGATGCATTGGCTTCAATACGCGTGGCTATTATTTTAGTATTCGGTGTGTTGTGCAAAACTTCGCACATAGCTTTGCACAAAATGTGTTCTAATTTCGAAGATAGCTCAAAGAATCGATGGACTTTAGACTGACTAGAAATATATTTAATTTTTGTTCATCTATTACATGTGTATTCCGTTAATAAAAATGTCCTCGTCCATGACATAGTCAAAGACAAAAACAGAAAAAAATGTGGATGATTTTAACTAAAACTATGAATTAAATAAGAAAAAAAATACATAATAGAAAACTATAATAATTTTAAATCATGACTAGTAAGTTTTTTAAAGGATTACTCAGACCAGTTTAAAATAATGGAAGAATAATTTAATTAAAACATTTTGAATGGAGATAAACAATATTTAATAAATAAATAAGGATAACATGAAATAAATAAGTCAGTCATAACCAAGGGGAAAACTGAATATCTGTACGCAATCTTTGGTAATGATGATTGACATGCCAAAGGGGGTGGCATGAGAATTATCATCACATTAGAAGAGTAGTGCGGTGTACCGAGCGAACTACGTGGTTCCCTCGCTACACGAACAAGTAATGTAACGGACGTAATGGTTGCAGCAACAAATAATTCGAATAATACATAAGTGAGGTTACACATTAAATATAATAATTTAAAGTGTTAATAACAATAGAATACTTGATATTTGAAACTTTTATAAATAAATGTGATGCAATATTCTAGATGATTAGGATTTTAATTTGCATCTAAAGTTTTGTAATTTAAGCCAAACGTTAAAAATAATATAATCATTGCTGTTCAGGCAAGGTAATAAAATACGTATGTAAAATATACTCGCTGTGTACGCACGAGGACCAATCAAGCTATGCAAAACCAGTTTATGTCGATCTCTCATTGTGATAAATATGTTTATTTTGAAAACAGGTTTTACACTTTTACACGTAATTTTATTTCAAAACTAGATCGGAGTGGTGTCTCGTACCTGACTACTCTAAGAAGAAACAGCCGAAACAAACTCAGATGTCATAGTTTCGTCCAGACAATCTTGCTCAGCTCACATGAGGACTATGCAGATTAATGTACGAGATGGTCTTTTTAAAAAAGAATCACACAGATTTGAGTGGACCTGTCCAATCAGTGCAAACATTTGTCAGTTATCGTGTAGCTCGACTTAAAAATCAAGGAGCTCAACGAAACGACGAACAATATCAAAGAAAGGACATTTGGGTAGGTCACTTACAAATCTCAAACTGCCAGACAGACGTGGGAAAAAATTGTATGGAAAATCTATACAAAGCGAGCCTACGTTATACTGGGAATGTATAGCTTGATGTGTTGCAGCGTGTACTAATATCTTAAAAAGTATAAGGTAATCGTATAAATATTACAAGAGACATATAAATATATAAATTCGTAGATTTATCACAATCAACAGCACATTCGAAAATTCTTTAGTAACTCCCATTCCCAACCTAATTTAAATCGTGCAAAACTTTTATTCGAAATCTCATTTTATTTAAAGCAGCGGACTTAACCGTCAGTGCATATAACATACCAGAAATTAAGCGTTTTCAAAGCTTTTAGTTCATATAAAATAAATTACATACAATTACTAAAACTGTGCTAAAATATTGCTCCGTTTGCAAAAAGAGTGATACAAAGATATGACAGTAAAAAATAAGTTGTTGCAACCATCACAGTAATATTTAAAAAGGTCAGAAAGTATAATACAACAAGTATTATAAGTTCTGACCGCACGGTCGAACGCGCAGGGACCGTCGATCCCGATCGGCGACGCAATCAGCTGAAAGTAAAGTTATTGCCACACTATTAAAGTATTGAACGAAACCATTAGCTCATTCACTGCTTGTATTGGTAGGCTGTGTAGAGTTTAATTTTGTTATTAGCAGTAATTTAAATAAACTAGGATAGAATTATACCAAGGAGTAAGTAACAACAATGGAATGATAATACAAGTTTTCTGGAGTTGCGGAAATAATAACAGTTTATTAACACACATCTTACTTGTCCTTCAAATTTATTTATTTTTAATTGTTTAACTTGTAAATTATTACATTGAATTATTGGATCTAAAGATACGGAACTCATATTATCACTCCATTTGTTTACTAATCGGTGTTACCAATTTGAAAAGGTTTGGACAACGCGTTCTCTATTTTAACTTACTGGGCAGTTAAACAATAAGTATTATTTATCCTAAGAACTCTGTCTACTACCTAATTACTGTCGTACTTACCTCTCAACTTCATAATAGAAAAAGAGTGACAACGAACATAATTTTACTACATAAGATGATTTTCAAACAATTTCTAATGACTCAAAACTGATTATATTTTTCAGTACAAGTACAATATCCAAATTTAAAATGGGTACATAATAAAATACACAAGATTAAACACAATACATTGTACACAATAGGACAGCTGAGCGCTATAATCTAGGTTTCGTTTAATACTTTAACGCATATTTTTATGATTCTCCCCTACAAGTGTATTGTTCTTTCAGAATTACATTACAGAAAATATCGACAAACAGACATGCAAAGTCTAATTATAAAAAAATATACGTAATATAACTATGCAGACATATTCTGGAGTAGGTTAATAAACTTTCGCCAAGTTGCTTTATTTGTGCCAAGATGCGTTCGGTAACCGAAATTACTTCATCATCATTTGTTTGTCCATATGTCAATTCATTTAGGGTCAATGCAACTTGTCTTCTACTTCTATACTTATCTATTACTCGTCATCTCATACTCATCAGACACCTCCTTTCTCCATATCATCTTTTACATAACGTTTTTAGTTTTTAACAATGTTAGTAGCATCATTTAAGTACTTGAGGTATTTTTTATAGTAGAGTTATGTATTGTGCAAATGCTTTAGTTTCGTAAATTTAAATAAAACGTTTTCCTTTTTAGTTGCGGTATTCTACAACTGCGCGGGCTTCCTCTACCAATAAAAATCACGTCAATCCGCCCAGTAATCATGAAAAAACGGTGATCATATATTATGATAATAAAAAGATACCGCCGACATTGCGCTATGCCAAAATTCTTACACCATACAAGAATAGAATAGAATAGAATACTCTTTATTATGTACACCATAAAAAATAGAAATACAAAAATTTTAAACATTTTACAAGGGGTGACACAATGGGCGGTCTTATCGCTAAAAGCGATCTTTTAAAGACAACCTTTGGATGGATTTAAAGGGGAAGGAGAGACATTACTGCAGGTAGCCTGTGGTGTACCATTTACATAATTATATACAATAAATAAATACATACATATACACACATAAGACATATTACACTTATGTATATATATATAAAACATATGTACTCAAGTGCATATACATCATATGTATATAATAATATATATAAAATACATACTTCTTAAATTATCTCTTAATTATCATGAAACAAGTGCGAACGAACTAAAATTGACATACCTAATAAAATAAAATAAAATAATAAAAATTTGCTTAAGGAGAGAGATACAATTTTTTTATCATGCTTTTAAAAATTGGCAGAGATTGAGCACGCCTTATAGACACTGGCAAGGCATTCCATAACCGTACTGCTTGTACTGTAAAAGACTTATCATGGAAACTGGTGGAATGCATCGGCATCTCTAGTCTCAAGTTTTCTGATGACCTCAGATATCTATTATGTGTGTCATGAAGGAACTTGAAACGTTCTTTAAGATAAGAGGGAGTTGTAGGATTAAACAGAATACTGTAAAGCTGAAACAGGATATGAGAATTCCGGCGAAGACGTATAGGAAGCCACTTGAGCTTTGTACGAAATTCAGAGATGTGATCATATTTGCGCAAGCCAAATATAAATCTTATGCAACAGTTTTGAAGTCGCTCAAGTTTATCTAGCTGTGCCTCAGTGAGATCGAGATAACTGACATCAGCGTAGTCAAGAACGGGAAGTAAAAGAGATTGAGCCAGCGCAGTTTTAGTGGCTGTTGGAAGAAAGTTTCGCAATCGTCTCAGGGACTTGGCAGATGCGAATATTTTGCGACTTACTTCCTGCAGCTGGGGACCCCATGAAAGATTCCTGTCAATCCAAACCCCAAGGTTTTTGACTTTCTCGCTTATGGGAATAGCAGTTCCATTAAATGTAACCTGGGGAAGCTGCAACCAGTTTATCTTGGAGATCATCCTTGAGCTACCAACAACAATGACCTGAGTCTTCAACGGATTAACCTGCAACCCATGTGCCTCACTCCACTCGCAGATTGTAACCATGTCCTTGTTGATTATATCAATTGCATCAGCCAAATTTGAAGATGCTGCTTGCCGGTAAATTTGCAGATCATCTGCATAAAGGTGGTAAGAAGAAAGAAGTCTTGTGGAAATAGAATTTATAAAAATTGCGAAAAGTAAAGGAGATAAAACGCCACCCTGAGGTACACCCGCAGAAGTATAACACAGGGAAGAGCAAGACCCTTCTATGCATACACGTTGCTGGCGTCCATACAGGTAACTACGAAACCAGTCAATCGCCGTTGGAGATATGTTAAGTGAGCGAAGTATGCCAAGCAGGATATCGAAATCAACAGTGTTGAACGCATTACTAAAATCCAGTAAGCAGAGAACTGTCAGATTTCCTTTTTCCATGCCTAAGCGTATGTCATCGGTAACGTTAACTAAAGCCGTAGTAGTGCTGTGACCAGGACGAAATCCAGACTGAAAAGGATTTAACAGGCTATTCTTACACAGAAATGCACTGAGCTGATTGTGGACAAGGCGTTCTAGGACTTTGGAGAGGAAAGGCAGGATAGAGATAGGACGGTATTCTGAAAAGGAATCATACAAGCTCGGATTACCTTCCACTTCGTCCAAGACGCAAAAATCGGCAAGTATAACGATAAGAATGTTGTTGCTTGTACCTTGGGCAAAGTGGAAGATAATCCAATGTTGTATGTTTTACATAATAAAGAATATTCTATCTGTCACAGATAGAATATTCTTTAGTCAGTCAGCGCAATCTAGTAAAAAATCGCCAAATGCAAAAATAACGCGTATACAATAGTCTGATTTAAATCAAGTTTTGCATAGTTATAATGTACGTATTCAAAGTTTTATTAAAAAATCAATAGATAATTAGTAAAAATGAAAGAACAATTTCACTGAAGTCATATTAAAAGGCAGCAATACGATGTCCATATATTTCGTAGTAAAAATGTATACCTTTTTGGCCCAAGCTTGTGTGCCGCTTGCAAGTTCCCTGGGCGTCAATATTTGTGCACCTGTTGAGCCGGTGAACTGACCCAGAGATGATTCACTCACTGTGCTTGCGGACCAACCAAACTGTGAAAACATTACCTATGTTAGGGAAAAGGTTATTTAATTAAATTGGTAAAATAAAATAAAATTCAAAAAGAAAATAAAAAGACAAATTGTGCCCAAAGAATGGCAATATGTTCGCCACATGTGACTAGATGCCATGACATTGCCTCAATCGAGAGTGCACAGACTTCTGCAAAGAGATTTCCACATAATACAGGGTGTAAACCACCTCATCACGAAGCTGTCAACCGAGCATTCAGTATATCAAACTTAGTAACTTTACGCACAAAATATTGCTGTAAAACGACTTTTTTTTGAGGGGTGAAAAATCCAGTTTTGTGGTAAAACTCAATGTCATCATGATCATCTGCCTAGCCTTTTCCCAACTATGTTGGGGTCGGCTTCCAGTCTAACCGGATGCAGCTGAATACCAGTATTTTACATGCAGGGACTGCCTATCTGACCTCCACAACCCAGTTAATACTGGGTAATACGATACCACTTGGTAAGACTGGTTGTCAGACTTTTTGTTTTTGGGCCACTGACTCAATGTAACGCACTTAAAACATTGTGCTGATGGATGGGTTTTATAGTACGGGTCGTAGAGGTGTTTAAAGTAAAAACCTTACAATAAAAACGAGTATTAAAAAAAAAACTTGTGAAAAAGTTGGAACTTTGACCGCCAATATCTCCGTAACTAGAAGGTTCCCAGGCATGGTGTCCAACAAAAAAATGATCGCTGTGACGGGGAGAACAAGTGCCTTTCGACTTCGTTAGGTGGTTTAACACCTTTTATTAAATTCAGTGAGATAAATCTAAGTTCTTGATTGAAAGCTTTAAAGGTTTGGATTGGTTGCGAACTTAACCAGAGTTCGTTTATAGAGATTTAATCTAAATTGTCAAATAAAAGTTTATCAATTAAAAAAAAAAAAATTGTAAATTGTGTTATGGTTTAAAAAGAAATGATTTTCAAAAAATAACTTACTCCATGTGTGGTATAAAGTTCACTCTCCTCTTGCTCCTTACGAATTAAAGACAGCTTCTGAGACACGAGCGTCGCTACATCTTGCTGTAAAAATAATACAATATTATCTTATTATCAATCTGACTAAAAGTGGCAACATTAATGAATGAACCACTCAAAGCTGACCTGGAAATCATTAAATAAATAAATAAATATCGCTGGACATTAACACACAGCGCCATCTAGTGCCACACTAAGCAAGGCTTGTGTCGTGGACACCAGATAGTTGATATACTACAATATACCTTTTTTGTTTGTAAATACATACTTATTATACATATAAACATCCATAACTCGGAAACAAATGTCCATGCTCATCACACAAACATTTGCTCCAACCGGGATTCGAACCCAGGACCCAGAACCTAAGAACCCAAGGACCCAGACCGTAAGGCAGCATTACTACCACTACGCCATTCGGGTTGTCAAATGGGCTCTGGACTGGACCTAGGTTAGGTTGACCACAGCAAGGAAAACCTGCTCAGGTGGTGCTGTTCCACAAACGATGGGGCACTTGATATCGTGTCCTCCGTTTCCTGTTGTTTGTTCATCACAGGTATTGTTGAATGCTACTGATAGCGCCAAACTAGTGGCTCAGTTCTTTGCCAACACAATTGCCATCGACATGCCAAGAAGATTTACGGATTCCTTGCAAAGCTTAAGAGAATGTGATAAGTGTGAATTGCAGTAATGGTACTGCAATTAATTAATATCGACGTGCTGTCGGTTCGAGTCGATACTTCTTACCACATTAAAAAAATATACAAAATTGGCCTCTTCTTGACCACGATCACACCTGAAGAAAAGCGATGAATGAGGTCTATGATGGAACCAGCGTGCCCAGAAGATGTCTGTTCAAATTTCTCGGGTTTAGTATGGTGCGGTGTCGAGTCTAGTTGTCCGAAACAAAGTGAGGCGAATGATGTACGAAACCTCTTTGAAAAATAAGTAACAACTTACAATTTGCACCATTTTTGCAGCATCAACCCCTGGGGGGTAAGCTTGTGGTCCCGGTGCCGGCAATGCAGGTATTACAGGCACGGAGTTCAGTTCTGAAAAGTTAAAACGTCACGATTTTATTGTATAAAGTAGTTAGGCAGTTATGGTATGTTTATTTTTATTGTACTCAATCACAATGCTGTTTTATTCAATCAAAATCAAAATCAAAATCAAAGCATTTATTTCAAGTAGGCCAGTTACAGGCACTTTTGAATTGTCGAAACAAAAATGAACATTTAATGTAGCTACAGTCCCAGTCACAAGACATAAAAACTGTGAAAGTACTGTAGTTGCCCATTCCCTAGCGTAGATCTCTATGGAGAAGAACCCAATGGTTCTTGACCCAATGGTATTTGACCCAATGGTTGACTGGTAGAGAATGCCTTGTGGCATTAAGTCTGTCTATGTACCACTATTGTACATGAAGTTTAAATAATTTATTGTTTTGTTATTATTCATTTTTTAAGTATTTCGTTTTAGTCTTTATAATTACATTTTATATAAAATTTGTATGCCTTCGCGGCAAATCATAGCGCTCAAATATGTTTAACCTAACACCTTTATGTAAATACCTATGTTTAACAAATAAAGATTCTGATTAAATAAATATATGACGCCGCATCTTATTCCGAAATCAAAAGCCACTTGAGTGAGAGAAATGTTCTTTCGGGGGATGTTTATTTTTGTTTCAATTAATTTTGTGCGTAGGCAATTCACTTCCAGTAGAAATGCCGAATGAAAGGCAAAAATGAACGGAAGGTGAAGTGTCTGAGTTGGTTTATGCAAACAACAAATGCTCAGAGTAAAGCAGTTAGAGATAAAATGTCCCAACATGGCGACGAGAACAATTTAAATTTTATTTTAATCGCATAGTAAGTATTTCAGGGTTTAAATAATTGAATATTTAAGTAACAATGATACTTACGGCTTCCCGTCGTAAAACTCTTCATATAAGCAGGCGGACTTAAAGATCTTTCCGATATTCTAAAAAAGAAAATCATATTAAGTGCAATCCTTTATAAGAAACAAAAGACCAATTTAATGAATTATTTTCATAGCGATAAAGTAAACACTTACTTGGCAATTTCTGTGCATGTGTTAGTTGTGGGGGGAGGAACAGGGGCTGGGGCGATGGCTTTTATTTTAGTAGTTGTAGTAGTAGTAGTGCTGGTCGAGTTCAATTTTGCGACTTGCTGTAATAAAAGTTATAAAATTAAGAATAATTAGAATAGGGTATATGACAAAAACAAAACTAATTAGTCCGCCGGATAAATTTCCAAAAAATATTGGACACATTTTTTTCTTTTTTCACGTAAACAAAAAATGAACACGATACGGTGCGTCGCAAACTCGTGTGACATTTGAGTCTATTTTACTCATGTTTGGCGCGTTTTAAATTGGTAATTTTTTATTAATTTGTTAAAACAAAAAACACGTATCCAATATTTTTCATTAGCAGCCCAAAATAAGATGGCGACACTACGGTAGTAAAATAATTCTGTCATAAACTAAACCTATACACATCTTATGAAGAGGAAATAAATAACGCATTTATTTACCATATCTTTCTTAGGTGGTGAGACAGGCACCCATTCCGATGCCTTCTCCCTGTGTTGCGATCCTGAAGACACGGGGAACTGAAGCCTTAGCTCTTCCTTATTGGCTACGGGGAGGGCAGTCGTCTTTATGGGCAGTGGAGCTCCGCCCTGAAAAAATAAACATGATGGATTGGAAGAGTTTACCTAAGTCAGTCTTACTAGTGGGTATCATATTACCCAGTTGGGAAAAGGCTAGTCAGATTTTGATGATGTGAGTGTTAAGCTTATTATATCCCCTTTTTTTCAGATGGGAAATCATCAAATGACCGCTCCCGCTCTGGGCGGAGCGGAAGGGAGTGTCAGACTTTTACTGAATAAAACCCATCCATATTCCTTCTTCGCCGTTTGTGTACCAGGGCCGTGGTATCTCTTTCGAACAGTCCCGCAGCCCCGGCAGGATTTGGCCCTTGCGGGCCCTCCATTATGCTGACATCTCCTTGAGGCGCGCGTGGAACTCGAACGCGCCGTCGACACGGCCTGTCGTCATAAGACGGACGGAGGGCGAGCGCCCATAGCTCACCGTTCACAGGCCAGCGCTCGGTGCGTCTCCCGCGGCAGCTGGGACGAGAGGTTCACGTTCCGCCAACTCCGGCTTGCATCGTCACCGTCAGTATGGCTGGTCGTCTGCATCAGTCCGCGTCATGGTGGTGACCAAAAATTGCTACCTATTTGCTACCCATTGCTACCTATAGTCAATTAATTGCTACCTAACTTGGAAAAGAATTAAAGAGACTTTAAAATGACCAGCCATTCTGATGTCAGGATGGCTTGTCAACTCTCCGTGTGAGTAAACTATTCAAATTCATGTAATTATTTTAACTGATGAGTAATTGCTACCTGATTGCTACCCTCACGTATTTCAATGTCCACCTTGTAGCTTTAACAAGTAAAAAGTTATGATCGTTTGAAACTTTTACAGGGACTGGATTTAGGTTATTGAATAAAATAATATTTTAAACTGTTACAAAAATGTTCCTTTTCATTGAAAAACACTGACCCAATATAGTAATTAACTAGTTGACCCACGCAATTTCGTCTGCGTCACATAAGAGAGAAAAAGCTTACAAAAGGAATACATTTTTCCCGTTTTTGCAACATTTTTCATTTATGCTCCGCTTCCATTGGTCGTAGCGTGATTTTATATGACCTATAAACTTTCTCGATAAATGGTCTCCCCAACACAAAAACATATTTTCAATTCCAACCAGTAGTTCCTGAGATTAGCGCGTTCTAAGCGTTGTTCTGTTTCCAAACAAACAAACTCTTCAGGTTTATAATATTATTAGTAGGTATAGATAGCACTTCGCCAGTGACTTCGTCGCCGTTTGTAATAGTTTAAAATATTATTTTATTCAAAAACCTAAATCCAGTCCCTGTAAAAGTTTCAAACGATCATAACTTTTTACTTGTTAAAGCTACAAGGTGGACATTGAAATACGTGAGGGTAGCAATCAGGTAGCAATTACTCAAGTTAATATAATAACATGAATTTGAATAGTTTACTCACACGGAGAGTTGACCAGCCATACTGACATCAGAATGGCTGGTCATTTTAAAGTCTCTTTAATTCTTTTCCAAGTTAGGTAGCAATTAATTGTCGTCGTCGGAAACCATTCCCTCCCCGTGCTTGTCCTCGGGGACTTCAATGCCAAGAACTTGGCTTGGGGTTCTCGTTGTACAGATGTGCGGGGAAGGATGGTGGAGGACTGGGCCCTGGAGAAGGGCCTGGACGTCCTTAATCGGGGTTCTGTTCCCACGTGTGTGCGGATGCGGGGCGAGTCGGTGGTGGACATTTCGTTCGCCAGCCCCGCTCTGTCGCCGCGTGTCGTCGACTGGCGTGTGATGGAGGGGGTGGAGACATATTCCGACCACCGGTACATCCGGTTTGACGTCTCCACCCAGTCCTCAAGCGCGCCAGTCCAACAGGCCCCGAGTGGTCCGCGTTGGGCGCTGAAGCAGCTGGACCGGGAGCTCCTCCTGGAAGCCTCGATCGTGCAGGCCTGGGTGACATCACCGGACAGGCCTGCAGACGTTAACAGTGAGGCAGAGTGGTTCCAGGAGGCCATGTCCGATATTTGTGACGTGGCAATGCCCCGAGTCCGGCCAGGAAGCGCCCGACGTCAGGTGTACTGGTGGTCGCGCGAAATAACATCTCTGCGCGAGGCGTGCGTTGATGCGCGGCGCCTGTACGCCAGGCATCGCAGGCTCCGCATCCGCCCGCCGGATGCGGCAGCCATTGAGGCGGAGCTGTACGAGGGATATAGAGCGGCGAAGACCGTCCTCCGGGAGGCTGTCCTGCGGGCCAGAGAACTGGCCCGCTTGGAGATGCTGGAGACTCTCGACAGAGATCCGTGGGGGCGCCCTTACAAGATGGTGCGGAATAAACTCCGCACCTGGGCCCCCCCGCTGACACAGAGTCTCCGGCCAGAGCTCGTGGAGGACGTGGTGAGCGCTCTGTTCCCCTCGCGGGGGGAACATCCGCCCCCGCCTATGGCTCCGCCACCTGCGGTGCCGGAAGAGGACCCCTATGACGACGACGACGACACTCCGGAAGTGACTGGGGTAGACCTGAGAGTGGCGGTAGGTAGGCTCAAGGCCAAAAATAACGCCCCGGGACCTGATGGCTTGCCTGGCAAAGCCTGGGTCCTGGCCTTGGATGCGGAGGCTCTCGGGCCCCGACTGAAAGGGCTCTTAAGCGCATACTTGGAGAGAGGCCAGTTCCCGCTTCGTTGGAAGACGGGGAAACTGGTCCTCATCCAGAAGCCGGGGCGCCCTGCGGACTCGCCGTCCGCATTTCGGCCCATCGTGCTGCTCGACGAGGTGGGCAAGCTCTTTGAGAGAGTAATTGCAAACCGCCTCGCCGAGCACCTTGAGGGGATGGGGCCGAATCTTGCGGAGAACCAGTTTGGTTTCCGCAGGGGGCGCTCGACTGTGGACGCCATCATGCGCGTGAGAGCCCTCACGACGGGGGATGCGATATCCCGGGGCGGGGTTGTCTTGGCGGTGTCTCTCGACATCGCCAACGCCTTCAACTCCCTGCCCTGGAGCTGCATCAGGGAGGCACTCCGGTATCACCGGGTGCCGACCTACCTCCGTCGTGTGGTCGGGGACTACCTGACGGACAGGGCCGTCATCTACCCCAGTCGCTGCGGAGATTGGAACCGGCGAGAGATGTCGTGCGGTGTCCCACAGGGATCGGTTCTGGGACCGCCCCTGTGGAACATCGGTTACGACTGGGTGCTGCGCGCCGACCTCCCTAGTGGTGTCAGCGTCGTTTGCTACGCAGACGACACCCTGGTGCTGGCACAGGGGAGGTCGCACGAGGCGGCGGCCGAAATGATGACACGCGGGGTTGCGATAGTCGTTGAGAGGATCCGGCAACTGGGTCTCGAGGTGGCATTGCACAAGTCCGAGGCCATGTGCTTTCATGGGCCTCGGAATGCGCCACCATCGGGATCCACACTGACGGTGGGAGGGGTATCCATCGGCGTCGAGCCGACGTTGAAGTATCTGGGACTCGTACTCGAGCCGATGGAACTTCGTGGAACATTTCCGACGTTTGGCCCCCAGGCTGGAACGGACCGGGGCTGCCTTCAGGCGGCTCCTGCCCAACCTTGGGGGGCCAAACGCCTCCTGCCGCAGGCTCTATGCGGGGGTCGTGCGGTCCATGGCCCTTTACGGGGCCCCAGTGTGGGCGCGTTCCTTGAGGCGGCGAGCCGCCCATTACCTGAACGCGCCCCAGAAAGTGGTGGCCGTAAAAATGGTCCGTGGGTACCGCACGATCTCCCGCGAGGCGGCGGGCCTGCTTGCCGGATTGCCGCCATGGGATCTGGAGGCGATCGTCCTCGCGCGCCTGCACGACTGGCGCGCGGAGGCACTACGCCGGGGGGAAACTCCGCTGCCGCGGCAAATTGCCGCTCAGCGGACAGACCTCCGGCGCGATCTCATGGCGACATGGAGAGAGCGACTGTCGCAACCCCGTGCAGGGCACGCCACGATAGTGGCGGTAAGTCCCCTCTTTGAGGAGTGGCTAGAGAGGCGCCACGGCGTCCTCACCTTCCGCCTGACGCAGGTCCTCACCGGACACGGATGTTTCGGGAGGTACCTGCACCGAATCGGGCGGGAGGAAACGCCCGGGTGTCTCCACTGCGAGGATCGACCGGAGGACACGGTGGAGCACACGGTGGAAGTCTGCCCTGCGTGGGCGGAGCACCGCCGTGTCCTCGTAGCGGCGATCGGCGGCGGCGACCTCTCGCGTCCGGCCCTGGTTCAATCCATGGTCCGGAGCGAGACGGAATGGGAAGCCGTCACCTCCTTCTGCGAAGCAGTCATGCTAGCGAAGGAGGTGGCGGAACGAGAGAGGGAGATATCCTCTCTTCCCGGCCGCCGCGGGAGACGCACCGGGCGTCGGGGGCCACGTGGTGGCTACCGGCCACCGTAGACGCGGGCCTGTGGACGGTTGGCTATGGGCTAGCTAGCCGTCCGTCCGTCTAACGACGACAGGCCGTGTCGACGGCGCGTTCGTGTTCCACGCGCGCCTCAAAGAGTTGTCAGCACAGAGAGAGGGGCCCGCAAGTGCCGAAGCCTGCCGGGGTTGCGGGACTGTTCGAAAGAGATACCGCAGCCCCGGAACGTAAAGGGCGAGGAAGGAACATGGATGGGTTTTAGTCAGTAAAAGTCTGACACTCCCTCCCGCTCCGCCCAGAGTGGGAGAAGTCATTTGATGATTTCCCATCCTAAAAAAAAAAAAAAAAAAAAAAAAAAAAAAAAAAAAAAAAAGGTAGCAATTAATTGACTATAGGTAGCAATGGGTAGCAAATAGGTAGCAATTTTTGGTCACCACCATGACGCGGACTGATGCAGACAACCAGCCATCCTGACGGTGACCTTGCATCCCTATTTATTTGGAGCGGTTTCCATACAAAACTCACTTTCCTCCTAACCTTATCATGTGAACACGAAAGTGCTAAATTCCGATATTGAGCCATTCCGCGATCATGGCACTTGCAACAGCTTCGAAATATCGGGAGCTCAGAAAAAATAATAATCACAGAAGATACCTATCTCGTAAGTTTAGTTTTAAACTGTGAAAGCTTAATTTAAAAACTGTGTTAGGAAAGCGTTAGTTTACATTTAAATAAACTTACGAGTTTACCCTATTATTTCGCAAAACGTGTTGTCGGTTCGATAGTCATTTACGTTATTTTAAGTTGCCACCCATTGTATTTTTTAGTGTGGCAACTTCGAATTACTTTGTTTCATCAACTGTATAAAAATATGCGTAGGAAAACTTACCCTTATGTTCATAACGATAGGCGCTTTTTCTTTGACGAGGAAGGGGTGGTGGAAAGCGAGTGTATCTTCGTTCTCGCTCATATCATCGTCGTTTGACGAGACAGATGACAGCTCACCAAGGGCCTCCTTCTTTGATAGATGTTTGCAGAAGTCTGTCAATTCGTCGACAGATTTACCTGTGAAATTGATTTTTGTTTGATAAATGTGAACTAATGGCAAAAGGAATGGGCCGGGACGGCCTATACCAAGCAGTTGGTTATTGAATGAAGTAATCACGTCTTGAAGTTTTACTAAGTAGTTGAACAAGTGCCCATTTTAAAATTCAATTCAAATTACAAAATTCAGTTTAGTATTCAAAATGTAAAAATATCATTGAAAATCGTTCCTTTTACAATTAGCTCTCATACATGAAGAAAATGCTAAAATGTAACACCAATATTACTTCTACTGCTTTCGAGCCACATCTGATTCATTCTTTAATGACTTCTGTAACTAGATGTGACAAAACTAACCTCCAGACTGTATAGCCGCCATCACTTGGTTCCTAGTGTGAGGTGGAAGCGCGGCCGCTCCTGCCGGCACCGCGCCGTTCTTGAGCATGTTGATAGCATTCCTCCTAGCCACTTCTAGCAGTCGCTTCTTCTCGCTGTCTGCTAGTTTCACTCCAGTTGGTGACCTTATAATTAAAAAACAGTAGTTAATCATAGTGAAACTACGTCAACATTTTCCTGCCCCTGTCCCATGTTATTTGTGGTCGGTGCAACACTTTTTTTTTTCTTCCATTCTCCCCTGTCAATCGTCACAGTATCATTTACTTATTTTTCCTTCATATCATTCCACACACAATACATGCATTTTTTCTTTGGCGTTCCTCTCCCTCTCGATTCATCAACATTTATATTTGTTTCATTCGTAATTTGTTATTTTATTTTCTGTGTCTTTGTTCTTTTTTTTTACTGTTCCTGGTTGTTACTAACATAGTCTTTAAGGAAAATGTAATACTAACACCCTATGGGCCTTGATGCCTGACAATAAAATATTTTTATTATTTTTTATTTATTATTTTTATTACTCTTTTAGTCACATGCAATTCATTCCTCCTCATCACATGCCCATACAGACAGTCGATTTCCTTTAAACTTTTCTGTACCAAATTTCTCTCATATGATCATTCCCTTTATCCTTTATTTACCTCACATCCACCTCAACATTCCCATCTCCAGTACATGCAATCTTTTTTCATCCATCTTCTTTACAAAAAAAAATCGAGGTAAAAACTCAAAGAAATGTTACATCAACACTCACAAAGAGGTCTGTGTACCAGCAGTGGGAATGCTTTTAGTTCGCTTTTTTTTTGGGCGTGAAGGCCTTATCGTAATGTGCGATAGACTACTACACCAACCAATTTTATTTATGTTTTTAAGAATTATTTTATACTTCTATTACTAAACTAATACATATTTTTTGCAACAACTATAAATTCTGAAGAATGCGATCGACACTGCGAACATGGATTACCATTTACCATACATATTTTTATTTCCAGATTAAACAGAATTCAATTTAATAATGAAAGGTTTAAATAACCGTTCATGTGTGACTAAATAACGTAACAGGCCAACTGATTACAATATTCAATAACAAGTCACACCTTAGTAGAGGTTGGCGAAAACCATAGTTTATTGACAATTATATAAGAAAAGTTTTGTACACCTAGCCTTCAAATTTTGTAGATAATAGCTATACAGGGTGATTGTGTCTGGACTCGCCATAGCAAATTCGCATAAAGAGGAGGTAATTTACTAATTATTGGACCCTAAAGTTTTATAGTTTAGAAGATATGTAATTTTTTATACTTTATTGAGATTTTTCCAAAATTTGACCTTCAAGCATTCATAACTCTTTTTTTGCATTATTATTTGTTCGATAGTAAAGATTTTTTATTTTTTTGAAAAGCATACTATTTAGTTTTTTGACACGAGTTCAGAGGTATTTTAATAACCAATGTTCATGACTACCAACAAATAATAAAAATAATGCAAAAAAAGAGTTACGAATTCTTGAAGGTCAAATTTTGAAAAAATCTCAATAAAGTAACATTTCTCCTGAAATATAAAACTTTAGTTAAGGAAAGTAAAGTTCAATTATTAGTAAATGACCCCCTCTATATGCGAATTTGTTATGGCGGTATAGGTATAATTTTCATTTGAAATATTGTCACAAGTTATTTTTATTTTTTGTATTGATTAACTGGTAGAGAATGCTTTACAAAAAGAAAGCTGTATGTGAAATTTTAATAAATCAATATTTTTTTGTCTGCATATTTTGGAGGAGCCCATGGCTAAATAAAAACTGCCGCTCGGGTCGATCTCTAGTTTAAGCCATGGTTGCCATTAGATACTGGGTTTCCACCATGACTAAAAAAATGCAGCTGAGGATTTTTTTCTGAGGATTTTTTTTAAGCTCATTATGATGTAAACTATTTATGAAAAAAGTTTCAGCCAGCGTACTATGATTTAATTTTTAATTTTTTTTTACAACTTTCCTAACCTCCCAATCCTACACCCACCACCCTACTTGAGCAGCTAAAGGATGGTTTACTTATTGGTAATATAACATCAACCTTCGATGACAATATCAGCCGGCTTACTATGACTTTTTTATTTGCAATGGTAGCCTCTCGGACTATAACATATATTTCATAATATTATGAAACTTTATAACACAACATGAACCATATAAGCCACATACCTAGATCGTCTTCCTCTGCCTCCATGCCTAGGTGACAGCCGTCTCACTCCCCGATCGCGATGTCGTGACCGTGACCTCGATGACCTACGCCTCGATCGTGACCTCGACCTTCTCCGAGTCCTCGAGCTCGACCTGTGTCGTGTAGTAATGTGACGCGTCTTAGAACTTGAGCGGTGATGGTGCTTCCGAGACGCTGATGTTGAGCGCCTGGATTTACTTCCTGACCTGTTAAATTAAACATATAAATATCACTCGAAATTACACACAGCGCCTATCATACATTACATTTAAACATCCATGACTCAAGAGACAAATGTCTATGCTCATCACACAAACATTTGCTCCTACCGGGATTCGAACCCGGAACAACATTAATATCTTAGCTTTTGTATAACTTTAAAAAGTACACCCACATGCAAGTAGTACTGGAACTATAGGCTACCTATTGGTTAAAAATGTTTAGCAAAAATCTATAGAATTATTTTACTGTTGGATGTTTATGATCTGGTACAAGTACCCAATCAATTTTAAAGGCCCTCCCTTGTTTTAGCCTACTTTATTTCTAGTAGAGTAGTCATAAGTAGTGTATTTATGGTTACCTCTTGGGAGATTTGCTTCTGTCCTTTTTTGATGTTTTTGATGAGCTTTCAGTCTTTTTGCTCTTCTTTGCAGCAATTCTAGCATCTTCCAATAGGTCACTACTATGGAAAAAAAACACATTATTACTGTTACATTATAGAAAAAACCACAGAATGTACTGTTCCAAGTCAGATAAAAGTACTGCTCAGATGGTTATGAGATAATGAGGAATCAGAAATCTGGAACAGCAGTTTTTTATTCAATTATACAAAGAATAATGTAGAAGATATTGTTAATTGTCTACTTACAAAAAGGGTTTCGTGTAGGAGACATTGTGTTAATAAATGAGGTATGATAATAAAGATCACGTTGTTGAACAATAAAGAATGAGCTTTACTTACATTTTCATTTCATCTTCAGCTTGTTTCTTAAGTCCTCCAGGGTCCGAAGTTTTAGGGAAATGTGAGTTAAATACTATCTCTTTCTCCGTACTACTAGATGAGTCAGTATATTCACCTTCTTCATACTTCTCTGCCTTCCTTCTAGCCTCTTCTTCAGCCTTCTTCACAGTTTCCTCAAACACTGCACTGAATTTTAGATTCTTTATTTGAATTTTATTACCCTTACATTTATCATAGTCTGCACTGTTTACATCAGATTTGAGTTCTGATTTCTTACTATCTAGTTTTTCCCTCAAGTCAATGGTCCTACTTTTATAGTCTGGTGGTAAGGGAATGGGGTGTGGTGGTGATAAAGAATTGTCCTCTATTTTAATAGTCTCTAGCTTTTTTATTTCTCTTTCGACTTTAACCTCCTTTATTTTTACATCTTCCGATTTTATTTCTTTTTCGTCTTTTATCCTTACTTGGTCATTTTCTGGTTTTGCTCGAACAGGCGTCAACGGGTACGGGTATGATGGTGACCGGCTCTCTCTAGAACGTTTTTTAGACTTACTTTTTTTTCGTTTCTTACGTTTGTGGGAGTATTCGCTACCCTCAGAGCTGACACTGCTAGTGCTCCGGCTGCGTTTTTTCTTTTCTTTCTTATGCTTCTTTTTACTTTTCTTGGACTTCTTTGAAGGAACTTCTTCTATTTTAGGAGGATCAGCATTAAAAGCACCAAACAGTTCTGATAGAATCTCACTTGACGACTTCTTGGAATCATCTTTTTTACGCTCAGGAGTCGTCTTCTCCCTTTTAATTAACTGTTCAATTTTATCTATTAAGCTCGTCATTTCAATAACTAATTAGGTATAATCGTTTTCACTCATAACAAAATTCTCAAGACAACGTTCTGCAAACACAAAACCAAACAATCGTCGCCATGATGCAAAATTTCAATATTTTTGACATTTCCATTTGGCATTACGTTAAAAGGGTTACCAGCTTTCAATAGACTCGGCCTGAACCGGGACTATTGGGTATTGGCACAAAAAGATTATTCAAGCTCAAAACGAGCTTGTGGAGTTCGCCTTGTGGTATAAGGTACCAAGTCCGATGAAATGCATGAAAAGTGGACTGGATCTGCTACCGGTTTGCAGATTCTTAGAAAAATTCGTAAACACCTTCGTTGTAGCATATTCCAAGGTATTGGCGAACTTTGTGATTGTTACCGACTCACAGGTCTCAGTTGTCAACCGGACTTTCATGACAACTGAAAATGTCCTATCCTATTGGTAATTGCGTTCCATATTGAGTAGATCTCACGTTATGGAGCTCCTTCGCCGAGCTGTTACATTTTAGATTCCTGTGGGGGAGCGCCTTAACCTACCCAAGTAAAGGAGCGTCCCCACTAGAAGCAGTGCGGCTTGTTAGGGCCGCGAGGCTTGGCCTCGCGAGCCTATTGTGCTTTTTTTATATTAAGAGCCGCGCGGTCCACCTTGTGCAGATGCCATAGACTATATAGAGATATTAGCGGCAGTTTCTTTTGAGATGTACGAAGAAGGGGACGTGCTTTTTGCTTCAGCAGCATTCATAGCCCTTCCTATCTCCTTTGACCCTTCGTATGCCGGAACGTAGATCTACACAAGACACAATGGCTTTTTAATTGTGTCTTTAAGGCATACAAGAGGTTAGGGAGCGTCCCCACTAGAGTCGCGTGGCTCGGCCTCACGGAGCCTCGTGAGTGTGGACGTACGCGAGACCTAAGCCGCGCGGCCCCTTCTTCGTACATCTCAAAAGAAACTGCCTCTAATATCTCTATATAGTCTGTGGCATCTGCACAAAGTGGGCCACGCGGCAACACAATGTGGACAAGTTGCAAAAAATCACAATAGGTTCGCGAGGCCAAGCCTCGCAGCCCAAAATGCCGCACGGCTCCTAGTGGAGACACCCCTTAACACGATTATTCTAGAGCTTGGCCAACGAAAGCTGTCCATAAAAAAGGCGGGAATTTAAAAAAAATTAAGAGCTGTTAACCCTGGCTATACACTACTTAAACAGTGTTGATACTATTTATTATGCAGGAAGTAAATTTTTTTTACATGTTTTATGAGCTGTAATTTTCGAGTGTATTAATTGTCGGGGACGAGACCCTATCTCCACACTAGGGTGTAAGTAGTGGCCATACATAGAGTATAATGTGAGTCGATCAGTTGAATTAGTATTTTGAAAACTTGTGATATTAACTTAGATATGTAATTAAGTGATTTTTTTTATTTAATGTCATTAGAATCTAGTTGGTTTTATGTTAATTTGGCATCATCATAGTATTAAAGTCCTTTAAGAAGGAAAAAACGTAGTCATTTAATTACGTAACTCAAAATTATGATTTTTTATTTGTTGAGATTAACGTATAAATTAGTGTCAAAACGCTGGACTTGGCTTAAAACCATTTTCCACGCAAGAATCACGTAAATCGGTAAAGTAGTTTAGGAAATATTAGGCAAAATAAATAGTAAATTTCATATTCATTCTTGATTCTGATTCAAATCACTTTTCATGTCTTTATTTGTCAATCATAGTAAATAGAAGCTTTCTCGTCGAAGTTTTGATAGTTTTCGACATTATTTTAAACAAAACCAATGTAAATGTCACCGTAAAATTGTCAAACACGTTATATTACAATATAACAATATAACGTGTACGTGTACGTTATATTGTAATATAACGTTATATTACAATATAACGTGTTTCTCTCTAGCGATATTGTAATATCTCGAATTACTCGGGACTTGGGGCACCCTCCCGTTAGGTTAGTTAGGTTCCTTTAAACCCTGCACTCGGAAATAGGGGCCCCGCGAAGCGGGGCTCCGTCAACTACGCTTTTTAGGAGAATATAAAGTGTTTTAAGGTTAGGTTATGTTAATCGATATTTCTCATTAATGGTACAGTATCTTTTCATGAGAGTGGTACCACTGGGCGCTGGGCCACTGGGGACCCCTCCTTCTCTCCACACCGCGTGAGTTGACTACCATCGCATGCATTTCACGAAAAATAATGCGTTTTATTGTAAGCAGTATGTTCATTTGACAATAATTCGAGAGTTTACAATATCGCTAGAGATATTACAATATTACGTGTTTGACAATTTTACATAAAATATGGCGTGCCTCAAGGTGGCGTGTTGGCACCACCACTCTTTTTGATTTACATCAACGACCTGCCAAAAACTATTCAGCATAAGATGGTTCTTTTTGCAGACGACAGCACAGCCATAATAAAATGCAATGACATAAATAATTATGAAAATGAAATTAATGAATCTCTAACTAAAATAATACACTGGCTTAATGAGAATAATTTGAAAATTAATTTAAGTAAAACCAACATTATGCAGTACCATCAACGTCGTGAAAATAATAACATTAATATCATCTATAAAGATTATAAAATACAGGAAGTTGATAATGCTAAGTTTTTAGGAATCACTATTGACAATAAGATGACATATATGGAACACTCAAACTGACATAATATGTAAACGATTAAGCAAAGCTGCAAATGCATTATTCCAACTTTCAAAAAAGGTTAATATTGCGACATTGCTAACAGCATATCACGGACTCGTACCTAGCTTCTGTTTTACAGTACGGTATTATTTTCTGGGGCCAGTCAGCAAATAGGGAGGTTGTATTTAGGATGCAGAAACGCTGTGTGAGGTGTATGTGCAGTTTAAAAACGACCGATAGCTGTATTCCACATTTCAAAAAACTAAAAATATTGACACTGCCAGCAATGTACATAACGGAAATTGCATTATTTGTGAAAAAATACCCGCATTTATTTGTAAGCTTATCTGAAGTCAGTAGAAGAAATCCGCTGCGTACTCAATATTTAAATAAACTTTGTAATGTTAAATGTAAAACATCCTTAATGCGTAAAAGCTTCTTCGGCAACGCTCCAAAAATTTACAATAAAATACCGAATGTCATCAAAAATATGTCATTAAAAAGGCACTTAATAAATTGCTTGTTGACAAATGTTATTACACCTTAGATGAATTCTTGAATGATGGCTCAATATAAACCGAATAAAATTACTTATGATCACCATGTTTATATGTTAAAATAATAATTATTAATTATGCATGATTCTCAAATATAAATTATAGAAACTTTAAATTGTAATCTTGAGCTAGATGCTTACCATATTTGTAAGGCTGCTACTGGCATAACATAGCGCTCGATTTCATCAATTATAAGATCTGTATTTCTGTACCTGTGTTTTCAAATAAAAAGTGATTTGATTTGATTTGATAGTGATAGTCTGGTGGCGTGACCGTCGGCCTGCCAAGTCATAGGTCTATAGTTCGAACCCAAGACATGCAGTTCTGATTTTCGGATTAATATCTGTATTGTATAAAAATCACTGGCGTTGGTGAAGGAAAACATCGTGAGGAAACCAATATGCCTGAGAGATGTTTCTCGACGGCATGTAAAGCCTAGTCAGAAGAGGCCCATGGGCAGCGTAAAAACTCGGACACCAAGTTAAGCACTAACCACACGATAAGAAGAAAAATATTATATTGCTCGTTTTGAGTCTGCTGCTGTATACCTAGTGAGAAATACCCAACACCACCATTTTGTTTGTGCAATACAATTTCCTCAGAAAAATAAATGTTTACCAACAGCGCCCGCCCTCCCATTAGAGTCTTTCAGCCTCAAGACAATCATTTACTGTGAACGGCGGCGATGGTACCTAATGGTAAAACAGATGAGTATTAATTTATCTCTGCCGTCTCTGCGGTTTTTAGGATAACAGGTGCTTTATTTTCCAAATTACCCTTTGGACGAGATTCGATCGAAACAGTTTCCGCCTGTTCTGTATTTATACCACAAATTGACGAAACTCTGCGCAGTTTGGTTGCACGAGTATCAAAAATACTACCGGAACTTCCGAAGCATTCAGAATCTTCAGAAAGGTTCGAGGTCTCAATCTTAGACGTAGATGGTTGCAAATTATGTTGTGTGAGACTTATAGCTGTCACTGTAGTCACAAGGCCCTGGTCCTGGATCATAATTTGTTCCGTACTCTCCATCATCATCGGGGAAGTGTAGTTTCCCGCGACGAAACATCTTCGAAAAGCTTCAAGGACGCCTTGCTACACTTCTGATTTTAATAGTAAGTACTCACAGCATGCAGTATGAATTTTCGACCCTCCGTGTAGCGATGAGAGACGAACATTCTACAGTGTTACCTACATTATTTAAGCATCACATTTAGGTGACGTCTTGTGTTAGTGTAAATAGGATCCTTTCTTGAAATTGTACCTCAGTACTGGAGCTTGTGATCGTGGTTAAATACAAAACAGCCACTCAGGTCGATCTCCAGGTTAAGCTATGATTGACTAGGTTGGTCCATGAATGGGTAGCTTCCATTACATACCGAGTTTCCTCCGTGCCTCGGTAAACACGGTAAGCCGTTGGTCCCGGCTGTCATTCGTAAATCTTTGACAGTCAGGGGGGTGAAACTTCCGAGATGATGAGGTTCCTACCTCACTATTTAAAAGGAAAGGTGTAAAATAAAATATAACATTTCATTTTAGGTTTAATTTTTATTGTATTCTCAATACCTTTGCAAGGTAAGTTAGTGTTAAACTGATAAACAATACAGAATGGATACTACATTTTTCATAATTTTCTGTACGATTGTACGCTGCGATTTTCATGTCAACTGCAGCATAGGACGGAAAACTTGTCCTTTTAGTTTAGGTATATTTTATTTAGGTACGTAAGTAGGTAAGGGAGTGTTCAGAGAAAATGTCTTACAATTAATAATTTCAAGAAATCTCGATCTACTTATTCGACATGTACCTACATGTAAGTAGGAAAGCTTTTAGCATGATTGCATGGTATGAGTGTACATTTTCAGATAAACAGTTGACCATTTTACAATTGACTGTCACACACCATCTGTTTATAAGAAAAAATATCAATGATAAAACAATGTACGTATTATCAAATTTTTTATGCTATATCATCCAGTTTGAATAACTTCGACACAAACAAAGACAAGCACAATTCTTTAATAAATAATTATTACAATAAAATGCAAGAACAATACACAATAATAATTTGGCAATTAATTTTGGAATTTAATAATCGGAAGCTCCAATTATTGAGCAATACTTAACTTTACCAGTGCTACCACTAAAAATAAAAAAAAGGCTGCAAGTGCATTCCCTGACCAGTGTTCACAGTAAAATAAATAGGGTTTGGTATAATATTTGTTCATAATAATTATTAACGAGTCCATTTTACACTACCCGCTTTTGTCATAAGAGTTGTCCATCATACTTATTTTAATGCCTTAGGAAGACAGAATAAATACTACAAATTGGCCAAATTAATAAAAATATTCAAAAAGCAATAAATATTATCATATCACACAATAATATCCGTATTATGTTACTTAATAAATCGATGATTAACTTAATAATTCTAAGTAATTAATATTCAGGTATACATAAAAATAGCAAACGTTTTTTTCATTAGATACGTCGATACAATCATAAAATACATTCCCGTATTAAAATACCTACCTATCTACGTTTTCGTATCAAATTTTAAATGATTTTCCATGCACATACTTACTTGATTTATAAAAACTTGTTTGCTATAAAAACTAATAATAACTAACTGAAAACTAGTCACAGTTTATTTTAAATCTACTTTTATGAAAATATCTAGACAACAAGTTTATTTATTGTTTACGATTATTTTGCAATCACATTTTTAAACTTAAATTATAAATGAAAATAATTGTCATTTCCCGCCATCGCTTACAGGTCCGCTTGTTCATTTAAGTTATGAAATAAAAATGATCGATTTTTTTTACATTTTTTAATTTTTATTTGTCATACTTTTAATATTCATCGCGTTTGTCATTTAAAAGGTGCTTGATAAACTTTCGAATTGTGCAAACTGGGTGCAACGACGGCAACCTTTCTTTCTCATGTACTTTTATACATTTTCAAGTACGTCAATGTTAAACGCTAACATTTTTTATCACACAGATCATAACGGGTCCCAAAAATTTTATAAACCATGAGACAGAACAGTTTCCGCTCGATCAACGAGTGGTAATGAAGCGTTCGCCTAAATGAGTAGATTGACCAGCTTCACAAGTACTAGAGCCCCGATACATTTACAGGATACTGAGACCCCACGTCACCTTGGTATTTGTTTCGGTGATAGCCATACTATTTAAAACAAGGAATGTTGAAAGTGATTGGTTAACACTTAGCCAAGGAAACGTCTAGACGATCTAAAGGTAAGGAAGAGTACGATAAGGTTCAATTGATTTTATTGTCTGTACTCAGATAGTGATGTCAGCAAAACAAATAGGTACCGTTTGACGTGACCAGGTTTACGGATCATTCAATGTCAGGGTTCCAAGTACCTACAGGTGAATCCTAGTACTGTTGAGATCTAACTAGGCTAGCGCCAGAGAACGCAGCAAACGGCTACAGCTCTCGAATCTGACTGGAAGCGTGATGAGGCATCAGCTATATACGTATCAAAATGTAGGCTGACTTGTATGAAACGCCCAACAAGAAAGCCATTCGTTGTCAATATGAAGAAGTAGATACTAGGAGATTAAAAACGCTAACGGCAGAAAAATATCGCGGAGGCCCTATGTATAGAAGTCTAAGAGCGCTTGTACAGAGCCGGGTCTGTACCGGTCGCCTGGAGACATCTGCTGGTACAGGCGCCATAACGGAGCTGACACCTGTCGTATCGACTCGGGTCGGACCGAGAGCACTAGCCGCCCCATCTTAAAGCTACTACTAAAATTCTCTAGGCGATCAAAGATCGCAAGCTAAATTGATTTTATTCAAAAGTCTTAAAAAAATAAAATCTGCTAGTGATCAACTTTAACGCGTTAGCGGGGACGCAAAACGGCGCGCACCGTTCGGAAACGTTTCTCGAAGCCGAGCTTCGTGTACAGAGATCGGGACGCGTCGTTTTCCGGACGAATGACGACGAAGGGTTTGTAGCCGCGGGCGGCGACTTCTTTGGTGAGACGGCGGGCCAAGTAGATCCCGTAGCCTTTCCTGCGGAATTCGGGCCTAGTTTGCATGGAGAACATGGCGCCGTAGTAAGACTGGACCATCCAAGCGGCTAGCTTTCCTTCGACGAAGATGCCGTAGGCGGGCAGTTCCGCGACCAGTTTCTCGAATACTTCGCGACATTCTATGTCGCTCGCCGGATACAGGTCGTGAACCGCCTTCATGTGCTCTGGCTGCAAGCGAACTAACTCCACGTCCGATGGCAATCTGCAATCATATTTTTATCCATGTTATAATCTTTTAAAACAACTACGGTGAAGAAATTACGGTTCAAACTTAGAGGGTTTGATTCTAAAAAAGTCAAGACCCAAATGCAACGAGATAGTGCTATAACCCTCGCAGTTTGGCGCTATAGATCAAATTTATTATTTGAACGTTTTAAGCCTTTAGGTAATTCGCCTTACCCCTCAGTACTATCATCTTGTGGTGGGTTATCACAGACGTAGACGTCACCAGTAATCTTGTCGTGCGCCTCATAGTGCCTCTCGAATCGGTTCACGATGGCCTCGTGAGTGAAGTTCAGGTACAGCGGCTGGGTCAGGTCAAGAAGGATCTCCTCTGAAGTCAGTAGGTCCACCAACTCTGCGCGCTCCGAAGGGCAGAACACTGTCACGCTTTCGTATGTTGTTTTGTTCGGCTGGAAAGATAAAGAAACAAATGAACGTCACATTAAAAAAACAAAGGATGGATTTTATGTCATCGTTTGCTATAGTTTAGTTCATTGTGGCGCTGGTTGTCAGAAAAAGACATGCGGGCAGTCTTTAGGGAATGCCGATAGAAGTGAAAACTCGTAGCCGATCCGCTACGGCGTAGCTGTATTACGAAGCGTTAAGAGCGCGTATCCCAAAAGTTGGCAACGTCGCAAATAGCTGTCAAATATTTACATGTATTAATTAATTTGGCAATTTTACTGTATGAAAATAAGAAATATGGCTCTGTAGTACACAATTTATTATGAATTGCAATTAAAACCCTAAATTTGATGTTGTAAACGTTTCAGCAGTACAAGTACGTAAGATTCGATAGGACTCGATTAGATTTAAATTAGACAGTTATTCTCGATAAAATGAGATTTTATGGAGTCAAAAACTCATTTTATCGAGAACTAGCGGACGTCCCGCGGTTTCACCCGCATAGTTCCCGTTCCCGTGGGAGTACGGGGATAAAATATATCCTATGTTACTCGTGGATAATGTAGCTTTCGAATGGTGAAAGAATTTTTAAAAACGGTCCAGTAGTTTTTAAGAATATTCATTACAACCAAACAAACAAACAAACAAAGTTTTCCTCTTTATAATATTAGTGTAGAAGTGTAGATGACTGTCATATTATCTAATCGAGTCCTATCGAATCTTACGTACTTGTACTGGTGTAAAAACTTTTTTGCAAAAAATATAACCGACTTCACACAAAAAAGTGAAAAATAACTTTAGCTTCAGAAGTCGGTGACCTTTGTTTGATTGATTTAGTTTTTTTGTCACCGACTTCTGAAGCTAAAGTTATTTTTCACTTTTTTGTGTGAGGTCGGTTATATTTTTTGCAAAAAAGTTTTTATTTTTCACTTTTTAGTGGTTCACAGGTGCTTACCCTTTCACAGCGTATCGGTGTGATTTTTTGTTATGAACTGGTGTAAACAATAGACAGACGTGAGTCTTCAGCGATCCCAGTACATTTGCTATCATATTTTATTAAGGAGTTCAGTTGCCTATCTTCCGAAGTCACCAGATCTTTATCAAATCGAAATGGGATCACTCCGAGATTGTACTCTGCCTAAAACTACCCAAACCGCTTCTGGTGTGCCTATAAAGTTAAGGAGTTACCTCTATTTCTCCGGGATCCCATTGAATGGAACTTTACACGTCTAACTGTCGAAATCTGGGTGTATTGTATACGTCTGCGTACTCCCTCAGAGCATACAGGTGTGATGTTACATCATGATGTTGTATAAACAATAAACAACCAAGCGATTGCAGCAATTACTGCAGCTTTGCCGTGTATTTTTGAAGAGTTCCATTTATATCTCCGAAGATCAGCGTAAGATCTTAACCAAATTGACATGGAACCACACGGAAAACACCAGCTTTTAAATAAAAGAAGAATCATCAAAATCGGTTCACCCAGTCGAAAGTTCTGAGGTAACAAACACAAAAAAAAAAAAAAAATACAGACAAATTGAGAACCTCCTCTTTTTAGAAGTCGGTTGAAAAAAAGGTATTTGGCAAGTTCCCAAATACTTTTTTTAACATCTAAAACTATATATTCGGTATTACGATATTAATTATTGCATTTCCTAATCAATTTTTTAGTCCACTACAGAGCCATATTTCTTATTTTCACACAGTAAAATTGCCAAATTAATTAAAACATGTAAATATTTGACAGCTATTTGCAACGTTGCCAACTTTTTGGGATACGCGCTCTTAAGTAACGGTCACGCGAGTTCCATCATTTTTGTTCACTCAAAAAGTGGTAAACGCGCCTAAAGAAGTTTTCACTTCAAAAATGCATAGCTCAACGATATGTTAAGCTTGTTACCTTTATTTTAGGTCTGTGTTTTCCCGCCTGTATAGATAAGTTGGTTGAAGATGTAGATAGTACCGCCATGTTGCTTTTTTCATTACATTTTCCACAGACTATTTCACAATTGTTTACCAAAAGTATTACTGGTTACTGGGACACATTTAGTCCTAGTACAACAATGAAATCCGCCTTCGCACAGCTCAAAAGCTTCACTAAGTACCTACATAATTTAGGTCATCAAGGTAATTAGATATCTAGGTCGCAATGGATTACTGAAAGCTGTCTGATTGAATAGGGATGTTTCAATATCTGTTTATGACGTTTGTTGCTAGGATGTGTCTACCCTATTCACTGGCTGGCAATACTTACGACTCAGCGTTTTATCTGACAGATTTAATATCAATTTATAAAACAAAGTGAGTGAATTTAATACACAAAATTAATCTATACTTCTATACCTAATGTTATAAAGAGATAAAAGTTTGAATGTAGAGGTAAATCGGAACTCTTCATCCGATTCTGAAAATTCTTTTACTGACGCAAAGATACATCATCTTAAAATGTTAATTTAAAACGTTCCCGTGAGTACATTCCGTATTTAACGGGAGCGATGTACACTTTAATCTTTTGGTTGTCGACGAAATTTGGCACACAGGTAGACCATCATTAATCCCAGTAGACAGTAGACATTCCCGAAGGATATTTATTAGTCTGTTTTAAAGTAGTCTAAAATAATATTGCTACGAGTGCTACGTAGCGCTACGACGCTACGAGCTTTTAATGACCACGATCAATGAAATACCGAGAAAAATGGACGCCAATCTATCTGTAATTAACCATCCAAGTAAAAGCTGAAAGACAAGTAGACACATTTATTAGACGTTCTGTATTATATTGCTTCGTACAAACAATAATATAATAAGTGTCTACGGCAGTTGTCAGGTGAATTTAGGAAAGTTTGGCGCACAAAGAACCTTCATTTTACGACGTTTCTGTCTGGCCGGCGCGGTGGGGCAATCAAACGCGTATTGTGTCTAAAATTAGGATCGTCTTGAAAAGGTCAGGATCTAGATCGAGTCCCGAAATTTTTTTTTTTCTCTAGACTGGACCTATTTTCGTTATAGTTACCAACCGAAAAGATACCAAATATTATCACTTGGCAAAGAAGCATAACTTTTATCGGTGGGTATAAAGCGGTCACGGGTAAATAATTAATGGGGTAGAAAGTAAGACATTTTTCTCATTTCTTTCTTTGGCTTTTGGTATGAATACTATAAAGTCTTAAAGTTGCCGAGTGTTCAAAGACTAGATAGGTACCTACAGTAAATCCAAGACCAGAAATTACGCCATAATATAGGTTGCCAAGTGACATATTTTTGGTGAAATTTCTGGTCTTGTTGAAGTTCCTTCATGAGAAAATAATGGACCTAATCAATTATAACGTAATTAAAAGTTGTTAAAGTGTTACATAATCTACGTTAGCATATCATAATAGTTTCATGTCTCATGGGTCGGCGATTAGCAGACAGGCGTGTCTGGGGGTTAAGTTTCAAATTACATTTTCTATGAAGACCAGACTACAGAGTGATATGAAAATACCTATGTAACGAGTTCCTACTAGTGCAGGCAGGTGTGTAATAGGGCAAGGAGTTTCATTGGCGCTGTTCTATGAATCGATAGTTCTCATTTGAGCTGTGTGCTTGCATTCTAGGAACCAAAAATTGAGGGAATATCACAACATAGCGAAAGAGTGTGTTTCAGAGAAAAAAATATGGTCTGAAAAGTTTAAAGTAAATAATTTTGGATTAAAGTAAATAATTCTTCATTAGCTTTTGCAGTCGATTGCTAGACAGCCTTAATAAAAAACCATAACATGCTGACAAATGAAATGGTATATAATGGTATTCTTGAACCATCTTGTCCACGGAAATATGAAAGTTTAAGCTAGGCATAGAATTCCGTCTAGAATCTAGATTAGTCTATCTAGACTCTAGATAGACTTGGAGGATTATCGTGCACGCCTAACTACTTTATGTAATTAAGGGGGCATTAAGAGGGGCACATAAGCCGGGGCTTGGCTAGGGGCCTCGATGTCTTTACGAAGTAGGTATTTGTTTAGCGAAAGTAGGTCAAAAATCGATTAAAATTGATCTAAGATAGAATTACTTACTACATTTGAATTAAGATTTAATTTATTGTGTCTGTCGGTTGCGCCAGATGACCAGAGCGTTTATGAACAAAGCATCATATCATCATCAGCCTATAATAATCCCCGAAGGCTTAAGCAGTTTCATCTACATTTCGAGTAAAGTAAAAGTCCCATATAATAGATTGACTTTATTTGATTGATTGACATAGGATATCTAATATTGACATTGAATTTTTAATCTTTCTAAATGTTATTTTGTTAAGAGGCCTGCGGAACATGCGAAGTTCATACAAACGTAATAACAAAATAGTTTGTAAATCAAACATATTGATTCATAAGGTGGTGTGTATTTATTTCGATTGGATTACAGCATATCTAGGTTCCCAAATATATATTTTGATAAGACATTGATTTAAACAAGCGTTATGAGAAAAATAAGTTTTCTATAGAAATTTTAAATTCGCCATATCTCGTCTTTGTATCATTTTCCTTTCAATAAATGTATTTGGGAACATAGATATTGGAGAAGGACACAGAATTGGCTCTTTCAATCTCCTTTTCAAAATTCATCAAAGCATTTAGAATTTAAGCGATACGCTAATGACCATTACGTAATACTAAAAATAAGTTACAGAGAGATTTTCGCGATTCGAATGGAACACCAGAAACTTTTCGATATCAATTTTAAACTTTTTATATTAGTAAAGCCGAATAACTTTTTCATCTCTTATCAGCTTTAGTCTGGGGGACCCATTCGGACGTGAAATCAAGTTTATTTTGACTTTATGTTTAGCAGATAAAAATATACGCAGAAACACGTGTAACGATCGAAATTAGGCTCCTAAAACCGTCTGACGACACTCAAAAATGAGAATTAATATCGCTTATTAAGGCAACTATAGCTTTGAGAGTCGTTAAAGGTAAGTAGTCAGTGGCCCGAAGGTCTGACAACCAGTCTTACCATGGGGTGTCGTATTGTCCAGTACTAACTGAGTTGTGGAGGTGGTAAAATACTAGTATTAAGCTGCATCCGGTTATACTGGAAGCTGACCCCAACATAGTTGGAAAAAGGCTCGGCAGATGATGATTAGGGCACCGCTGGAACCTTCTTTTTTCAGACTTCTAAAATATACATCATCATTTCAGCTGAAAGACGTCCACTGCTGGACATAGGCCTCCCCCACGTGTCGCCCCATTGACCAGTCCCTTGCGACTCGCATCCAACGGATTCCTGCAACCTAAAATATACATACTCAGTAAAACCGACTAATTGGCTTACTGAATCGTCGCTCGTGTAAGCTTAAATAGGATTTACGTAACCTCATTAACTGGTTTTTGCATTAGGAATTTCGCAACAGCCTCGGAGTCTGGATTCCGGCCTATTCACAATAAGCTCACACCCTATTACTTATTTTATTTATTTGTTTACTTATTTATTTATGTATTTATTTATTTGGGATAAAAAAACTTTAATTACATGGGGACTTGTACATAACTGGCGAAATATGGGTGTACTATTAGGTACACCTCTGGTTAACTGTTCGGGCCCATAGTCGTGATCGTATGTTTCCTTTCATGCGTTTCTAAGAGAACCCTATAGTTTTTCTAGGCAAAGAAGCACTCGTGGCGACGAGCTCTCGTAGCCGCTTACGTCACGATAAAACTGATGTTGTGTAAGAAAAGTCGTCAACGGAAACGTGTCGACGCCATCTTAAATGACGTTGTTACGGAGACGTATAATAACACTAAGGAAATCGGTTTTTATGTCCCAATTCCCAATGTTGCGTAGGTATTTATAAGGAAAAACTGTAATTGAGACGAAATAAGTTGTTACGGCAACAATTTCTGTGGCATTATTGTGGAAATTAGTCAATTTGCGGCGTAGGCGTAGGCGTGTAATTTATTTACTTGAATGTCAGTTTATTAAGTTATTAAATCTCAATTGCTATGGCTTTACGGGCTTCAGCAGGAAACACTTAAAACACTTTGCATGATCACACGACTTTCCAATATTCGACGAAGCTAAGCTATCGCACTGACTTCCAAAACAAATCCCGAACTCTTGGTTACACAAAAACCTAAAGCCTTTGTCTCGCCGTAAACTATAAAGCTTGAAACTTGGAACTACTTTCCGAAAACAAAAGAAAACTACTTTTCCTTGAGCTATATTTCCTCTTCTCAATCCCTCACGGATTTCTAGACACAGAGCGTAAGTTAAATAATGCACAGCGAGCTGCAAACACCGTTGACATAGCTCGTTAGCTCGTTGTGAAGGCAATCTCTAAGGTACGAAGAAAGAAGATAGGTTAAGAATGCTCACTGCATATAAATCGACAAGTTTATTAAGATGATGAAATGAGAAAACTGAATAAATTATTACGTGGCTGCGTGATCTGCAGTTTTCTTGACAGTGACGGTGATGTAGTCCGGCAAGTAGGTAAAATGAGCACAAGCGCGCGATGTAAACGTAACGTTAATTATATTATATCGATTTTGATGATGCTGTAGCATTTAAGTTAAATTATTTGCAAGAAGCACAATCAGTGTCTTCCATGGATATAAAAAAGAAAGAAAGCAAAAATATTAATTTGTCGCAGGGACATGACGTTCATCTAAAGGGTGTAAAACACCTCTTCACGAAGCCGAAAGGCACTTGTTCTCCCCATCATTGAGATCATTTTTTTGTTCTACACCATACCTGGGAACCTTCTAGTTACGGAGATATTGGGGGTCAAAACTACAACTTAAGTTATTTTTAAATACAAGTTTTAATTGCAAGATTTTTACTTTACCTCTACGAACCCGGTACAATTCAATACATCCATCAGCACAATGTTTTGAGTGCGTTAAATTGAGTTATACCCCAAAACGTGATTTTGACCCCAAAAAAAAGTAGTTTCCCAGCAATCATTTTTACGTAAAGTTACTTAGTTTGATGTACAGAATGCTCGGTTGACGGCTTCGTGATGAGGTGGTTTACACCCTGTATTTTAAAGAGGAAAGATTTATATTTTTGTATGTAAAGACTAAACTTAAAATCTTCTAGACCGATTTGAAAAAAAAAATCAGCAATGGATAGCTACATTATTAGCGAGTAACATAGGGTATATTTTATCCCCGTACTCCCACGGTACCGGAACAGGAACTACGCGGGTGAACCCGCATGACGACCATCTGTGTGTCAGAAAAAAAGTTGTATGATCCCAAAAACTTGGATAATTCATGGATAATTTTGTTTGAAGTACTCGTAGAATACGATCAAAATATTCTGTTATTACTACCTACTACCATAGCGTGTTCTTAAAAGTGAGCTTTTGTTTTTTTCTTATGTAGTGTGAGTAAACTCGCAAACGTCACGTTTCATACTGATTTCCTGAGCACGTTTTATGGATTAAAATAGCAACAACCCTTAACCTTTTCGTGAAATAATGGCGGTTTCGTTTATATACTTAGGCTTTTTAATGTTTGGGTGGAATTATGTAGGTGTCTGGTTCTGTGGACAGAACCTGGAAGTGCTAATTCCAGGTTCTGTGGTATACATGTTTGTTGTGAAAATGGTTTAATATTTAATTATGATTGCTACTTGGCTTTGAGAAAATTGGAAAACTTCTGTTCTAGTGGTCGCAGTATTAACTAAGTATTACATGATACTTAAATATAGTACCTACTTACGGGCATACTCTTTTCTCTCTGCCGAACCCTTAAGTGATTACAAGCGAGATGTAAGTTAATGCTCTAAAGGTAAGAAAAGACCGTTGAGTTCAAATGGTGGCATAAACTAGGTTTCGAATTCGGTCAGATACCCTCATAGGCTCCTAATGAACTTTCTTTGTAATTTAATAAAATAAGTAATAAGGTACGACCTAGGTCCAGAATCCTAATTATGTATAGTGCTTCTCTATTATCATCATCAACAACAACGAGTACCTACCTTTCTCATAAAAACATAAGCCTAAGATTAAGTAAATTGTAATTTCTTGAGCAGCAGAGAAAATAAGACGCTCCACCATCTCAGTACCCACTTCAGTTTTAATCTCGAAGCAAGTAGTTGCTGAGGCACAAAAGGTCACTTTTGAATAATTTAATGTACCGGAGGCCTTTGACGTAAAATAGAGGAGAGTAGTTTCTGTTTTCAATTTTAGTTGCTCTTTGCAAAAAAAAAAAACGAAACTGTTTATGATGCTAAGACCACAACTCGCTAAATGGCGGACGTTTTACTTGAAAATTACCGATTTTGGGAATTTATGCTCTACTTCTCTTTTCTAATTGTAATTGTGTGTTATTGTACGATCGAATTATAAAATCTTGTGTCTAAAAAGTTGTTTAACTTCAGGTGATTCATCATGGGTGGAAGCAACACCGACGCTAAAATGCACATTTTATTATGCAGTATATCGTTCTGAACGTCTGTGCATAGAAATTTTTCATCGATAATTTAAAAAAGCTGTTGGGCCTACTCTTTGGTTTGTCCTCGAGCTGCGTGATTGTGTTCTCTGTGTTTTATGTTGTGGCTTTCTTTGACTACTTTGGCTTATTTTCTGGACTTGAATTGTTTGCCCTCACGTTTGACCTACGCTTGTTTGTACACTCGATACCGATTATCTGCTCAATCGACTGAATTTTCCGCGTAATATTCCGGACTTCGATAAGACAGTTACTAGGAGAACTTAGGATGCAAGTACGTGCGAAGTGGACTTAGGACTATAACCTTCGTGGTTATTTTTTTGATGCGGTAAGCGGGGCTCCAACTACGCCTTTTAAGAGGCCTGCGGTTCATGCGTTTTTCATACAAACGTAATACCAAAATAATTTGAAAATCAAACATATTCTTAAGGTAGGTATGGTGTATTTATTTCGATTGGATTTCAGAATATCTAGGTTCTCAAACACATATTTTGAATGAACACTGATTTAATTTAAACAAGAGTTATGAGAAAAATAAATTTTGTATAGAAATTTTAAAATCCACATATCTCGCCTTGATATTATTGTCCTTTCAAGATATTTATTCGGGAACATAGATATTCTGTAATCCAATCGAAATATATAAACACTACCTTAAGAATATGTTTGATTTTCATATTATTTTGGTATTACGTTTGTATGAAAAACGCATGCTCCGCCGGCCCCTTAAGCAACTTAAGTGTTTTGAGGTTGGCTTACAATAATTTGTTGTTTTTCAAGAACGGTGCGTTACCTTTTCATGGGAATTCTCTGCGCCCTCACTGTCCCCCGCCCCACCCACCTGCTCCTGCCAAATGATACTAAATTTTTACCAATTATTTTTCTCTGCGGGCGCGTTCAGAATGATGTACTGCATACCTATGTGGTTACCGTTTTAGCGTCAGGTGTCATTTCCACCTTTTATATCATCCTTCTTTCAGCAAATGACTCGGCTAGAAGAATAGGTTTTCTTCTTCAGGAAGTATAATTTAATTAAATAAATAATGGTTCTTACCGTACTAGTACAGCCGGGGAAGTGTAGAACGATCGGATCCTCGGGCCAATTCTTCGCTACATAAAAATGGAAGTCCCACACCTTGTTGTTTAGATATGTTTGAATCGTTTGATGAAACTAGAAAGAAACAGACAATCGTTAAAAGTGCTCGTTTCTTGATTTTTTTATTATTTTTGGGACTAACTTTGTGTTTTTAATTTTAAACCCATGAAACAACACAATAGGATTTTTTCTCAAGTTCTGTTTTTAAATGATCATTTCTTAACATTCCGCGTTGCTTTTTTAGTACAGTCATTTGGTTCGAAATACAGAAGTTACCTGGAAAGTTTTCCGGGAGTTTTAAAATAGGTAATTTTATCGATTTCAATTCGAAGAGAGGTTGCCTGCTCCTCCGAAAAATACAAACAAGAGACGGACAAACGTCATCCTCTTTACAATGCGGATATGTCGCGAGGTAAGGTTAAGAGTCAAATATTCTACAAATCGACCACACTAGGGTTGGTGAAGCCCGCAAAAAGCTGTGGCTCCTTAAACATCCCCTCCGGCTCACTATGTTGAGCCTGCAGAAAAGTTCCCAGCGGTTTACCAACTCCCGTGGCCCACTTGGAAGACTCTAAACCGACTTAGAAGCTAGGTGGACAGCTGCAGATTCAACTTGGTTCGGTGGGGGTATCCCGATAAAGCTGAGTGCGACTGCGGAGCCTCGTCTCAAACCATGGCCCACCTTTTGACCTGCTCTTTGTGTAACTCCACCTGCACTTTAAGGGACCTGTCCGAAGCCACCACCAACACCGCCCGTCGACGTGCCTGAGTTCTAGTCAAAAGAAATCTAAATAAATAAAAATCGGAATCATCGACACGAAGAAGAAGAAGAAATGTGCTCTTTACTTGAAACGTTCGTGCGCGAAAGAAAAAAAAATGATTTTATCGTCAAAAGAAAGGACTTGGTGTCAAAAAACTGCTTTTAGGCGCCATTTTTCCAATATGGCGGCGCGAGCGTCAAAGATACGAGGTGGCAAAGTTGAAATTCAGAAAGTGCACATGATCTACAAAAACATGAAAAAAATACCCATTTTCAAAACTTGCGCAAAATTTTCCACGTAAAACTGCACAAATAACTGTACTATTTAGTAACTTTACAAGTTCACATTAATTACATCACAAAATAAGTTCCTCAATCAAATCCCACAAATAAAATATTAACGAAAAATCTTTCCCCCAAATTCGGAACCGTTTGAAGTAAAATCTCATTAAAAGTTACCTTTAAAGATTCAGGCATATACTGCACTAAGATATCGGCCACAGCTGGGAGCTCGTCTTCTGTTACCAATCGAAAGTTTTTCCCTTCGGGCACGATTTCCATCTCTGAAACAAACGTTATAACAGTTTTCATTTCGCTCAGGTACTAGGTAAATGGCGGGAAAACGGAAAAGCTCTTGTGTGTCAAATGTGGAACGGCAGGCAAAGGCAGCTTTTCATACTGGAAAGTTATATGTGTCTTTCTTTGCAGGTGTATATGCAGGTTTTACTTTGAAGCTTTACTTGTGTGGAACTCGTTAAATTATATGAAACCGAGGGATTTTAACGTTACTTATCGCGTAATTTGAATGGGCGTTTTTTGTATCAATGTCGCCCATCTGTCAAATGATGAATGCAAGATGGCGACGGTAACAGTTTAGTCTGAGCCTAAGTTACGTTTATAAATCCTATCCTAATACTAAAGATGGTGAGACGCGATGTAGTTACATAGTTTAGTGCCTATAAAATTAATCTTCAATAACAAACTATTACAAGTCTAGAACAAACGGTTTTTACATCAGGAATTTCTCAGTAGCGGCCATGGAGTCTGGATTTGTGCCCGGTTGATAGCAATAGGCCCTATATGGGACTTAAACATAACTGGCGAAATGTGGGTGTAGTATTAGGTACGCCTCTGCTTAACACTTCCGAGATTACAGGATTGATGTTATATAGAACAAACGAAATCGAAGCGTTTATGTCGGATTATGTCACTTAAATTTACGTACTGGATATAACGTGTTTACAATAGTCGTCATATCTTTTACGTAATATTTATCTATAAATACCTACACTAGCCTTTGTCCCATTCCTAAGGCATATACCCCATTCATTGGTCCTACCACTAGACAAAATGGATATCAAAAGTTTTAAAATCCACACTTACTGTGGTAAATGTGGACTTTAAAACCACCAATCAATTGCCACAGTAAGTGTGGATTTTAAAACTTTTGATGTCCATTTTGTCTTCTAGTGGGGACTATAAGATTAATACCATTTTTTCCCTCTAGTAAGGAAAATTGGTTGGGCTGAGTTGAATAATCCTTCCTAAGGTTAAACACTCACACACATAACGACCCGTATCGTAAGTTAATCAGCCGTCATGTCTAAGAGTTTCTAAGAACTGTAAATTGTTAACAATACCTTCCACGGTATCGGAATCAAGTCAATAATATTGCACAACATGCAACGTGACGTTTTAATCCCATGATTTATTCATATGAGCACTCTATTGCCATGTCAATTGAGTGGATACTAATAGTAGCACAATGTAGGACGTGGCATAAACGCGAGAGTTCAATAACCTTTAATTATATACTACATTTTTTATAGTTACTTACATTATTGTGTATCAGATTGTTACTCGAAAGAGGTTGTTAACTTCGAGCTCGTGTTATCGCAATGGAAATCTTGTATTAGCGAATTATATCTAAGAAAATAATATGGTAACGAAGGTTTGTGAAAGAAATAACTACAGACACGCTATAGGTTCAACGTTTTACTATACTCGTATTTTCTGCTATTCAACAAAGTGATGAAGTAAAACAACCGCGTATTTTCCTTTTTATAGCTACCACTCTGTGCAAGAAAAGAATTCGTAGCGATAAAGGAAATGACCGCGAGCTTGCTACGAGCGCTACGCTTTTCGTAGCAGCTACGAGCTACGAGATCCGGAATGCAAACCTTCATAAGGAAAAAGTACCACTATATCAAATAGAGATACGACCGCATTTAGCCTGGGGGCCTCAGACATAGTCGTAGCACGACCTCATAAAACAATTTCTAGTATAAAAATATAGAAAATACACTGCAACGGTCGAGATTTTAAAGATAAAATCTTGGAGAGAAAAGCGCAGGGTGAGCGAAATTCATGCCAAGGTACCGTCGAGTGTCGTTGAAAGTGGATTACTGAATGTCAGCCAGATTTAATCTTATTGCACTGTTTATTTTATTTGTTGGAACGTATTTTCTGATATTTTTATGCGGTTTAGTTAAGACTTTAAGTTTGGTCGAGTCTTAACGGAGAATATAAAGTTATACCACGGTTGTTCTAGTACCATCTATGTATGTGTTTAATTTTCATTATAGTTTAGGGACTGAACTGGTCAAGTATGTACTTCTATTCAATAGTAATAAATTACAGGAAGATTTAAATTATTATTTTTTCACCACTATATCACATTTCATTTTAATTTCAATAATAGTCATAGCAATTATTGAAATTAAAATTTTATCAACCATTGATTCTTAGATGGTCATCGGGAACAAATTAAAACTTAAACCAACATCAAATTGCATGGAACTAACAAGTACTCAAAATATTACACATGACGAGGTCGCATAAACTGACACAACATCTTGCATGTTGCACGACACTAAAATTACTGCTGTTCTTTCACAGTACGTTTACTTTGGATTGGACATTACTGTTAAAATAACAATAATCTTTAGGCACGTAAAAATAAGGTTGCTTTTCGTTCTACCAAGACAAGTCAGTCAAACAACAGTGCTCTCTACACGGATTATAATAAGGTTATTGTTGGGTTTCTGCTGTCAGACGTAAACGAACTATGAAAGGGGTGTACTGATGTTCCATGTTCAAATAATAAATGTATGGCGGTCGGTCTCGTGACGGTTGTTGTTCTGAACGTTTTATATGCGGGTGGCTAAATGAAGTGCAATTTACTAACGTTGAGTTTATACGCGAAACTCATAGTGACCTTGTTGTGGAGTTTGAATTCTGTTTAAGTAAAAGGTTTTGCAAGGAGTTTTTATGCGTTCATTCATATTTACTCAAAAGTAAGTGTAAATATGAGTTAGGATTGAACGCGTGTAGGAATCATGTGAATAAAATTTTAAACGATTACTTATCAATATGTTCTGGTATAGTCAGTGAAATTATTGTCCCAAAACTTGCACTTCAAAGGACCTAAAACGCCACAGACGTCGCAATTAAGGTGGCCACATACTGGGCCCATGAAATGTAAACATGTACTATCGACACGAAAAAAAAGAGGACGTGAAATTATTTTTTGCGCGAAATAGTTACAAAATTAAATTGCTTGCAATATCAAAACTGTTACTTTCCATTTGTATGAAATGCCATCAAACGGAAAATTGGTGTAGGGTAGTTTTTTCTGTCTGTTCTAGAACAATATTTGTCTTTTTTAAACTTGCACGATCAGAACACATTATAAAACATATGAAGACGGGTATTTAGACGGGACGGGACGGGTTTTTTTTTTTTAGTGTTGTGTGCTGTCCTAGTGTGAACCGGCCCTAATTAACATTTATGAAGATCAAGTGAGGGTAGTTGAATAAACGCCTCACTTTGCTGTTGCGGTACCTCCAACACTTCAGTCACCCCGCGACCACGGCTGGTGCAATCCGGTCGAAACGTCGGACTTAAATTAAAGGTAAATTCGCGATAAATACCCGTCTTCATATGTTTTATAATATTTGTCTTTTTGACAAACCTTTTCATACCAGTCGTGAAATTATCACATTCATTTACACACAAACGAAAGAACACTTGGCGTGGAAATTGTGAATGGAAAACGTTTCCTTACAAAATAGCAACCGAATATTAATAAACCACTTATCTTAAATTCGTGTACCTGTTATGGTTGATCCTTTGTTATGCAAATAAACTAGTTTGTATTTATATGAACCTCTGAAATATACCATAGAAAGTAGGGGTAAACATTATAACTATTTACAGAATAGTCTGAACTGTACAAATAAACATTCCGGTTTATTGTTTGATACAACTTCCTCCACGGCCCCTGTACTATTTAATGGATCCTTCATTTGAGTGCGTCACCTTAAGTTCAACGGTATGACGTGTTTTTTCTCCCAAAAAAAAGTTGTTTCCCAGCAATTATTGCGTAGAGTTACTTTGTTTGATGTACAGAATGCTTGGTTGACGGCTTCGTGAGTCTGATTACACTCTGTATATGGCAAAAAACTCGTAGCCGATCCGCTACGGCGTAGCACCACTTAGACAAACCCGTAGCAGAAATAGATTACTAAGTTTTCACTTCTACCAGTCCTCAAAGACTGCCCCGCATGTTTTTTTTTTAATCGGGTCAATCAGTTTGAATGAATAATAATCAATTTAGATTCTTCTATAACAAAATTGCTATAATTATGTTTTGTTAGGAATAATGCCTAACAAAGTTTCTGATAAAAAACGAATTTCCAAGGTAACCAAAAACATTTGGCGACCATACAAAACAAAAACGTGACAAACGTGAAACAATTAAAAATACCCTTTTGAATTTGAGATCGAATTGTTACCGCGTCCCGTCAGATATTTTCACGAACAGGGGGAAAACGTGAATCATTGTCAAATAAAAGACAAAGCCACTCATTGCGAAAAAGGCACGTTTTTACGTCTATTAGCCATTACATAACTGCCTCGTTAGTATAGTGGTCGGAAACGTGACTAAGGAGCGCAAGGGCCTGATTTCGATTCCCAGATCGGGCCGTGTTTTTAGTAAGAAATCTCTCAGTAACAGTCGTCTTACGAGTCTACGATGTAGGAATCCGAATTTGTGTTGATAGCGAAATTCTCGCCCCCTTCATCATCAATATCATTTCAGCCGAAAGACGTCCACTGCTGGACATAGGCATCCCCCAAGTGTCGCCACATTGACCGGTCCCGTGCGACTCGTATCCAACGGATTCCAGCAACCTTCACCAGGTCATCGGTCCACCTAGTGGGAGGTCTTCCAACGCATCGTCGCCACTGCAGAACTTTTCGGCCCCATCGGCCATCCGTTCTGCGAGCGATGTGCCCTGCCCACTGCCCCTTAAGTTTGGCAATTCTTCGGGCTACGTCGGTGACCTTGGTTTTCTTGCGGATGTCTTCATTTCTGATTCGATCACGCAAGGAAACTCCGAGCATAGCCCTCTCCATTGCCCTTTGGGTGACTTTAAGCCTTTTGATAAGGCCCCTTACAAAGTAATATAATGTGGACGTACTATTAAGTACCCTTCTTCCTAACCCTTAAATGACTACAGGCATAATGTTATGCTAAAACCATTACTGTAGGACGTAAGTGACTCTCAGCATATCGATTTCTAGGATACAGAGGTCGTTTCATGTTATTGTGACGTTTTATGGGTAATAACCGGCATTTTGCGTTTAATGCGAATATGCAGACGTTATGGAGTGTCTGGGTTTATATGAAAGTCACTGGCTGTTTGAAATTCAGGTCACATGAAGGATGTTTAACGACTAAAATCAAGTAAGTGTGTCTACTGTTCTATAAAATCTAGCTGGAAAATGGTGGTTGTAAATCTTTATTGTCCTCTTATTTTACTGTTGTGTGTTGCCAGTGAGTACAATATACGGGACCGAAACGTGGTTGCTCACAATGGGCCTCATCAGAAGGCTTAAAGTCACCCAAAGGGCAATGGAGAGGGCTATGCTCAGAGTATCCTTGCGTGATTGAATCAGAAATGAAGACATCCGTAAGGTTACAGATAGTTTATAACCTGGAGTAACACATATTATTTTTTAACCCCCGACGCAAAAACGACGGGGGTTTATGAGTTTGACGTGTCTGTGTGTGTTTGTGTCTGTCTGTGGCATCGTAAATCCCGAGCGGATGAACCGATTTTGATTTAATTTTTTTTGTTTGAAAGCTGAATTAGTTGGGAGTGTTCTTAGCTATGTTTGATAAAAATCAGTCCAAGATTTTTTGTCTTCTTTACCATTCCTGGGAATCATGTAGTTACGGAGATATTGGGGGTCAAAGTTCCAACCTGACAAATTCTTTTAAAATATGTACAAGTTTTTACTTCAAACACCTTCACGACCCCCGTACTTTTAAATGCGCACTTTTTTCACAACACACACAGCGCACAATTTTTTCGACAATTCAAAAGTGCCCGTTATTGGCCTACTTGAAATAAATGCTTTGATTTTCATTTTTTGCACAATGTTTTGAGTGCGTTACATTGAGTTCTACCACAAAACATCATTTTTCACCCCAAACAAAAAAGTCGTTTCCCAGCAATAATTTTTGCGTAAAGTTACTTAGTTTGATGTACAGAATGCTTGGTTGACGGCTTCGTGGTGAGTCTGTTTACATCCTGGATGAAAGTCTGGTGTCTGTCCGCAGTGCGGTTTACAGTCCAGTCCGCTCGACTTGACCGCACTTTTACGGTTTATTGGTACCTGCGGCTACGCTTTGGTATTTCATCTATTCTCATTCAATTTTGAACGTCGGTCATAAGTTTTGCCTACGAAAGAATGTAGTACGCCCTACCATCTACGCGGCTACGCTATCGAATTTCGGTCCAAGAAGTTGAAATACTTCAGATACAATCTATGCACGAGCGTGAAGCGGTGACGTGGTTCATAGAAATCTGGCGTAGTAAATACTGCGTAGTATTGCGTAGTACATAATCTGAATTAGTAGCTCTTTAAACAATAATTCTAAAAGTATTAGGATGGATGAGCAAGAACACATAGACGCATTTAATCTTGGCGTCACGAATCCGTTTGCCAGGTGTATTATTTTGTTGCTAAAACAGGTGTAGTGTTGGTGTGAGCAGATCGTTGTTGCTACATAAAACTAAGAGAAAAAAGAGAGAATAATATATTGATACGATACTAGTGACCCCGGTTTCGCACGGGTAGAACTAATCTATAGCCGATGACTTCTGGAGGATGGATGGGGCGGTCATGAGAGTTTTATGTAGATATCTGCTAAACCTTAAGGTTTAGCAGATATCTACATAAAACTAGGGTGAAGTAGACAGCACATCAGGCTATATTTGTTTTCCGCTCACAGGCTCTTACTATAATAGTTTAGAGTTGAGTAATTTGTAAGTTAAGTACCCACTTATCTGAGGAACTACCAATGATGGGAAATATTGAGGCAGAAAAAGGGTCTTAATAAAAGTTATGTATTAAGATATTTCTTGTTGTACGATATAAAGGCTCCACCACACAGGCACGTTATTATCGCTCGATTGCATCGCGTGCGTTATTGCGATAATGCGTCCCGATTCCTTGCACACAACTGCGTTTTTATCGTTCGATTATTCCATTTCGTATTCGTGTTTTTGGCAGGTTTTTTACCTCATGTCGGACAGATTCGCCATTTTTGCATGCAATATTGCAGGACGCAGAAATGCAAGCATCCTATTTCTGTTGCGTCGTTCTTATCGCAGCAGTGTCTAACTTCGTAGTCATCCTAACACATAATGTACTAAAAACATATCGCAATAACGCAAGCAATATTATCGACCTATAATAACGCGTCTGTGTGGAAGACCCTATAAGGACCAACTTTTTAGCAAAGTTTTTAGGCAGGCTCAATATGGATTGCCCGACCACAAACTGCGTGTTGTGCGTGTCGATTCGAAGAAAGGATTTAGGAGCCGTACTTCATAAAACAATTCATAATTAACTTCCTAACTCACGGCATCGAAGTAAAATACATAATTAACTGCAGTTTAACAGGTTACTTTAATATTAATTGCTATGTCGGGACGCTGCTTATCTCTGCACCGCAGGGACTCTTTTTAATGGATGTCGCTAATTACGAAGACATTTTGTATTTTGGACACTATTAGCAACCTTACCCAGGTTGAGTGAGCCGTTGAGGCTTTTTTGCAATCACTTGTTGGGTTTTAACTAACCTAACGGGGGGGTGCCCCAAGTCCCGATTATGGGGGCAGAGAATACTTCCGTATGTTCAGTTGACAATAATTCGAGACTTTACAATATCGCTAGAGAGAAACACGTTATATTGTAATATAACGTATTTGACAATTTTACGGTGACTTAAACCTACGCGAGCACAAATCACAAGCGGAACGTGAACTTAGAGAGAAAACTGGGAGAAACGTAATAAAAAATATAATTGCACCGGAACTTAATATTGCTAAACATTGCTCTAAATATCAAGCAGTGGAATTAATTAATTAATTGTATTTAATAAGTTGCCTACTGATTTAAGATCATTGATTTACAAAGGTACTCTATTCAAAGCCAAACTTAAAGCATTCCTGTTATATAAATGTTTATATTCTATATCTGAATTGGTGACTAGTGATGGTGAATAGTTTATATATTTAGTAATTTACCCTTTTGACATTAAATATTTACTTATTTCAAGACATTGATCGATTTTAGCTTTTTATAGAATAGATTTATAAGAATTTGACATGATAATATCAAATTCATTTCATTTCTTTGTTACTATTTACAATCTATTGACATAATATTTATTCATAATTGATTGTTTTTTAACCGATTTCAAAAAGAAGAGGTTCTCAATTCGTCGGAACCTTTTTTTTTTGTTCCCCGATTACTCGAAGATGGCTGGAGCGATTTGAATTATTCTTTTTTTGTTTGAAAGGGTATACTTCCCAAGTGGTCCCATAATCATCAAGTCGGGATCTGATGATGGGATCCTGGAGAAATTGAGAGAACTCTTCTAATTTTATAGGCACACTTGATGTGATTTAGGTAGTTTTTGGAAGAATACTTTTTTAAAGTGGTCCCATTTCAATTTGGTGTAGATCTGATGAAGAACTTTGGAGATAGGCAACGGAACTCCTCAATAAATGATAGCAAATGGACTGGGATTGCTGAAATCTCATGTCTATCTATTGTTTACATCAGTTCATAATATAACATCACGCCTCTACGCTGTGAAGGGGTAAGCAAAAGTGAACCACTAAAAAGTGAAAAATAAAAACATTTTTACAAAAAATAAAACCGACTCCAAAAAAAACAAAAACGTGAAAAATAACTTTAGCTTCAGAAGTGGGTGACAAAAAACTAAGTAAATCGATCAAACAAAGGTCACCGACTTCTGAAGCTAAAGTTATTTTTCACTTTTTTGTTTTTAGCTGTAATATATTAATGAATATACTACTTATTTCAAACACAATGCGAATTGTTATATAAATAAATAAATAAAATAAATAAATGGGCTCGCTCCCTTTTACATGGGACTTCAACAAAATGTGGGTTTACTATAGGTACACGTCTGCTTAAGTCTTGAAGGATTATAGGCGTAATGTTATGATAACAGAGTTGCGATAGTGAGTAGGTGGTTCTTACACCTACAGTGAGCTAAAATAAGAGTGTCTCAATTACCTGTGTTTTCCTTATAAGACAGTAATTGATGATTACTTTCCAAAATAACTTGCGGAGGTGGAAGCCCGAAGGCACACGAGGCAATAATAAGTATTTATTATTAGTTACCTCAATTACTGGGTTAATTTCGTCTTCATTTTATATATCTACGAAACAAATTAAGCAATTTATCGTTTGTGTCTCAAGAATTTTGGTAGCGAGACTCAAGAATTTTGGGAAAATTTTCCAAGTTACGCAATTTGTAAATTAAGTGTCCGTGAATTTGCAAAACTTTTTGAACAACAGCTAATTCCTAAAATGTAAATTATAAAAACAGTTTCCACACAAAATGAACACCAATTAAAAGAGCACACCCAACATTACTTTTAATTTTAATAATACCGTGTACCACATAAATAGTTTGCTAACTAATTAGAACCATGCATGTCGCACAGAAAAGCTGGTCGCAATTAAATTTGCAATTGAAAGCAGGTGCTACACCCCTGCAGGTGGCAGGAAGGGGTGGTCGAATGCAGCGGGCGTTTCAAGGACACGCGTGACGTAATATCCGCACGTTCCTGGCTAGGGTTGCCAAAAGTACAATTTGTCAAATTTCATTAATAGATTTTCAACTTTATTGCTAAAGCAGGACGAAGGTCTCTTCTAGGTGAAGGACGGATCCGGACCTCGGGACCATTCCTAACAAAGAAACATTTAAGCCCACCTATTTTATAGTTCCCCTAATAGAGTTAGTTAGCAGCCCTAGCTCATGCACGTGGAAAGTAAATGTCGGTGTAAATTCATAACCTATTATTAATTACGTTAGTATTCAAAGTATGCCTGATAGCCTGCTGCCTGACTATAACTATACCTATAGCGAAGTACCTAAGCACCTGGGTGTTTTTAACCCCCGACGCAAAAACGACGGGGTGTTATTTATTTATTGACACACCAACGACTTATTCACTAACTCATTACTTATTTATTAATATAATCAACGTTCATGTATGAAAGAATAATATCTGCATAATATAATCTATGTACCTACTACGTAAAATCGTGCATGAAATCAGGGACTCAAACTGTAACCGTAATGTGTTTTTAAAACAGTTTCAACAGAAAACACTATTAGATGTAACAGATACAATAATGTTACCGAATCAAACCTGTAACCTTTTATATGTGTTAATAAGTGTTAATATGTGTGACTGAAATAATCAGTTTTACAACAGACTGCGACTAGATTTCGGCTGTCCAATGGCAACGCTGAGTTTACCTGTTAAACACTTATTAACACTGTTAAACTTTTTATATCTGTTACAGATATGTTACGGTTACACTTTTGTGAGTGTTTTGGGTTAACACATTGAAAACACATTTATAAGTGTTACATATTTGATTCTGTTACCAATTCAACATGTAACACTTATAATTCTGCAACCTTTATGAAGGTGTTTTTAAGTCCCTGCATGAAATCATGCTATTACAGATATAATTGCGAATGCATCTTACGTTAGGTGTGTGAGAAGTTAATTCAGCCACTAATTTTATCTTATCGACCGGGAAACACCTGAATAAGGGAAAGAAACGGTAACTGTGGCAGAAAAAGGGGAGACCCTATACCCAGCGGTTGGTGACCCGGGCTGATATCATGATGATGATGATCTGGAAAAACGTATAAGACTATTAACAATAGTTGAACAAGTTAAATTAAATTAAAAGTTTAAAAAATCCCCGACACAATGTACTAAAAGTTTAATGGAAAATAATTCGTTAATTCGCCATTTTCTGGTGGAGGCCATCTTGGACTTTTAATTTATTATAGTGTATTTTACTAGTCAAGCCCTTTCATTTGATACCCATAGTGTGGGAGTTGTAGAATAAATATGTAATCCGCCATCTCGTGGCGGCGCCAATTTAGACTGATTTTATATCAAACATAGCTAAGAATACTTCCGACTAATTCACCTTTCAAACAAAAAGAAATAATATCAAAATCGGTTCATCCGTTCGGGAGCTACGATGCCACAGACACACACACAGACACGTCAAACTCAAAAACGTCGTTTTTGCGTCGGGGGTTAAATATGCAAAGCTTGTGTTTTGTTCGGCTGAGGGGCTCATTAATTCCCTTGATCACATAAGATTCCAGATAAAATTATCTCAAAACTAGTTTATGATCGCGGCTTAGCCCAACTGGAGTTTGTTCATGTCCAAACTAACAACAATAGTTATTTGTGCAACAAGAGAATTTTGAATCCCGAATAAACGAAGGATTCTATAGTTGAATCACGAGCGTAGCGAGTGATTCTAAGTTAGAATCCTGAGCGTAGCGAGAGATTCAAAGACACGAGATGCAAATAACTTTGGTCTCGTGTAACACATACAACTTTTCACCTCAGCAGCGAGAACATAATACCTAAACAATACAAAACATACATCAAAACAGTACATACAACAACATACACACAATTACGACATACTACGTAGGTACAACATAGTGAGATATAAAATAATGTACAGATATTAAATAATTTACAGATATTCACCGCGAGACTTTTCAGGCAGGAAATTTAATTCTGTATTTTTATATTATGCTTCAATTCTTCGGGTGTTAAATAGCACATATCCTTTTATTGCACTTTGTAGTTAGCTTACATTGATCTTATTTTTGCTAGCGTAACATAATTTAAACAATAAATAAAACGAGCGTGTCGGGCCACGCTCAGTGTAGGGTTCCGTAGTTTCCCGTCCGTCACATTATGTGTTCAATCCAATCCGATTTTAATAATTATTTTTTTGTTTGAAAAAAGATACGTTCAGGATAATAAAATATGTAAACAAAGTTAAAAAAAATGCTGGCATATACGATTATACTACAAACTTGGTCCAGAGATTATTTTGTACAACTTTTTGTCTTTTTTGTCCTTAAACTTGTTTCCATCCAAGTTCAAAATAATTTTCCTAGAAAGTCCTTATAAAGTTCTACTTTTCAGGTTTTTTTTCATATTTTCTAAACTTATGGTTCAAAAGTTAGAGGGGGGGTGGGACACATTGTTTTTTACTTTTGGAGCGATTATTTCCGAAATTATTGACATTATCAAAAAATGATTTAGAGATTAAGAGAGGACGGACGGACGGACAGACATGGCGAAACTATAAGGGTTCCTAGTTGACTACGGAACCCTAAAAAAAGAAATCCGCGATTTTTTTTAAATGCGTTCTGAAACTACACTCGCGGTATTCTGTCTCAATATAAAGATTGTTAAAACTATAAATAAATAAGTAGATACATGATAAACTTCGTATTTTTTCAACCGACTTCTAAAAAGAGGAGGTTCTCAATTCGTCTGTATTTTTTTTTTTTTTTTTTGTGTTTGTTACCTCAGAACTTTCGACTGGGTGAACCGATTTTGATGATTCTTTTTTTATTTGAAAGCTGGTGCTTCCCGTTGGGTCCCATTTTAATTTGTTGAATATCTGATGCTGATCTTCGGAGATATACAATGGAACTCTTCAAAAATAGACGGCAAATCTGCAGTGATTACTGCATCCGCTTGTAGGTTCATTGTTTATACTACATCATGACGTAACATCACGCCTGTATGCTCTGAGGGGGTACGCAGATGTGTACAATATACCCAGATTTCGACAATGTTTGTTACGTCAGAACTTTCGACTGGGTGAACCGATTTTGATGATTCTTCTTTTATTTGAAAGCTGGTGCTTTCCGTGTGGTTCCATGTCAATTTGGTTAAGATCTTACTCTGATCTTCGGAGATATAAATGGAACTCTTCAAAAATACACGGCAAAGCTGCAGTAATTGCTGCAATCGCTTGGTTGTTTATTGTTTATACAACATCATGACGTAATATCACGCCTGTATGCTCTGAGGGAGTATGCAGAAGTGTACAATACACCCAGATTTCGACAGTTAGACGTGTAAAGTTCCATTTAATGGGATCCCGGAGAAATAGAGGTAACTCCTTAAATTTATAGGCACACCAGAAGCGGTTTGGGTAGTTTTAGGAAGAGTACTTTCTCGGAGTGATCCCATTTCAATTTGATAAAGATCTGGTGACTTCGGAAGATAGGCAACGGAACTCCTTAATAAATGATAGCAAATGTACTGGGATCGCTGAAATCTCACGTCTGTCTATTGTTTACAGTTCATAACAAAAAATCACACCGATACGCTGTGAAAGGGTAAGCACATGTGAACCACTAAAAAGTGAAAAATAAAAACTTTTTGCAAAAAATATAACCGACTTCACACAAAAAAGTGAAAAATAACTTTAGCTTCAGAAGTCGGTGACAAAAAAAAAACGAAATGAATCAAACAAAGGTCACCGACTTCTGAAGCTAAAGTTATTTTTCACTTTTTTGTGTGAAGTCGGTTATATTTTTTGCAAAAAGTTTTTTCTTCAACATTCTTCATCTTGATTTAATTATAAAAAATGTAATTCGATCATTTGAAATGCAACAATTTTTCATTATAACACATAATATACAATATTACGATTCACAATACCGGTATCCGAACGTTTTATTGTTTTTTTTTCTTTTTTGGGCCTACTAGAATTTCGAATCGACTTGTTTCTATCGAAGTGAAAGTGACAGAACAAAGTTGAAATGTTTCGAATTTTGTGAGTAGACTTGCACAGTTCTCGATATTTAAAAAAAAATAATTAAAAAGTTACTTTGTCTCACGCTCGCAGCAAAATCGAACTTTGCTCACTGTCTCTGTAAACAGCAAAACCTGCTTGTCTGAGGTGCTGATGTGAAAAAATCTTATATGTTAATCCAGGTAATACCTACACCATCTGTGTGCCAAACATCTAAATCCGGTTTTTGCGTGTGTTTTCGCTATCACGCAAAAACCGGAAAGTTTGTGAGGATGGATGGATGGATCCTCACAAACTTTCGCATTTATAGTATTAAGTCACAAAATCAATACTTAGGTAAGATTAGCAACAATAACAATAATAGTCCGCGCCACGAGCAGCTATCATTTTTGTTAACAAAGAATTTCTACCAAGTTACGTAGCGTCAATTCAATCAACAATAATAATATAATAATCCCAAATTCAATCAACTCGAATTATCATACGTGTAATATGAAACTAACGAGCAATGTCACTTGGTCGGGTTAAATTTTTGCGGAGCGCTGTCGTCTAATGTTTAATGGTACTGGAACGCATCTGACATCTTGGAACGTAAACATTTGGCCGCCATTTTCAAGAAAGTTCACGCTGACGCTGTTATTTTTTTTTATTTTAACTAAAGGTTGTGTGTTTACAAAATGTATAGCTTCAAATCAGTTTGGCGTGGCGGGGACTATACAAATAACCAACACTGTCGGATCCTACATAAGAAGGAATTTTAATCAGTTGCGAGCTTTTCCTCTGGGACTCTATGTGAATTAGCTGGGAATATCCGTGTACCTGAGCGAGAGTTCCGTTTTGTGAACATTCGTAATTATTATGAAGGCAAATATGCTGGATATTACGTAACTGAATTTTTTTGGCCCTTTGTTACCTAACTGTAATTAATTTTGTCGCAATTAATAAATGCTTTTGTTATCTTTATCTAGTTATTTTGTGTTTTTAGAGTAATGATTTTTTGTTAATTAAATTCATTTTATTTGTGAAAGAACACATATTAAATTCACATGTAATGTGCAATCCAACAATTATTATAAAATGGCTAGAAAAGCAGAAGTACGTAAGTGTTATTTCTTGAACAATTCATGACCACGTTACAATTCTTCAAATGAAAACCATGAGTCCGCAATTTTCCCTTCCTAATGCTTTTTACAATTCGCACATTTTGTGGTAAGGAATGGGTTCATTCGATATCTAACTGATGAAAACTGATTGTATGGCCTAAATTATGGGACTGAAATCGTTGAAAGCAAATTTTATGGAAGGTCCCTTTTCAAGGGGTTCCATTGCGATACGACCAGTCGGATTTTTGTGGGAATTCATATGTTTGAAAAGACATATGATTTGTACGAGTAAAGATTTTTCTGAAAATAAAATTAAATGCACCATCAACAAAAAGGAAAGGCAATAAAGGTTTAATCAAACCTCATTTTTATTTTCTTAATAGAAGCATACGTACACTAAAATTCTACCATCCGTCCATTAAAGCAGACCAGGTCTTGCAGCATAGGTAAAGTTGTAACTTTACGCTCACCAAATCTCACCGTCGCTTTTAGGATTCCAAATCGGACAGATAAGGATTCTATGAATGACGTATGAGCTGAACGACGAGAAGTAAGATGTATGAACGTCTTTATTCTAAGAGTAGAAGATAGCGATGTCGAGACAGGTAATCGAATATTTATGACCTGTACGAGAAAGCATTAATATCTCTTTACTGTTCCACGAATATTCCCTTTGTCATTCACATGCCATGTCAGACTCGTTTGATAAAACTCAGTTACCCACATATTCGGGAACGCTCTAATTTTTAGCACCTAGCAGCAACGTATTTTATTTTCTGTTTTTATTTTTTGAGCCAAAAATTGCATGGCATTTTACGGCCTCGCCTGAGAGCAGTCAATATTCAGAGCAATTCCGACCGTGAACGTTTAAATTTTGTTTTAGCACGTCATTTGCGCAGGTATTCGTAATGAACGAGTGGTCATAAACAAACAGAAAACTACGAACCTTTGATTCTTTTGACCTTTTATGTGTTAAGCATTTTGGTGGGTTCATTATTGCAGGCGGTATTTAAGAATATACCCTAAATAAAGGCGCTAGGGCATTTTGGTCTCTGACAGATTCTTTCCAACCTTTCATACATTACTCGATGTTTCTTATGATCGGTCGTCCTTCATGCAGACATACAAAAACATCCTCCAGACACATTTATCTTTTAGATTGCGTAGCAAAAACGCCTGCTAGTTAAGTCTAGTTTGACCTAGATTTAGACAAATGGGATTAAATGGATACAATGTTTGAAAATGATTTGACAAGAAAAGAAGTGTCTGATGAGATGACGGAAAATATAGAAGTATGGATGAAGAAGACATGCTGCGCCGACCTCAAATAAATTGGGATAACTTATCCCAATTATTCCGGATAAGGGCAAGAAAATGATGTTGATTTTTTTTAATAGTAAAAAAATATTGATATTGCGTACACTATCACATAAGGCAACCCGTTACACGGATAAATAAATAAAAATATGACGCGTAATTTAAACAATACGTTTATTTCTGACGGTTTCTTACATACGAGTACTCGTACCTGTAGTTAATAAATTTAAGATTTTCACTTTATTTTGTTTTGCTAGCCTCCCAGTAGATTTTCACTTACTCATTGAATTTTAAACTACATCCGCAAACGCTAGGAATGCTAGGATCTGTCTACAAATCACTACGATTCAAGCTTAACCACTTTTCATAAAGCACAAAACTGAGCTTCAAAGAAACAGACAAATTGAAATCTTTTTCATCCAGGCATCTTAATTTCTTTTTCAAGTTTCAACCTAGTTGGAGTTTCATTTAAAGAATTAAACTGGGTAGGAAGGCAGGTAGAAAGGCGAGAATTTATATCTCCTGGATTAATGTTCGTTGCTACCTCAATTGGTGTCGGAGACTTCGTACCTTCGTTTGCTGAATTATTACTTCGCTCGGTGGTTTGGCAAAATGTATTGGGATGTCGCCTTTGTCTCGGGGGACGACATAAACCAGGTATCTACTAAAACTGGGAGCAAATGAAGGTACCTACAGAGATCTCGTTGGTTGTTTTTGAAACTTATAGCTCTTTTTGGGCACACGCCTTGTCAGCTAGGATGTGTTCCAATTTTGGCATAGAGGTGAATATTGAATGAAGTTAAAGTTAGAAAGCAATGCAAGTTTTCACGAACACATAAAGGGTAAAACACCTCTTAACGAAGCCGAAAGGCACTTGTTCTCTTCGTTATATCGATATTTTTTTGTTCTACACCATACCTTCTAGTTACGGAGATCCCAATATCTCCGTCCTCCGTCAAAGTTTTTGACAAGTTTTTTTTGAAATACAAGTTTTTATTGTAAGATTTTTACTTCAAATACCTCCACGAGCCCCGTTCTAAAAAAAAATTGTTTCCCAGCAATAATTTTTGCGTAAAGTTACTTAGTTTGATGTACAGAATGCTTGGTTGACGGCTTCGTGATGAGGTGGTTTACACCCTGTATAAATGCCTTAGAAAAAGCACACTGTTTTTCAAGGTATGGTATGGTTCAGCGGTAAGAGCTGGATTCCGACGATATATTAGGGATTTTTATAAGAGCGAGAATGGTGCAGTGATAGCCTAGTAGTATGATCGTCGGACTGCCAAGTCACAGATCTCATATTCGAACCAAAACACACACCTCTGATTTTTCGGAATAGCGTAAAAAAGCGTAGGTATTGTATAATTATCACTTAGTTCAGTTAAGGAAAATATCGTGATGAAACCAGCATTCCTGAAAGATATTTCTCTACAACATGAAAAGTCAGAGGCCGCCCAGGCCTTAAAACTTTCATACAACAAAAAAGTAAAAAAAAGGGAGCGAAAATGGGTAAATACCAGTTAAGACTTCTTCGAGTTGCGAATAGAGATGTATGTACCCCGATACTCATCAATCACGCTTGCGTGTCGATGCGGATATGTCAACTTGACAGCCAGAGGCCTAAGTAGCCCTTATCGCTGTATCAGCTGATGGAGAGGGAAACTGCGATGAGACATACCGTATCTAGCTGTATGTCACGAAGATAAACTTAAGTTTAGCGGGCTAAACTTAGGTTTATTCGCAACGCCTTGGCTAAAATCTTTTGGAAGGTGGAACCTTCGTAGAGCCGATTTTTTTATTAGGGTCAGTTAGGGTAGAACCCATGACCAACCATGTCCGGTTCGAGATGGTAGCAGTTTCTAAGCTAGAGCACCCCGCCAAAATAGGTTAGTTTAGATCTGTGGCTGCACGCGTGTAGATTGAGTGATCCCCTGTAGCGGCTAACAAACGCTACATCCGCGTACGATATTATAAAGGACTAGCTTCTGCCCGCGACTTCGTACGCGGATCCTGTTGCTTATGCCAGCGACAACGGGGTCGTCGAAGATCTGAAACATCTGATGTCGAATTCTAAGAACCCGGGGACGGGAAAATAACGGATCTTTCCCACCTGAGCAACACATACCATTTGTTTCTTTTTGCCATTTAACAGCTTCACAAAAAGTACAATTTTTAGCCATACCTCCGATGGCGGAATATGTGGCGTATTCAATCATAGGAGACGTAAATGCACTCCGTGCCTTATCAACCCAAGGAAGGTCGCCATGCCCTTTTTTTCGGTTGGGAAATAATCAAATAACTTCTCCAACTCTGGGCGGAGCGGGAGGGAGTGTCAGATTTTTACTGACTAAAACCCATCCATGTTCCTTCCTCGCCCTTTACGTTCCAGGGCCACGATATCTCTTTCGAACAGTCCCGCAGCCCCGGCAGGCTTCGACCTTTGCGGGCCCCTCCCTTTATGCTGACATCTCTTTGAGGCGCACGTGGAACACGAACGCGCCGTCGACACGGCAGGTCGCCATGCCCTACGGCTATATCTTGAGACACATCCGGTTTTTCAGATGATATCGACATTCTGTTCAGAGAATGTCGACGTCGATCAGAATTCAAACGTTCGTTCAATGAACGTGCATCGCGCATCACGCATCACGTTCATCACTCGTTTCAAAAGACCTGTTAGTAGATGTGCGAATACGCTGAAAACTCAAGCCTGATTCTGTATCGGTAAACATTTCGGATTCGCTCACGATCAGCGGCCAGTCGCGCATCACGTTCCGCACTTGTCTCTAAAGACCTAGAAGAAGCTATGCGTAGATACGCTGAGAACTCAAGCGCAATTCTCTATCCGTGAAAGCGACCTTAGAAAGGATGGCAAGGCCCCGATTACGGCATACGGATTTACCGGTGTTCTCCGGTGGTGTGAACGAGTGGTTGCCGTTTAAGGCGGCCGTGAACGACACCACCAACATGTACAACATATCGCCAGCTGAGAACATACAGCGATTGAGGAGCTGTCTCAAGGGAGAGGCAAGAGAGGCGGTGTCCGCCCTCCTACATACTGCCACCAATCCAGAAGTCATCATGAAGACACTCGAACAATGTTTCGGACGACCGGAAGTACTCATCGACCGCGCCATCGAGGAGTTGAAGAAGATGACGAAGCCCACGGCATCAGCCGCCGACTTAAATAACTTCGCCATCAAAGTACAAAACACCGTAAACGTAATTAAATCGGTCGACCGAAGGAGATACTTGTATAACCCGTTATTAACTCGTGAAGTGCTAGAAAAGTTAAGCCCCCATATAAGGTCAAGATGGTGCGACTTTGCCTGTGACAACGACGACACAACGGAGCCGGAGATAGTAATGCTGTCCCATTTCCTGATGCGGGAAGCGGATAGGGCGTTGCGATACTCGTACGCCCCTCCCACCAGCGCCGCAACCGCCAGCCAGAAAAGGGAAACCAGACAACCGGTGACAGCAAAGAAGAAGGCCAGCCCCGTCTACACAGCCGTCGACAGCCAGGAGGAAAAAGGTCGGTGTCTTAACTGTAAACAAGATCACGTGCTAACAAAGTGTCCCAAATATAAGGAAATGAGTGTCAAGAAGCGGTGGGAGTATATCAAGGCCAACGGCATATGCTTTAGATGTGCCGAGAGGAAACACTGGCGATATAGGTGTAAGGCGAAGCCGTGCGGCGTAGGCCAATGCCGCCGGCCTCATCACGCCTCCCTCCACGAGGAGAAGGAAGGCGCCAAGGAAGAAGCGACGACCGCGAAGGCTACCGCAGAGCCCAGCAAGGAAGAAGCGGTACTGTCGGTAGCGACCAAGCTCGCCGCCGACCAGAAGAAGGTACTGCTGAAGATGTGCCCCATCATAGTCACCGGGTCACGGGGGGAGGTTATGACGTATGCGTTGTTCGATGAAGGAGCAACCGTCACCCTCATTGATGAAGACCTGGCGACCAGAGTAGGAGCTGAAGGGACTTCACGCCCGCTACGTCTGTGCGGCGTGAACATGTCTTCAAAGGAGCAGGACAGCAAAGCGGTAAGGGTGCGGGTCAGAAGCATCCGGAAAGACGGTCAGTCGCACGAGCTTCGAGCAAGGACCATCAAGGACTTGAGGCTCCACCAACAATCCATCCCAGAAACCCTGCTGGAATACAAGCACCTGCGAGACCTGCCAAGAGAGGAAGTATGTTACGAGCAAGCTCGTCCAGGACTCTTGGTAGGCACAGACCATTGGGAGTGCATAGTGACCAGGGAACTGCGAGTCGGTGGCTCAGATCAGCCAGCCGCATCACGAACGAAGCTGGGATGGGTGGTGCACGGAACAGCACCACGAAGCGTCATCACGCAAGAAGAAGACGTGCTGCACGTCATCGAGACCGGGAGAGGAGACGAGCAACTACACGATCTAGTCGAAGCACACTTCAGGATTGAAGCCTTGGGCGTCGCCAAGAAACCCCGCGTGAACGAAGCGGACCAGAGGGCGGCGACCATCGTAAAGAGGACGATCAAGAAGATCGACGAAGGCTACGAGGTGGGGCTGCCGTGGCGGACCGATCATGTGGTCATGCCCTCAAGCTACGGAGCAGCGCTGAGACGACTCAAGAAGATCGAAGAGAAGATGGATGCGTCACCGGACTTTGCCGTGCAGTACACCACGCAGGTCAAGAACCTACTAGACAAAGGATACGCAGTACCATGCGACGGAAACGAGAAGGAGAGTAACGTCTGCTGGTATCTGCCTCACTTCGCCGTGCAGAATCCGAACAAACCTGGGAAGCAGCGACTAGTCTTTGACGCGGCGGCGACGAGCTACGGAAAATGTCTCAACGACGAGCTGCTGGAAGGTCCAGATCTACTGCAGTCCCTGCCGGGAATAGTATTCCGGTTCCGAGAGCGGGCAGTGGCAGTCACCGCGGACATACAGGAGATGTTCCTGCGGGTGAGGATAAGACAGGAGGACCAACCGGCTCAGCAATTCCTGTGGAGAGAACAAGACAGGACGTCAGCCCCGCGCCACTACAAGATGAGAAGCATGATCTTCGGAGCAGCCAGTTCCCCATACATGGCTCATTACGTCCGAGATTACAACGCGGAGCTTCATGGCGGAGACTATCCCAGGGCCTTGGAGGCCATAACCAAGAACCACTACATGGACGACCTGGTGGCAAGTTACAGCGATCCAGAGGAGGCGTGGAAGGCAGTCGAAGAGACAAGAAAGGTACATGCAACCGCCGGCTTCACACTGCGAGGTTGGAGCTCCAGCGAGGCGACGGTTCTGCGCGATGTACCCCAGACGCTACACACCACCGCCCCAACGCAGTTAGGAGGGGAGCAGCCTGAGAGCAAGATACTTGGGCTGTACTGGAACGCGGAACGAGACGAACTCGGATTTAACACATCCATGAACCGAGTGCCGTCCGAAGTAAGAGACCGAACCCGTGCGCCCACCAAAAGGGAGGCACTTAGCGCAGTAATGTCCATCTACGACCCGCTGGGGCTATTGAGTCACTTCACAGTGCGAGCGAAGATAGTACTCCAGAGCCTGTGGCGCCTACAAACAACGTGGGACACGCCTATTCCGGAGGAAGAGAACGAGCTCTTCGCGGCCTGGCTAGGTCAGCTAGAGGAAGTAAGCAGACTGCGGCTACCCAGATGCTACCTCAGAAAGAAAACACAGCGCATCGAACTACATGTGCTGTGCGACGCAAGCGAACAAGCGTACGCGACTGTAGCATACTGGAGGGCGACGTACGAAGATGGAAGCACAGATGTCGTGCTGGTCGCGGCCAAGGCAAAAGTAGCACCGCGGCGAGCCCAGACAATACCACGTCTGGAGCTGCAGGCAGCGATGATAGGAGCCCGACTCGCCGAAACCATCAAGAAAGAACACCGCATCGAGATCGACAGTACGACCTACTGGTCGGACTCCTCTACGGTGATCCACTGGATCCATCACGACATGAAGAGATACACGCCGTTCGTCGCGCACAGACTCGGGGAAATCGCCGAGCTCACCAGCAAGGAGGAATGGCGCTGGGTGCCGACGGAGCACAACGTGGCGGATGACGCCACTCGACTCACCGACGCGCCGATCTGCGCGACCGACCGCTGGTTCCGCGGGCCGAGTTTCCTCCGCCTGCCGGAAGGGGACTGGCCCGGGACGCCGGCGTCGGAAGACACCGAAGAGGAGGTCCTGCACATTGTGCCGGGCCCTGAACGAGACAGCTGGCTGCCTGATCCCGCCCGCTTCTCAAAGTATGAGACGCTGGTGCGCGCTGCCGCGCGCGTGCTCGCATTTATTGATGCGTGCCGCCGCGTCTCGCCTCGACTGGAGCATCGGCACATAGAACGCGCCGAGAAGGAGCTCCTGCTGAAAGCCCAGCAGGACAGCTTCACCGAAGAGATGGAGAGAATCCGGTCTGCACGCCCCGTCCCCAGGACGAGTCGGCTGTACAGACTGGATCCCGTAATCGAAGACGGCCTATTGCGCGTGCGAGGACGAATTGAAGCCTCTAACGTGCCCGTGGAGGCCAAGCGACCCATCATTTTGGATGGTCGCCACCGAATAAGTAGGTTAATTGTGATGCGCGAGCATTGCGCCGCTGGGCATGCCAACAGGGAACGAGTTACAAACGACCTACGGCAGCGCTATTGGATCATCCACTTGCGACCCACGGTGCGAGCCATTGAAAAGGCCTGCACGTACTGCCGGAGACTGCGAGCAACGCCACAGCCGCCGGCCACGGGAGACCTGCCTCGCGCCCGCCTGGACCCCTTCCACCGCCCGTTCACCAACTGTGGTGTGGACTATTTCGGGCCTATGATGGTGAAGGTGGGCCGGCGTCGAGAGAAGCGATGGGGTGCGTTATTTACGTGCCTCACCTCCCGCGCCGTGCATCTCGAGCTCGTCGCATCATTGTCAACAGACTCAGCAATAATGGCGCTGAGAAGGATGGCTGCGCGCCGCGGTTGGCCGCGGCTTATGTATTCCGATAACGGAACTAATTTCAGAGGAGCTGATCAAGAACTGCGAGCGGCTTATGAAGAGTGGGCACCGGCACTGCAGGAAGAAGGACTACTGCACAGGATGGAGTGGCGGTTCATCCCTCCTGGCGCACCCAATCAGGGAGGTGCGTGGGAGCGGCTGGTGCGCTCCGTGAAGACTGCCCTCGCTGCGACTCTGCGCGAAAGGGCGCCTGCCGAAGAAGTATTACTAACTCTACTTACAGAAGCGGAATTCGCCATCAACGCACGCCCCTTGACTCATGTCAGCGTGAGCTCCACTGATCCGGAGGCCCTCACCCCCAACCATTTCCTGTTGGGGTCCTCTATGGGTCTACCCTCAACTGGGCCTTGTGACGAGGCCGATCGACGTGCTTGGCGGGCCAGCCAGGCCCTAGCCGATCACTTTTGGCGACGCTGGCTGCGGGAGTACCTCCCTACGCTGGTACCCCGCGGCGAGCCGCAGAGCAAACGCCAACCACCGGAGGTCGGTGACGTCGTCATCATCGCCGACAGCACACTGCCACGGAACGTGTGGCCGATGGGAGTCGTCGAGAACATCTACCCGGGACCTGACGGCGGCATCAGAGTAGTCGACGTGCGAACGAGGACCGGCGTCTTCAAGCGTCCGGTTAGCAAGCTCGTCGTGCTGCAAAAGGAAGAGAAGGCTGCGCAGGCTACGCCGGGGGGAGAGATGTAATGGACGACGAGCCCTTCACAAAAATGTAATTTTAGTTTAAGTAGTTTTTGTGTAAACAATGGGGACCTATATGTCTGTCCACCCCCAAACTATTATATACTAAAAGCCTTAAGCATTGCACCATGGCTCGAAATGTTGCATCAGCCATTCGTGAGAGGGGATACGGTCAGGTTTGAACCTGTCCGACGTGGAATATTCCATAATCAAGAGTATCATTGCATCAGCAATTGGGAAAGTCCATTTTTACGGGCTGTGGTTGGATAAAGTTCCCTCAAGGACGCTCAGGTGCTCCCACGACTTGCAATGACGTGATTATTTATGTAAGGGGGACCGATTAAATTGGTGATAATCGAGTCAAATAGTAGTAAATAGAAACATGTAACTAAGTCATTCCATCAGATAATCAGGGAGAAGTCTTCAAGAAGTCAAGGAAGAGCTCCATATCAGACAGATTGTCATGAGAAGTTAAAGTAGAATCATAGTTCTAGTGAGTCCCACGCCCCCAGTGTTAAATTCCTTATATACAGTCTTATGTAAAGTCTTGTGCCCCGCTATGTAAACCTATAACTATATAATAAAAAGTGTTAAAAGTAATCGCGTTTAATTCATTAGACGTATAGAGGAACCACCCCACCTAGTTTGGCCATATAAGCCGGGTAAGCAGCTGAGTCCCAGCGTTGGGATCATATGGGTTGGGTCAGCAGCCGAGTCCCAGCAACTGGTCTACGAGAACCGGGGTGCGAAGAACAATAATAATACAGTCCACAAAAAGTATTTGGCCTCCCTACGAGCCGAATACGTAACAATAATTTAATTTTAATTTTTGCCTGTGTTCCTGTCGTACACAGGACCACAGCCAAACAGTACGACTGACATTTTAACTTCTAACTATAAGTATTAGTATTTTGACATTTTTATTTTATTTCTTTTTTCTTGTTTTGTTTACCTAATTATTCGGTTTCATGTATATTTTAATTTTTAGCATGTAGGATTTAGATATTGCTGTGCCCGGACAGGATCTACAAGGGCTCTTAGCTCTAAGCCTTTTTGTTAACACCATATTTTACCTTGTGGAACGCAAATAAATGATATGAATATGAACTTCATTTCACTAGACGAAACAACATGAACCGGCAACATTTTAAACGCTCTCTCGTATTTTAATTTAGGCTTCCCGGCTTTGGCTTTACAAGGGCTTTCCTGTGCCTCATTACTAGAACATCTTGGCATTATCGCCTCAAAACGTATCTAGGTTAACACGGCTTAAGTACCTATTCAAGTGGAGAATGTTTTTTTTTCCAGCACATGGTTTTCAGCGCCCTTTAATTTGCAAGATGGTTTATTTTTGTTTCTATGAAACAGTTTGTTAGTTAATTCTGCTAAGCATGTACTATGCGGATGCGTAATGATTGTGTGAATGAATCTGCCAACTGCAATAAAATGATTAATCTGCCTCTTGTCAGCTACAAGTGCTGAATTAATGCTGGCAATGAATTGTGACATCTTGACATGTTTGATTTAAATAGCATTTTTGACACTCCTGACAGTTGTTCCTGGAATTAGTTCCTCGTACTTTGTAGTACTTACACATTCAACAATGAAGATGATACAGTGTGTAACACTGTTGTAGGTAAAGCTGTGTAAGTATCTTATCTTTTGGCGCATGTTTAATCAGAACAAGCACAGCCATCATACTGGTTTGTACATTTCACAAATTTTTACCAACAGTGCCCCTGTCAACGTCACTCACGCGCCAAAACATCCGTGTAGCATTTTACAACAGATGGTCACACTGCGTCATCTGTGATGACAAAGATGCAGATTTCCATCGCGTGTCGTCTTGATAATTATTTATCTCACGACCATTTACAACGTTAATAAGCTAATTTAATATGGATGGTATTTAAAAGTACTTCAATTTATTCCCATTTCATTTACCTAATTTTGCCTGTGTTCCACCAAATATACTGAATGTGCACCAAAATATGTTAATTAAAATATTTCATAACGAGCATCTATTTAACAATTAAACACTGTATATTCTCCTTAAAGCGTAGTCGACGGAGCCCCGCTTCGCGGGGCCCCTATTCCCGAGTGCAGGGTTTAAAGGAACCTAACTAACCTAACGGGGGGGTGCCCTAAGTCCCGATTATGGGGGTAGAGATACTTTAATATTTGGTGCACGATCAGTATTTTTTGGGGAAGAAAAGATTTTTGGTGAACACAAAAATATTATCCATTTAATATTATATTTCTAACGATTCTATTATAACAATGTTCGCGTGATCGTTCGATTAGCGTGTTAAACTAAATTCGGCACTATTTATGGTGTTTCTTAGGCTTTTATAACGATACTTTAATTGTGTGGAACGAAAAATGAGTGATGGAAATTAATATTTAGTGTGTCCTTGGCCGTAATACGCTAATATGTAAGCAAAGCTTGAATGAAAATGTCGCCGATAATACAGAAGCACCCCTTCTATTGATTCGTTTTCGTACCAAGTTATGATTGAGTCGCCAAATCGAGGTTGAATAAATATCCATGTAGGTTTTACTATGCTCTGAATATGTTCTGACAAACAAAGAAGCCGGGTTGCGTAAAAGCTCCGCTCAATGTACTATACATTTTCATGAAAATAATGATGACCACTGAACTGAAAGGCTTGGCTCATTGAGTTGAATACTTTTAGTTTGGAGAAAATATGAGAACATTTGCTGGAATTTTTAAAGTGCCAGTTACAGGAATTTCCATTTTAGATCGTCATCACAACAATAAACTTAAGTGTTCTACTTTTTGTTCCAAACATAAAATACAAAAAAAAAACACCAGACACTAAACTGTCATATACAAAAGAAAACACTTCCAAATTCAAATTCCTACCTTTGAGCGGTTGTAGCATGAGTAGGTACAGGTAAGTCGGAGATTGCTCATTATCATTACTTCAAAACTTCAAAGGATTGTCATATTCAAAGACTTTTAGATTGTTCTATTATACGGGTGCTTCCGAATGCGGGAATGACTTATTTCGAGATGTGGTGAATTATGTCGCACGAATTCCGAGCGGAGGATGGAGTTGCCACTTCCGTGAAACCTCTTCGTGATTATTTTGAACTCTAAAATGACAGGGTTTTAAGAGCTTTCTGCGTTGTATTTTCATATCCAAACTGACACCTACAACGCCGTACACTTTTCGTTGTCCAGGTTTGCTATGACTTTACTTTGGTTTAGAGACAGCAAATAACAATAACAGCTGGGACAAGAAGCAATCAGTACATTTTGATACAAGTGGGGAAACTATGTCATTGCAGCCGAGGCGGAATTCACACCCGAGCAGAGGAGAGGATCTCAAAATTTTCCGTTGGGAAATCCCAACAAAGCATGACTAACTTTGACACGCCATGATTAACTTTGATGAAGTGATTATTGATTACAGGGTGTCGTAATCAATTAATTATGTTGGCGTAACGTGTATTATGCAAAGAATACATGTGGTTCCGTATTTATTTTAATAACATAACGTCTCATAGTGAGTCATCAGAAATTTTCTTCGATGCCGTAAGGAAATTGCTTAAAAAAAAGCGGCCAAGTGCGAGTCGGACTCGCCCCGGTTTATGATTTATGACGTATTAAAAAAAACTACTTACTAGATCTCATTCAAACCAATTTTCGGTGGAAGTTTACATGGTAATGTAAATCAAATATTTTTTTTAGTTTTATCAGTCTCTTATTTTAGAAGTTACGGGGGGGGGGGGGGGGACACATTTTACCACTTTGGAAGTGTCACTTTGGAGTGAAAAAAAATGATATTAGAAACCTAAATGTCATGACCTATCCATAGATACCCCCCACGTATGGGTTTGACGAAAAAAATTTTTTTGAGTTTCAGTTCTAAGTATGGGGAACCCCTAAAATTTTTCGATCATTCTCAGAAGATCCATTGGCCAGATCCACGATGAATCCGGTGATTAATTATTTTTTCATTGGGTCCTGATTTCAAGATTTGGAGACTAGTGAGATTTTTTTCCTCAAAAAACCCATGAGTCAGACCCTTTATGGATCTATCTATCTATCATATTGAGGGGTATATGAAACAAAATATCTACCTTATGAGAACTAACAATTCTCAGTAGATCTATATCTTAAAAACAGGATCCAATGAGAAAAGTTATACTCACAAGATCCATTAGATCCATCATTGATTTGACCAATGGATCTTCTGAGAATGAACAATTCTCAGTAGATCCATGTTTTGAAATCAAGATCCAATGAGAAAATCAATTCTCACTAGATCCATCATGGATCTGGTCAATGGATCTTCTGAGAATGATCCAAATTTTTTCTATTTTTGTGTGAAAATCTTAATGCGGTTTACAGAATACATCTACTTACCAAGTTTCAACAGCATAGTTCTTATAGTTTCGGATAAACGTGGCTGTGACATACGGACGGACAGACAGACAGGACGAATCTATAAGGGTTCCGTTTTTTGCCATTTGGCTACGGAACCCTTAAAAACGTTATGCCATTTTTCTAAGTATCGTTCCTTCTCGTTGATAGGACTACCTACTACTCCTACTAGAATATTTGATAAAGATACCATAGATCTATGAGATAGACAAATAATAAATGAATTGGAGAGGAAGGGTAATGTGATGGTAGTTGTGTTACTACAAACGGCCGTGTTGCCGTGTCGCCGGGAAATCCCATCGAGTGAGTGGATTTCCCGTCGGCAAATTAACGAACTTCCAAAATGGAGCAATGGTGGCTACTTACGAAACTCTACTAAACTCATTGTATGCAGTAGAAATTAACATAACAAATAAATTTAGTTTGTAAAAATCTTGTTGATTTAAGATATTAGAATCTAGGGCAAATTGAAAAAGAGCAGTCCCCACAGAAACTATATAAACTAGGAAAACTAAACCACATATTTAGCTTTGATAAAGTTTTGCCTAAGGCAGAAACCGATCTCGATCCCTTTTGTGAAAAAAGAGCTATTGAGAAAATAAAAGACAATAATGAGAAGATCATGAAATTTGGTTTTTGGATCCGTGCACAGGCAAAGTGGTTTTTTCCCGAACTAATTTGAAATCAGTGTCCATCCTTTTCAAGGATAGGAACCTTCAAATGAATATGATTATCCAGTCATTATCTGATACTTTCATGGTCAACGGAGTCAATTTATGTAGGTAAAGGACTAGTCACTCTAATCTAAGTACCACAGAATTTAAATTTCTTCAGTATAGTTCAAAGAGTTATGAATTTTCAGATCAAAATGAACGAACGGGAGCACAATAGGTACTTGCTTCGTTCCGCATAATACTTCAATTGACAATAAATTCCTTTGACCCGATTTACTTGGACGACAGTGCCAAGTCCTGTGTGAATGCGAGATGGCTTTTGGCTTCATAGCCTTCTTACATTCATATCGAGGAATATGAGAATTTCCCGCATTTAAAATTGAATTTAGAATATCGATCGAAAAGCTCAAAGATGGCGTCTGATCTGACGTAATTTAAAACGAAATGGGCAACCCAAAGCGAAGAGGTTCGGTCCACAAAGTTTTGAGTACGTCCAAACGGGCAAAACTTCGTGTTTCGGACTTCTTGACTCAAAACATTTCTTAGGGCCCTCACTCCATTCGTGGCATGGGCAAGACGTTTAATAGTGCAAGCCTACAAGTAAGTGCTACTAAGTTTTATTGAAGGCTAGCTCTTGCCGCTGTTTTGCTCATTTTGGTTGGGAAGTATCGCACGGGATCAGCAGACTTTCGTGATAAAAAGTATCTTATGTCCAGAGTCATAAACGTCATGGGCCAAATGTGCTACTCATAGACATCAGTTCAGCCGTTTTTGCGTTGACTAAAAAACCTTACAGTGCGGTTTCGATTTTTTTAGAGTTCACTTCGTAACATGACAATAAAAACACATTTAATAGGGAGAACTGCTTCTAGGTTTTACAGCTGCAAAGTAAAATGTTCGATCCCGTTAAAGAAGGTGTCTTTTGTTACGAGAAGTGGTACTAGAGTGAAGATCGATAACCGCACTGAATGGAGCCGTCTCGATAGCCTAGTTTTTGTGGCGGCTTAGCAGAATTTACCCGGCACAAGGACAATAGCGTTGGATTTCGGTTTAATGTCGTCTGTTCCTCTCTTTTCGTCTGTGGTTATTTGACGCAACATAGTACAAACCCAGATAGGCAGCCAGCGCTACGACTTTTTTTTAAATGTTACAGCACCATGAGGTAGCGGTCTTTTGGCCTCGTACCAATTTCGTTGGTCTCATCTTTTTCCTAGTTTTTAAAGTAGTTAGCTAGTATTATTTTGGTTTATTGTTATTTTAAACGTTTTCTTGTCTTGTACTGTGCAATACTAATACTTACTTTATTTCTTTCTGTCTATATGACTCTGATCTTTATTTTTGTTCATTGTTTGTGTTACTATAAGGTTGCTTTTAGGTTGATGTTGTGAGAGTTAAAATAACAGTGAAACACCTGTATAGATTTACGTGTACCGATATTTTGTTTGTATAAATGGGACTTTGATTGCGTAGTTTTTGACGCGGCACTAATAGAATAATGTTGTGTTTTGTCAATCAATTTACTCTATATATCGCTGTAATAATTGATTATAGTTTGATTAATTGAAGTTGTAATAATCTAGTTGCTATAGCAACATAATTCAAAACGATGCAGTATAGACTTAAAATTGTACACTATCCATATATTATGATAAATGCGAAGTAACGTTGTCTATACATTTTCATGACCTAAACGGTTGAACTAATTTGTTTCAATTTAGGTATTCGTATAGACCAAGACTAGTTACTAAAAGTATGGCACGTGATATAGAAAAGAAGAAAAGCATAAACGGCATAAAAAAACCGTCCACATCGCTGTCAATAGGAATACCTGGAAGGCTGGCAGGATTGGATGGCAGTGCAGATCCTGACCAAAAAATAGGCCATCGCTCTGGTCACGAGAAGAGTCGAGCAACCGCTTGGCGATGTCCCGAAAGACTTAGTTGGGCACTCGGACTCCATGTCCCTAGTGTTATACTTCATTAATATAAAGAATACTTTTCCGACCACCACGCAAGTCAATTCAGGGGTAAAAGCTAGCTAATATATTTTATTTACAGATGTAAATGTAAACATTTGGCACCTTTGTTCTTCGCATTTTACCATCAGCAAGCAGTGGTAGTAGTGTGATTGTTGAACTGGCAAGTTACAGGTCGCAAGTTCGAACCCAAGACACGAACCTCTAATTTTTCGGATTCATGTGCGTCTAGTATAATTATCACTTGCCTCGGTGAAGAAAAACATCGTAAGGAAACCAGCATGTCTAAGGGATGATTCTAGATGTAAAGCCAATTCAGAAGCCCAAACTCAAACCCAAAGCATTTATTTCAATTAGACCATTACGGCACTTTTGACTCTCAAAAAAACAAAACAAAGCTAAGTCAAAAGGTATACTAACTTGAGAAAGTTATTAGTTACACATTCAAAAGCGTAGATCTCTCATCATCATCTGCCCAGCCTTTTCCCAACTATGTTGTGGTCGGCTTCCAGTCTAACCAGATGCAGCTGAATACCAGTATTTTACATGGAGCGACTGCCTATCTAACCTCCACAACCCAGTAAAAGCGTAGATCTCTATGGAGAAGAATAACATGGACAGCATAAAAAACTCTGACACGATAATGAAGTAGTAGACCTTAACGGCCTTAATTTCTGGGTCAAAACAAAAGTATTATACCGAGGACCTACACTATTTCCAGTGCCAGCAAGACATTATTCAAATACCAGCCACAGTCTTAAGACAAACGATATGGAAATGTGGGACCATTTTCATCTGACATTAAAATATGCCAGTGTTAATAGCCGGAGGTGATTTTATTTTTGATATAGATAGCTGCTAGTAAAACAAACTAAACTGCATATTTTCAAGTTAATGAAGCTGAAGAAAATAGGTTAACACTTTGTGGTCCCTTAAATGCTCCAATTATATGTCTTGTGAAAACCAATCTGAATGCATTGGATTTAAGCACCATCCGTGCTGGGATAGAGGTCTTTTGGCCTCGTAATTTAGTTTAATGTGTGTCTTATTTGTGTTGCTTTATTATTTGTTTTGCTTTTTTTTATTATTTTGCTTTATTGGTTTGTCCTGTACGAGTCTAATACTGCGACAACAAATAACAACCCACCCTACTACGACGAAACGGAACCCGGTCTTTCTTCTTTCTTTATTTTAAGTATCTACTAATTGCTCTAAGCTAAGAATAACGCCCGTTCTCACTATCACTAAACCATACCTAAACGAAGACTTACATACAACATTAAATGTGCGCTAAGCCACGAAATATTAATATTTTCTTCACAAACTCCGACATAAGACAGCCCTAAATCTGTCAAATCCGATAAGATCAGCAAAAACGTTGCCACGGTTAATTCGGCATAAAACATTAACATTCTATTTTAGACGAGAGAGCTATGAGACTTCGTACCTCAATATTTCAGACAAGATAAGTGATAAGTGCTTCGGGTTGTAAATATTTTTTTGCCGTCGTTACCTATGTATTTGTATTGATTCACTAAGACAAGTTAAATACACTGGCTAAAAAGGCCTATGTATGTAGGCTAGGATTGGATGTGTGCATACATTCAATAAAAAAAATCCAAACTATCGAGTGTTTGCAGGTTGAAAATGATATGGACAGGATAGCGTAGACGTATTTCGCCGGTAGTGACGTAACAAAATAAAAATGTAGTAATCAATTAAATAAATAAAAAAAATATATGTATAAAATACCTAATGTAAAAAAAATAGCAGGTGTTCGTTATGTTCGTGTTGATTTTGTATGAAACAGCTGGCTTTCGTTTCTAAACTTTCGCTAAAGTTCTATGTTGAGTGTCGTACAGGATTCGGTATAACATTTTGCGCGTCGACGTCCCTCATAACGTGTCTAAAAGATATGATTTCGAAATTAATTCTATTTGCTCTCTTTGTTCGTTTCCTACCCTTTCGCCACCTGGGGATATCGTAAAGGGCGACTAGGGACCGTGTCAATATGACAGTCAGCATCAGCTGCTGCTACCAGGTTGGAATTCCCAAACAGTCTTCCCTGTCATAAAATATCATAATTTATAATTCTGAATAAAAATATTCCATGTTGCTCAGTGAACTTTGGTATCGATGTATTGATTGTTTTGTCTTTTTTGTTGTTGATTAAAAAAACATTTGAGATTCTATGAGATGACAGTATGATATAATTAACTTAATTTAAACACCGGTGGCTTGGACGTTCCGATACCGGATGACAATTTTTTTTAGTTGTTTTTAAACTTTAAAATATTTAAAAAAGTCTTCAAACTCGGTCCATACCTAATTGACGGAAATATCGATGAACATACATAAAAAAATAAACAGCCGAACATAGAACCTCCTTCTTTCTTGAAGCCGGTAAGAAATGTAATCAATATGTAAAAATAATAAATGAAAATTACTTCTATTACATAAAAGATCAAACGTGCATTTTCCTATTCGTATATTTTAATTATATATGACAATCCTGATACATTCGTTGTCCAGGAAACGTAATGACAGAACGTCAAACCAAAGACATAACAGCCCTCGGCCGTGATTCCAGTTGCTGGACTTGGGGTGCTGCCAACAGCTGGTCAAGATGGCGGCGCCAGACATTGCCGTCATCTGTAAGCACCTCATAGTGTAAATGCCCCAGGCGAGACAGGATCCTACCGAATGTCCACCTCCGATGTGGTGACGAGTAACTCCTAGCTTGTACCCTGTCTCCCAGTTTGAATTGTCGTAAATTATCCGACAATGTTCGGTGATGAGTGGAATTCTCTATTTTGAGCAGCATGGCGTGCAGCCTGGTCCTTACTTCCCTGCCAAACATCAACTGATAAGGGCTCTGGGTACTGGGGCCTGGCGTACATCTCAAACGTGTTTTAATGGTATTCAGTTTGTCGACTAGATCACCACTCTCCCCCTCCATAGATCGTAAAGCTCTCTTTATAGTCTGCACTGTGCGTTCTGCTTGACCGTTTGTGGCTGGGTGGTATGGTGCAATGGTCTTATGCGTTATATTGTAATCTGAGAGAAAATTTTTGAATTCTTGTGATATGAATTGCCGACCGTTATCTGAAACGAGAATATAGGGAGCGCCAAAAGTGGAAAATATTTCTTTAAGTTTTCGAATACACCAAGAGCTAGTCGTTATTTTGGCTGGTATTATTTCAACCCACTTTGTGAAGGCGTCGATTATAATGAATAATTGAAAACCAGACACTGGGCCAGCGAAGTCAATATGGATTCGTTGCCAAGGGCCAGCTGGCTCTTCCCAATGGTGTAACGGAGCTTTCGCTGGTTGGTTTTGCTCTAACCGGCATGCTCTACATGATTTTACTTTGTTTTCAATGTCTTTGTCCATGTTTTTCCAGTAAACGTAGCTGCGTGCTAATAATTTCATTTTTAAAATCCCAGTGTGTCCAGTATGTAATTCATTAAGAATTTGGGAACGTAATGTAGAAGGAATAATGACCCTTGTACCTTTCAAAATACAATCATCCTGTAGCGTAAATTCATTGTCGTTATATCCGAGTTCTCTCAAAGTACGTCCTGTTTTTAATGCTTGTAGTAAGGGAAGTAATTCGTTGTCGTCTTTTGTTTCTCGGGCTATAATATCTGGGTTTACTTCGATTTTGTATATTTGTTGAAGCTGGAATTGTGAGTGTTGATCTTTTTTATTATCATTAACTGTTTCTACTGGAAATCTGGATAAGTAATCAGCATTAGAATTGCTTGCAGAACTTCTGTAGTCTATTTCATAATTAAATCCGGATAGAAAATGAGCGTAATGAAAAAGTCTCATGGTGCTCATCGCTGGTAGCGTCTGGTGCGGGTGAAAGATCGATGTTAGTGGCTTGTGATCGGTAACTAATGTAAACTTTCGACCGTAGCAGTAGTGAAAGAACTTTTTTAGGCCCCAGTAGATAGCTGTAGCTTCTTTATCAATTTGACTGTACTTCTTTTCACTGCTTGATAAAGATCTAGAAGCAAAAGCAATAGGTCGTTCACAACCGTCAGGTAATCTATGCGAAAGCACTGCTCCTAACCCTAAAGGCGAAGCGTCTGTGGCTAGTATTAGCGGCTTTTTAGGATCAAAATGAATCAATACCCTTTCGCTCAAAATTTCTTCCTTTATTTTTTTAAAACTTTCTTCACACTTAGGGGACCAGGTAAATATAGCTCTTTTTTTAAGTAGCTCGTTTAGCGGACTTGTAATAGAGGCCAGATTGTTTATAAATTTATTGTAATAATTGGCCATCCCAAGAAAGGTTCTCAATTCGTTGACGTTTGTAGGGCGTAAAGTGCTAGTGATGGCTTTTATTTTGTCTTTATTCTTATGTAGTCCGTTCTTGTCGATTGTGTGTCCAAGGTAGTTAATGCATTGTTTAAAGAAGTGACATTTTTCTTTATTCACTCGAAGGTTGCTCTCTTTGAGTTTTTGGAGAACCTGTCGTAATCGTTGTAGTAGCTCATCTTCACAGGAGCCCTGTATAATAATGTCATCGAAAAAGCATTTAACTCCTGTCAGATCCTGTAGTAATCTGTCCATGAATTTTTGCCACAGGCTTGGTGCTACTTTAACGCCGAACATTAGTCTATTTACTTTATACGTTCCTTTGTGCGTGCTCAGGGTTTGCATGTGCGCGCTTTCTTCATCCATTTCTAAATTCAAATATGCTTGGGTAATGTCTAAAGTGCAGAAAAGCTTACCTCCGTTCATTTCAGAAAATATGTCTTCAATTATGGGTATGGGGTATTGTTCATCTTTTATTACTTTATTGAGAGTAATCTTGTAGTCAGCACATAATCGAATACTCCCATTTGGTTTTACTATTGGAACGATAGGTGTTCCCCACTCGGCATGGTCAACTTTTGTAAGCACGCCCTGTGTACATAGTCTTTCTATTTCTTCGTCAACTTTCGGTTTCAATGCGTATGGAATTCTTCGTGGTTTAATAAAAATCGGCTGAGTATTTTCCTTTAAACTTAAATGAGCTTTGTGATTTGGAATTTTTCCTAGGTCTGATGCAAATACAGTTGAAGAAAATTCTTCTAACAATTGTTCTAGATTGTTACTATGAATTGTAGTTTGTACCGTTCTTATATCTGCTATATCAATATCATGTAGTTCTTTCATCCAGCTTCTACCAAAAATTGGGTCAACATTTTGATCAATAATGTATAGTTTTCCATAAAATAATTGAGTGTTGTACAAACACTTTACATATGCTACTCCAATCGGTCTAATGATTTCTCCAGTGTAAGTTCTCATCTTAATTTCTGTTTTAAAAAGTTTCTTTTGTATATTCATGTTTTTGAAATCCTTCAGTGACATTGAAGATAACGTAGCGCCGGTGTCAAATTCCATACATACTGTTTTGTCTTCTATTTTCAAAGTAATCGTATATCTCTCCGATATTTCACTTTTAACTAAGTTGATATCGGCAATACTGTCTTGACTAATATTACTTGTAGATTCATTTACTTGATGAGAGTTGGTATATCTTTGTAAACAGACTCGTGCAAGGTGGCCTATTTTCTGACATTTTCGGCAAGTGGTTTTTATGGCTCCACATTCGTTTGCTCTGTGGTCCTCTTTTCCACATCGAAAACATTTTCCTTTAAGATCTCTAATGGTCATTGGTAATCTTGAATTTACCTTAGAATGCACAGGTGGGTTATGGTTATTATCAGATCTTTTAGCTGTAGGTGTTGATATTTTGTTGATAGTGGTTGGTTTTTGAATATCTGAGGACATTGTTGCGTTTTCGTTCTTTCCCATTTCTGTAGCAGTGGCAATCTGCACCAATTGTGAAAATGAGGTTGTATCTTTTTCCTGCAGTATTTTCGTCCGAATTTCACCATCATTTAACCCTCGTATGAGTTGTAGGCACAAAAAGCTATCAGAAGTTTGTTTTTCACAGTTGTTACATTTGAACTTACAATTTCCAGATAGTTTTTTAAGCTCGGAGGCGTATGTGACCACATTTTCTTCTTTATGTTGCATGCGAGAAATAAATTTGTGTCGCATTGTCCAAATGCTGGGCTTTGGATCAATGTAATCATCTAAAAGTCTCGTAATCTCTTCAAATGTCATATTTAAGGGATCCTCTGGAGAGCAAATATTGTACATTTTTTCGTGTAGATTTGGGGAAATCGTGCAAAGTAGTACATACACTTTCACCTTACCATCTGTGATATTGTTCAGCATGAAATAAACCTTTAAGCGTTTGGTAAAATTCATAAAAGTTTCGTTTTCTTGGAACGGCTGAAAGTTCATACGAAACGGTTTTTCTTTGTTGGTCATTGCTGTTTCGTAAATTGACTGTGTGTCCGTTGCACTACTTGGAGGCACAATTGTTATCTCGTTTTCTTTTTGTAATTGTAGAAATTTTGAACGTAATTTTGTAAACAGTTCTTCAATTTCAAACCTGTAATCTATTTCTTTGTTTAGTTCACTATCCTCAGTTTCTTTTTCAATTTCGTTTTGAAGTTCTTGAAATTTGGAAAAATTATCTTTTAGTGTTTGTAGTCGTGTTGCAATTTCTTCGGAAGAAAACTGTAATTCTTCATTAATAAGGTTTTCAATCCTTGTGAATATTCCTCGTAATGAGGATCGTACGCGTTTTAACTTTTTAACTTCGGCCATCTCGTCGCCAATATTACATAAAAGATCAAACGTGCATTTTCCTATTCGTATATTTTAATTATATATGACAATCCTGATACATTCGTTGTCCAGGAAACGTAATGACAGAACGTCAAACCAAAGACATAACAACTTCCAAAGCTTCACTTTAATGTACCTCTTAAACCCTTGGTACCCTTGGTACTGCTACCACCTTGTTGAATTACTAATATAAGTTCTGATCAAGACCAGAGCTGATGTTGACCAGTTGGTCCCGAACTCCCGACACGAGAGAAGACGAAACACTGAAAGACCTAACCTCAACAATGTGTACGCGTGTACTTAGTAGCGCATTTCAAGGACACGCGACTGCAGCGTCGCAAGGTCAATTAGCTAATCCGCTTGTATCGGTAACACGAGTACGGGTGATAGTAGTAATCTGTGGAAGTCCGTCCATTTCTACGTACGAGTACTTTAATCGATCTAGCGACGCGCCTGTATGGCTGCAAATGCGACAAAATCTAGTCGCAAAGATTTTTGCGTAATGATTTATGATGTTGCTATCTGTATCGCGATTGACTGATACACTACTGCGGTCAAACCAACCGGACCAGACTCCGGAAACCGGAATTATCTAGATGTAAATGTAGTAAAATATGTCCAAGAACGGTGTCCACCACCAGCTCGAACTCCAGCGTTTTATTGTAAGTTTGCTGCGTTATTGCCATTTCTTACATCTGTTAAAGAATGATAGTTGTGATAATGATAATGATAAGTTGGCAGTCAATTTGCTTAGCAATAACTTCCCCTACTTTATAAAAAAACAATCTAAAAAAAAACTATTATGTCGTGTTATCAATGCACCCTCTTTACAAACGCATCAGGGCTGTATTGTTGGCAAATACGCATTCTGTATTGGCTCTTATTGTGCAGTTCAATAAAAAAGCCAGCCAAGTGCGTGTCAGACCACGCACTATGTTGGATCGAAAGCGGATTAACAAATTCCTAACTTTGTGTGCATCGAAAAATTGCTTTGTTCTTTTTAAAGTACACTTCAATAGCCTTTGAAATAGTTTGTTTTCTTTTATACAGGCACGTTTGTACGAAAGCCTCAGTAAGCACCTTGGAACATGTCATTTGGATGCGCTTCGCTCAATGGGAGCTCCATTGAGGTAGGTTTGAGTGTCAGCACGTTCTTTTATATCAATGTGTGCTATGTGCAATATGCATACATAGTGCAAATGTGTAAGATGCTTCCGTATAAACAAAGGTAGGTTTCATTTAAGAATCCAATAGGTATTAATAATTCCAAAAAAGGTGAAAGATCACAGGTGATGATTTGACGTAGATTATGCAAGAAGATTTCGAAGGTAAAAAGTACCTTGCCACCTTCTAAAAACAATAATGTCAAAACGAAAAAGTGATATTAAAAGTGTTGGAAACAAAGACCATCAAAAAGATAATGTTTCTTTTGCCGTTTCACGAAATTGCGACGTCAACACGCTTAGCACGACAGCCGTGTGGTTTGTTAAAATTTTTATTGCCGTGAAACACCGCACGAGATCCGAGGAAAACGCTTCACTTAAGTAGTAATGGATTTGGGATATAAGTCGTGAAATTTCATTGATTATTAAGTCAATTTTCGTAGGTGGAAGACTGAATGTAGTCTAGACAAAAATCAAAGTAAAGTATAGTTCAATATTTTCAGTTACCGGTTAACTGAGTGAGAGAAAACCGAGCTACGAGTAACACTAGTTCCTCCTTAGCAAGCACTAAGAAGAAACAGACGTAGGTAACTACGGAATTCTGATCACGAAGTGTGTGAGTGGCAGATGTCCTAGACAACGGAGTTACGCACGAGTAAAACGTCATAAGTACTTGAAAATAGATGATTTACTAACTACACATAGTACATAATGCAGATTCTAGTGGAAGCCGTAATGAGGAAAGGTCAAACACAATGCCTTACTCGTCAGTTAGAGGATTATGGGCATAACCAACATACGGCAGCTGACAAAAGGGGAACGAGGGTTCCTATCGCGTTCGCACTCTTTTGTCATAATGCAGCAACCCCAGGTGTTCAGACAAGAACGGATATTTTTTTTGCTAGCCGTCAAACAATTAAATGTGGCACTGTACCGCAAATGAATAGCGGATCCAGGGCGGACATGTCATTGCAAGCACATAATGAAAGGTATACCTTTTATCCGGCGAGCCCTGTGTGCGAACGCCGGCGTCCGTGGCGGTAAGCCCCCGGTGGTGTAGTGTCGTCGAGTGTAAGGGTGATGGAAGCGCCTGCGAGGGCTTCAGGCCGCGAGGGGCCGGCGTTGCTGCGCGTAGCGAGCGATGGGCGCGCGTGTGCCTCGGGGTCGCGGTGCCGGCGGAGTGGGCCGCGCTGTCAGAGCCGGCGGGGTTGCGCGCGCCTGCAGCACCGCGCATGCGCCCTCGTGCGCCGCAAGCGATTAAACTAAATACACCAACACGCAGCGCCGCTACATGTGCTATACTGGCGCGCTGCCGCCTTACCTACATATCGAGGTGAGCATTATACAAGTTTTTTTTTTATAATCTTCGGTTTTGACCTATATTATATTCTTTCTTACTTATTGTATTGCTAACTTATTGTTATTAACGTTTAGTAGGATGAATTGAAGCCAGGTTTTGTTAGAAGTTGTATTCGTGGTGGTGCGGTACATCAACAAAAGCTTTCAAAGCTTTGACATTTGTGGACGTTTCTGTAGATTAAAGAATTTTCAGTACCGTACGTGACAGTATTTTCTTTGGCTGATTTAACATAACAGATTACAGATTGGGTGTAATTTATTCAAATATGCAGACAAACTGTGAAATATTGTGTTATAAAGGTAGTGTAGCTGTTGAGATCAGCTGTTTGTATCAGGGTATCGGGGGGTGGTATCGATTGGCGGCACTTTCACCGCTGGGCGCGAACAGTTACTGTTATTCTATGTTTTGGCGCGGCTCCAGTAATGGCGGACACCCACCCTGTTACTAAGCACACGCCATTTTCGCGTCACTATTAAGACTAACTTAACTGTCAAAAACTAAAAAAAGTGCCAAATACCTTTTTTATTTGTTATGTTAGTGTTTACGCCATTTTCGCGTCACTATTACGACTAACTCAGCTGTCAAAAAATAAATAAATGTTAAATTATACGTTTTTCTGTTTGTTTTGTTAGTTTTTATTCGGGATGCTGAATAGATCGGTGTATAAAGAGATCAAAATAGACATTCGCGTTTGTGTATCTTTCATGGTTCATATACTTCGTGATGTTCCTTTTGTCGTGAATTCTAGGAGCGGCACAACAATGTCTGTGTTTATATCTTGTGACATTGCATAATGGTACATGTGACATTAGTGACCATGACAATTATTTGTACAAAAATAATGGAATCAAAACCATTAGTACCTCCTTCATGATGCTTTTCTCTTCGAACAATAAAATCAAGTAGGTGCAGTGTAAAGTTACGATTTCACAAACTAAAAGAAAATTTAAACGATTTTGCCCATTATCCTTAATTTACATCTGAAACATCAAACAACTAAACAGTTTTTTTTTGCAATATAAACTTAGGGTACCTACTTACTTTGAACTAACACATAGTTTTAGATAAATCATTTTCATTTAATTTAATTAAACCCATGTTAACAAGATGTTATGATTACTTAAAGCTAAGAAACCTACTATAATTACGGACTTTGTAATTGTAGGCCACAGAAAACTTATAAAAATATAATTATAGTTAATTATAGTGATAAATATTATAGTTTATAACAAGTAAACATTTTTGATTAACAAATAAACATTAACGAATAAAAACGATAACATAAAATAAAGTAATTAAAGTAAAGGGCTTTAAAAAACTATATTAAGTAATAAATTGATCTGAAGGTGCACACAAAACGAAGTACTGGGACAAAAGGAACCAGTTAAAATAAAAGTAGAAAAACACCACCCTATCGTTTTCGTAACATGTTTACGCGTACGCCACGAGGGGTATCTGCATTGCTACAAACTATAAACCACGCTAAGTGAAATTTTAAAATCGGGACTTTTTAATTTTGCTTCTAGATAATACTCGAGAGAACAAAAACGACGGGCATCAGACAATAAGAACCAGATTTGCGTTATTTATTTTAAAGCAACAAAAAGATGTCACTTGTTATGCGACATTACAATAGTAAAACAGGTAAAACTTCAGAGATACAAGTATGTATCTTTGAAATTTTACCATTTTTTTGTTTTACCTAGTGCGATAGTCTAGTGCTGTGACTGTCGCCATCGGACTGGTAGACCGTATGTCACAGGTATTAAGTTCGAATCAAAAACACACACTCTTTATCGGATTCATGTGCGTATTCTATGATTTTCACTTGCTTCGTTGAAGGAAAACATTGTGAGGAAACTAGCATGCCTGAGAGATATTTCTACATCGTTTAAAATGTACCTCTACATACATGTACAAAAATGTACACACTTACTTGAGGCAGGAGTTTATGTAAAAACACGTCTTTTTCTCATGGGGGTACATCAGAAACTACAGTACCTACGTTAACTCTTACGATCGACCATTTAATTTAAATAATGAAAATAATTTTTCATAGACCTGCTGTTGATATCCATAACATGACCTACTATTTTTCACCTGTAATACTTTGACGTCATTATTTATTACACAGGTTTTCACAACGTTCAACTATACTTAAGTACATACTTTTGTATATGAAATGCGAACTTTTAGGTAGATGTTATACTGATTCAAGATTCTTTATTTGCATGAAATATGGTATGTTACATGGTGGTCTATTACAATATAGACAATTACGTCATCGTCACAGCTGAATAGATTCGGCTGGACGTCGTTGCTTCCCATTGCGTTGTTATACAAGGTTAGACACAATGTTTATAGTCGACTAACGATTTGTTTGTAAGTCTTCCATCACGTATAGAGACCTGACTCTAGATTTGTTATTCAAAATGGGAAAGTCTTGGCGATTACTCTTTATGCCCTTAAGTTTTATCTATCGCAGCCCAAAAAGCTGTAATCTTTCAAGCTTCTTACGGTCGTTGTTCAATGAAGACTACACTTATCGTGGTCTAGATCTACAAAGCTCAAACTAATTTTTGAGCTCGCTTATAGCTCACTCTTCCACATAATTATGAAGACTTCGCTTAGCGTAGTCCAAAAACCGTCAATTTTTCGAGTTCGCTCTTCATTCGGATTTACTAAAGCCTCAAATGACGCTCGAAGTTTCACTTCTAGGGACTTCACTTGGCGCAGTCAGGGCGTCCAGCGCTTTGAATTTTTCGAGCTCGCTTCGCTCGCTTTTATTGTCATAAGTTTAACGACTATCGCGGTTTAAAAAGCCTCAATTTCATAAAAAAAACTAATTGACATAAATAAATACGGATGGTGCCTGTTTCTCAGCTTAGTACAGTTAGTAAAATGTCATTATGTTCGCTAAAATTCGATAGCCGACACGCATCCTTTGTTTAATAAGCTTTTAATGTATCGCCTTTCTTGTTTGAGCGATCGACACTACTTAAATATTTTGCTGAAATCTGCTCTTCTGGAATAAATATGAGGTCACTTAGGTGTCACGTATTTGTACCTTTAGGTGGATAGCGGTTTCGTAGACCCAAGAAAATAAACAAGGCATTTTTCAAGATTATTATCAGTATTTAATATAATATAACAATATTTGTCTATATCATATTATTATTTGGAACTTACGCAACTAATTGAAATGTGTTCTTACTACAAAATTCAAAGGAATTGCCAAAAAAAGGGGTCTAAAATAGGGAGTCAACATTAAAAGACGTAACGAGGTCAAATAGGGTATCACATGAATGGGTTGCATTTATTACAAACTATAAAATTTCATTCGAACTCTTACAAAATATTTTTATGAGTGTTTCTTATTATTTTTTGTATACTTACACATTAAATTACATTAATAACATTAACAAAGTATTACAGCTTAAGTATAGGTATTATTTCGTAGTTTTCTTAATTTTAGAAAAATAATGCCGTTTTTCAATCTTTATGCTGGGGCCACACTAACGTGAAATGCCCTTAATTATTGCGAAAATGATGAACTGCCACAGTGAAGTACACAGACATTGTTTCAATATTAAAGCTAATGTATTATTCCGAAGTTTTTAGACTTTATAAAAAAAAATCATTTCAGTTTTAGAAAAATTCCAACAGCCTAGAAACTTGTGTCGTCATACCATACCGACTTAGTTAAAGATCTCTACTGCATCAAGAACGGAAGCGCCCAATACATTAGCGCGAGTATTTCAGCAGCAATAGAGTCGTATGTGTTCGCTGCGGCGAGTGGCATCAGGTCAAGGACAATGCACAAATCCGCAGTCTCCTTCGTGACGCATACTGGTGTATAAACGCATGGTAGCATAGTTTTATAGTAACGGTTCAGTCAAATCATTATGGACAAGTTGCGGTAGCGGGCAGTTAGATACTGTACAGAAATACAGCCTGTGTACTTACCCTTCACGAAAACGTCAACCGAGCTTTCTGTGCATCAAAATAAGTAACTCTATGCAAAAATTATTGCTGGGAATCGGCTTTTATTTGATGCTAAAATCAAGTTTTACGGTACGACTCAATCAAACCCACTCAACACATTGTGCTAATCGGTACATTGGATAGTAAAGGGGTTGTGTGGGTATTTTTAATAAAGTTATATCAGTTAAAACTCGTAGGTAACAATACATATTTATTAGAGAAAAAAATATTGCAATGACGAGAACAAGTACTTTTTGGCTTCGTTTAGGGTGTTTTAATACCCATTATGGGTCAGCGTCCGGTGTCCGCAGTCGGACAGCTATATAACCATACCGGTTTGACAGAATCTTAAAGAGGTCGTCCGAGAAAGTACCGAAGCTGTGTCTTTCCGTCAACCAGCACTGCTAAGTTCCAGTTTGATTGTGTTTACTGATAGGCATGGTACTGGTACGGTACAAAAGGGAGTATGCCTAATAACCAGCAATTGGTGAGCATACGTTTTAAGAATCTTCAGCAGCGAGAACAAAATACGCTGACGTCAGCGTCGCATTATGGTGCTATATAAAGGGTGTAAAACACCTCTTCACGAAGCCGAAAGGCACTTGTTCTCCCCATCATTGCGATCATTTTTTTGTTCTACACTATACCTGGGAACCTTCTAGTTACGGAGATAAGGGGGATCAAAGTTACAACTTTTTGACAAGATTTTTTTTTAATACAAGTTTTTTTGTAAGATTTTAACTTTTAACACCTCAACGTCCCCCGTGCTATTCAATCCATCCATCAGCACAATGTTTTAAGTGCATTACATTGAGTTCTACCACAAAACATGATTTATAACCTCAAAAAAAAAAGTTGTTTCCCAGCAATATTTTTTGCGTAAAGTTACTTAGTTTGATGTACAACATGCTTGGTTAACGGCTATGTGATGAGGTGGTTTACACCCTGTATAGAACATAATGTATATGTGACCGTAAAATTGTCAAACACGTTAGATTGTAATCTCTCTAGCGATATTGTAAACTCTCGAAATATTGTCAACTGAACATACGGAAGTATCTCGGCCCCCATAATCGGGACTTGGGGCACCCCCCCATGAGGTTAGTTAGGTTCCTTTAAACCCTGCACCCGGAGGGCTCCGTCGACTACGCTTTTTAGGGGAATATAAAGTGTTTTAAGGTTAGGTTATATTAATCGGTATTTCTCAGGAATGGTACATTATCTTTTCATGAGAGGTAGGTACCATTGGGCAAGGGGGACCCCTCCTTCCCTCCACACCGCGTGAGTTGGTTACCATCGTATGCATTTCACGAAAAATGTTCACCGAAAAGATAACAGCCTGATTAGCTAAAAACAGCTGTCACTGTGACATATTACCATACAAAAATGTGTTTTAAACAGCTGTTTTAGATAATCAGACTGTCATCTTTTTGGTGAACATGGACCTTATTGTAAGCAGTATGTTCATTTGACAATATTTCGAGAGTTTACAATATCGCTAAAGAGATTACAATCTTACGTGTTTGACAATTTTACCGTGAAATATACACGTACGCAACCGACAGTGTGCGACCGACCGTCAGCGACCGTGCGAATCTCGGTTACTAATGATGATAGATGTCTGTGATGATCACACGGATCATACCATCAGGTTGGCCACTAGCAAGATAGAAAAGCAAAAATAAATCCAATAGGTATGGATACCCACTTTAGCTCCCCCGCGTAATGTTCGATCAACAAGGGTGGGTTTGAATTCCGAGTGTCCGTTAAGTTTACAATTTATGGGAATACTAAGTACCTATGGTAAGCCAATAGAGTGCTATTGCACAATGCATGCTTTATTGATTGTTTGTGCGAGTCCCGTGCAAAGGTCGCCCCTCGTGTCAAATAGGTACTTATTTACTTTATGTACTTAATAAGAAAACAGGGTGGAAGTGACACCGACGAACTAACGGTTTCCACGTATTACCCATATTATAGTTGCTTCCAACAAAAGTGCAAAACTATAGATAGAACTACTATCTATAGTTTTGTATTTTTTAAATTACCGATGACGAATTTCTATAAGGACGGATTCAGAATGATGTAGGTACTAAATAAGTGGTAATCGCTTGGGCGTCGGGCTGTCGGTGTCCCTTAGCGTCAGTTCACACCAAGCCGCGACGCGACGCGACGCGGTGCGACGGTACTGGAAGTGGCCAGTGATTTCGCGCTGCGCCGCGCGCCGCCGCGAGACACGTCGCAACGAAATGTGTATCTTTTTGTGTCGTTAATAAAGTTGTATTTTCAGTCGCTGTATTAAAATGTGCACGCAGCGTCGCGTCTCAGTGTGTATTGTCCCTTACACCCTGTATACGATATATATCGTAAAAATATATAATGCTCATTAATTTTTTATATGTCCCTAACTTTCCGTTCCATTATTTGTTTATTAATTTTACTAATCTATATGCATTTCCTAATACTCTTTTTGCTATGTCCACGTTCATAAGTCTGCCGATAATAATATGAATTATACATTTATGGTTCCTACTTAGTATAAAATAAACTGGAATTGGCGATCTCATAATATCATTGATTACAGTGATAAACCGCTAGCTCCGAATACGCTCATTCTCTGAAAAAGTTTAGGTTTCGGAACCTGCATTGGGATACCTAAATACAAAATATGTATATTATTGTCATCATAAAATGTCAGTATTTTCATATATTTTAAAAGGCGTCACAGATCGTCAATTTATGTAACATTCCAATAACACGTATTTAATGTAGACGGATTATTTTCTGATATAATGTCTTCGTTATTAACTTCGTAACAACTAAATTGACATTTTCATATGCTTATACTGTGTGGAGTTCATTATAACGGTTATGTAATATCTGCTACGAGCTACGAGTGCCTACGTAATGAACATGGCTACGATTCTACGTAGCAAAGTTCTACATTCAGCAGGCAATTAAAACAATGCGAGTTTCGTAGCACAGAATGGTAGTATTGTGTAACTTCCCTACGCTTGCTACGGCGTAGCGGATGGCTACGGTGATGTCTTATCTGAATTACGTATTATATCACGATCCGTTAATTAATTGGTATTTAGAGAAAATTGGTGCTTAGGTAACCTATCAATGTGGGTAGTATATATGTATGTATGTAGTTACCGTGGGCTGGAAATTAGGTCTCCATTACCTGCTACTGCTGAAATTGGAGCTCGAATGAAATCACTTGGGCGTGCTGAATACGAAATCGATAGGGAAAATCATACCTAAGTTTTTTGCACAGAGCTCGAATTTGGAAGATTTTTTTCCTAGAGTATTTTATGTAGGTAGAGTATTGTGCCAAAATTGTTCGGTATAAATAAAGAGGTCAGACTGCAGTCGTTGTTCTGAAAGCCACTTACTGAAAAAAATAAAGAAAAAGTATTTATTAGACTCACACAGGGCAAAACAAAAAAAAAAGATGGTTGAATTAACAACAAAACAAAATACTGCTGCTACATTATCCAAATATTTTAAGAAAATTTTTGTTTGTTGGTGTGTGACTAAAACCTTTGAAAATTGTTAGACGGTATGATCCTGCAAACAACAGGAGTCCAAGCAGGTGAAACAGTAACTGTGAGCTCAGTTAGTTGACCATGTTCGTCCTGATACATGCATGAGCAGTTCCTAGAGGGCGGTGGTACGAGTATGTAAGCGTGTAGGTAATCGAGGCGTGGTAACCATAGGTTAGAGGATCGTTTCATGCGATTGTAGCGAATCGATCTGCATTTACGAGTATCCAATGATTTAATTGTGTATGTCACAGTCAAAACTACTTTTGACCAGTGAAAACTATTTTAACAACAACTAACATTTACTTAAACTTATTAGGTTGTCACTTAGTTTTTAGGGTTCCTTAGCCAAAAACGGAATCCTTATGGAATCGTCATGTCTGTCTGTCTGTTTGTCCGTCTGTATGTCACAGCCACTTTTTTCCGAAACTATTAGAACTATGCTGCTGAAACTTGGTAAGTAGATGTATTTTGTGAACCGCATTAAGATTTTCACACAAAAATAGAAAAAAACAATAAATTTTGGGGCTTCCCATATTTAGAACTGAAACTCATTTTTTTTTTTATCCAACCCATACGTTGGCGAGGTTTCTAAGATCATTTTTTTTAAAACTGAATAGTATAGCGAGAGACATTTCCAAAGTGGTAAAGTGTGTGTGTCCCCCGATGTAACTTCTAAAATAAGAGAATAACAAAAGTAAAAAAATATGATGTACATTACCATGTAAACTTCCACCGAAAATTGGTTTGAACGAGATCTAATGAATAGTTTTTTTTTAATACGTCATCATTACCTTTCATTCAATCAACCCAAACATAAAAATATAAAAAAGAAGAACAAGATTTTTTATATTATGTTACTTGCTGCTACGGAACCCTTCATGGGCGAGTCCGACTTGCACTTGTTTTTGTGACTCTTTGTAAAACATCATGTTATTCTAGGAGTTCTAGTCCTAACTTAATTTTGATTTTAACTTCATAAGGATTTTGACTGACACCAGTCAAAAGTGGTTTTGACCGATTAACAATTTTGACTGTAACATGAACACCTATATCAGTAGCGAAGGGTAATTTTTGTAACAACTAAGCCGGTCATCATCATCATCATTTCAGCCGAAAGACATCAACTGCAGGACACAGGCCTCCCCCAAGTGTCGCCACATTGACCGGTCCCGTGCGACTCGAATCTAGCGGATTCCCGCAACCTTCACCAGGTCATCGGTCCACCTAGTGGGAGGTCTTCCAACGCATCGTCTTCCGGTTCGCGATCGCCACTCCAGAACTTTTCGGCCCCATCGGCCATCCGTTCTGCGAGCAATGTGCACTGCCCACTGCGGCTGTCACTTAAGTTTAGCAATTCTTCGGGCTACGTCGGTGACCTTGGTTCTCTTGCGGATGACTTCATTTCTGATTCGATCACGCAAGAAAACCCCGAGCATAGCCCTCTCCATTGCCCTTTAGGTGACTTTAAGCCTTTTGATAAGGCCCATTGTGAGCGAGCACGTTTCGGTCCCGTATGTAATCACCGGCAACACACACTGGTCATAGACTTTCGCCGGTCCTGTGCCTATTTTTTAAAATGTTTGAAAAAACCAAACATTGAACCATTTGTAGTTTTATTCACCTGCACATGCTTACCTACATTGTTTTACTTTTGGCAATAGTAGACTCCAGTACAGTGGTTGTTCCGAGGGGATATATACAACGCCACCTATATTAGTATAATCCCTACATGCCCCATGCTACGTGCATAATAGCTCTAGCATGTAGTATTTTGATGGATTTTACGTGCTGGGTTTCGGGTAGCGTTCGTTTTAAACGCATTGGCTAAATTTAATGCTGCCAACTTGCTGTGCTTAGTTTTGCTGGTTAATTCACGAGGTGTACCTAAATGTCGAGTTCGAAGAAAAAAACGGAATGCACTAGAGCGAAGAATAGATACTACTCCCTTTGTCTATTTCAGTTTCATCTTACTACCTACGATTACTTCTCTTGATGAGGGAAAACCAGCTCCGTATTCACAACGTTTCGAATGAATTTTCGATTCGACAAGTCGCATGTCTATCCTTTTTTGACATACCGAAAACGAGAGATAGATATACGACATCCCGAATCGAAGAAGAATCGAAGCATTGTGAATATTGGGCCATTTCCGGATTTTGAGTATTTATCGTGAAAACGACCACAGAAATTCATTAGAGACTTCGCTTCGTTCGAATCTTTGCATGTAAAATATTATAAGTAATTACTCTTTTGGAATCCATTCTTTTAAACTGTCCATTTTAAAAGAAATGGGCCAAAGTTTTCAGCACAAAATAAGCTAAACCGTCTACGGATTAACTCGTACGTTGCCAAATTTTGTAGGTTGGTTGAATTTCGAGAACTCGTTTACAATGTTTTTTTTTTATTTTTACTTTTATGAGTTAAAGTTTTCTCATAAAGATCAGTTTGTACTGCGAGTACTATTCTGTTCGAAAATAATCTATTATTCGTTGAATGTGATTCTAAAGGGCGGTGCTTTTTAGAAGAACGTCTTCACACTGCCTACTAAAGAGACTTCGTGCCAAGAAGACCCTTTATTAAACCTCAATGTAGAATCCTAACTGATACAAACTTCACTGCTTTTACGGGAACACTGCAGCGGCCAGCCAGCTTTTCTATTAGAAGAATCCTGTATAACTCTACAGGAAATTATTTTTCTAAGATATAGCTGCCCTCAGACTTTCCGGGATTTTGGGATTTCCCAGTGATTCATTTTTTTTATCGTACTGGAGTTTGTGTGAGTCAACTTGCCTAGGGTAGTGACTGATGGTTTGTTTTGGTTGTCATTAATCAACGTGTTGCGAAATAACTGTTTCTGTACACAGTTTTTGAACGTGTATCGATAACACTCAGCTGGCGGCTTCGATTGTGGTGCTTGATCTCAACGCACTTTTGGCGTCACGAATTGTTGTTTTTCTTTGATTGAAAAAACAAATTTACCTAAACGAATCTTTGTATTAATTTAATTTAGTAGGTAACATAAATATGGAAGGACTGATATGCGCCTGGGTACAGACGGCGACATATTCAGCTATAGGTACATTTCCAGTATAACATGGTCGCGTTGCCTAACTACCTCGCTTTGTATAGATTTCCTGTACTATGAGAGACCCGCATGAACTGGTTGTAGGTATAGCTTTAATGGTCGTCGTACGTACTGACTATCATCTTAATTTGTACGTACCAAGAAATAATAAATACCTATTTTTGTTTTTTTTTTCACAGATGGAGAATCTTTTGCTAATAAGATCGAGCATCAGAAATAATACGAATGTAAATGGATTGAAAGTCAATGCATAATAGCCTCCAACTTACCCAAATCTTTATCAAGTCCATTGGTTCAGTTTTACTACAACTTCTAGAACAAATAGAAGTATTCAAACCAATGACGCTTTTTTTGCAACAAATTAAAGGTGAGCAAACATTCCATATTTTCTTCTAAGCGAAAGCAACCGCATATCAGAAAAAGCAACACCAAAGTAAAAACTCGGTTTTGGTAACAGCTATCAGCGCCTCTAGTGTCAAAAAATAGAAATACGAGTAACAGTCGGCCATTTAGCACCTGACAGATAACACCTGTGAAGCGGGTCTCGACAAAAATATTGAAAAAAAAAAAACGTTTTTTTCAACTATTGCTGAAATATTTTTACACATTTCGTGAGATTTTTATTCAAATAAGGTCGTGTATAACCTATTTTACGATTTGCTACGTATTAATGTGTATCTTTGCGATTTCATCTGTCGTGTTATCATAGGTACATAACATACCTACTCGTAACTGTTGTAATTTTTTTTGCCGGTAAATTAAAAATTTGAGTGATTCTTGCTCCTATTTCGTACTCGAGCTAAGTTCTTAAAACAGCTTAAAACGTACTGGTACGATTTAGCGATGATTGCCGAGAATTGGCGAAGACCATCTGTCGAATTTGTTAAGAATTACTACTTGTTTTAATAACACATTGTTGATTATGATGCTGATTCTCAATACTGCATACATACAATGAATAGATCTCAAAGTACGATTTGGGATGAATGGTCTTAAATCGTATTTTTTTTAGTTTTTTTAAATTGTTTGTTTTTGAGAAGTTTATGTTAAATTTGATTATAGAAACAATAAAGCATTTAGCAAGCAATAATTACTTTTAATTCAAACTAATTTATTTTTTCTAATTTTCTAAATATTATTATGGTTTTCTCATAAGGGGTACGAATTAGGTATGCAAGTTTACCCAATATTGGTGTTTTTTTACCATCAGAATAAACTGTAGCAAGCATACAAGCATGTTTAGTTCGTTTTATTTAATTCTAAGTGAAAATTAATGAATGACCGCGGCGAACCACCTTAATCAGATCCGCCGCACAAGGCATGCATTAGTCGAACCCAATGACGCTATTACCCTCCTCCAAGAGAGCAGGAAGGAAACTAGCACGCTCAAGAAGCACAGACGCAAACAGCCGTCCACCCGTCGCGATGCCCCGATTCAAACCCTCCCCGTCCCTTGCTCGTGCCAGCCCGCGTGCCTGAGCCTGTAGTCCAAAAACAGGCCCTAAACAATGACACCACTCAGATCCAGCCTGTCCCCTCGCTGTCCTCTTCCAGCGACGCCCTAAGCCGAGGCCCGTACCCCGCAGGGGGTGCCCTTAGCGTGTAGTCGCATAGTTTGTAAGTTGTATGCCCTGGCTGGAGGCCTTACACTCAAGGCACCCACAGGATAGCCCGGTTAAGCAGACGACAACCTCTCTAGGCTGAACTGCGAGATGCCATTCCGAAAAAAAAACGGAATGCGGCGAACCACCATGTCAGTCCGACTTCAGGATCAAGCTTCGGAACCTACCTATCCATCTGCAGCGAGATGTAAGACAGGGAGACTTCATATCTCTGAAAATGTTCACCGCTGCTGCACTGGAGGATGTCTTCAACGTTCACTGGAGAGAGTTAGGCATCAACAACAATGGCGAGTACATCACTCACCTTCGGTTTGCCGACGATATAGTGGTCATGGCTGAGACCATGGCGGACCTCAGTACAATGCTCGATGACCTCAGTAGAGCTTCCGAAAGAGTGGGTCTTAAAATGAACACGGACAAAACGAAGGTCATGTTGAATGCTCATGTCACACCCAATCCTATCAAGATCGGAGACTCTACACTCGAAGTTGTAGACGATTATGTGTACCTGGGACAAACGATGCAGTTAGGTAGGTCTAACTTCGAGAAAGGGGTCAATCGTCGAATGTGACTCGGCTGGGCAGCGTTCGGGAAACTGCGCGGTATCGTCCAACTTACCGCAGTGTCTCAAGACGAAAGTCTATGACCAGTGTGTGTTGCCGGTGATTACATACGGGACCGAAACGTGGTCGCTCACAATGGGCCTTATCAAAAGGCTTAAAGACTAAAGTCACCCAAAGAACAATGGAGAGGGCTATGCCCGGAGTTTCCTTGCGTGATGAAATCAGGAATGAAGACATCCACAAGAGAAACAAGGTCACCGACGTAACCCGAAGAATTGTCAAACTTAAGTGGCAGTGGGCAGGGCACATTGCTCGCAGAACGGATGGCCGATGGGACTGAAAAGTTCTGGAGTGGCCTAGGTGGACCGATGACCTGGTGAAGGTTGCGGGAATCCGTTAGATGCGAGTCGCACGGGACCGATCTATGTGGCGACACTTGGAGGAGGCAGTGGACGTCTTTCGGCTGAATGATGACCGCGCCAAAGGTGGTCTGACAATCTTATCTCATTTGCGGGGCGAACAAAGCCAGATATCACAGAATAGAGAGGTTTGGAAGGAGAAGGGGAGGCCTTTGCCCCGCAGTGCGACACACAAGCAGGCTAACAAAAAGAAAGCCAAAATGCAAGAGGTCGCGCCTTAATATAATCGATATACCAACAATGACAATGACAGTTCCCATTTGTTGTCTTGTCAAAAATTGTTATGGTTGAGATTGAAATCGGTACATTTCTTGTAAAAATAACTATAAAAATGATTTAAAACACATTTTCATCATATTACTAAACGTAATTTATAGCCTTGTGTAATAACTGCATATAAATCGCTTTTAGTGGTGTTATTGTGTATGTAAAGATATTCATTTTCTTCGTCGAACCCGTCGTCAGTGCTCGTATTAGAGTTTTGTTTATTTTCATTTTGGTATTCGTGTTTCATTAATTTTAACTATAATTTATTGTACTTACAGAACAAGTGAAGAACTTGAAGATGTCCAGATTCCGATTTGGACGACAGCATGACGGCTATCGTCTAGTATCGAATGACGACAGCGGTTTTTCCGATGCACAATTTGAAGGACCACCGCCTAAGATACCCTGGAAAGCAATATCACTCGCAGCATTCTTATTTGTTGTGGGTACAACCCTGCTTATTGTTGGCAGTTTAATTGTTACTGGGCACATAGATACTAAGTATTCTGACCGTTTGTGGCCTATGATAGTGTTAGGCTGTATTATGTTCTTGCCCGGGGCTTATCATATAAGGATAGCATATTATGCCTATAAGGAATACCCTGGTTACAGTTTTGCTGACATTCCAGAGTTTGAATAGTTTTTTATTGTTGTAATGAACATTGTTTGTTCAATAGGTCTATTTGTTACTGTTTAGTTTTCAATGTAAAATTTATTTCCATGCATTGCATAGTAGTCGGTACTTATATGTATAAGATTTAATTTAATGTTGAGCATAAATAATTGCCTTAATAGCACATACACCCCTAAGAGTGGCTTAAGATTAGTATTTCTTACTATCATCCTTGTAATATTTGGTTGACTGGCATTCAGCCAATTTTTTAATTAGTTACTTTGTAAGTACATAATAATTATTATCTATGTATCAATGTGATTTTATATATAATTAAATTACGCTAATAGCTTTCATATTGTGTACCATGTTTTGTGTTTAACTTTATGAATACAAAAACCATTACAACAGATATTTTATTTGGGGTTACATTCAATAAAACAAAAAAGTCCATTTAGGCATATCTTTTAATGACAATGATCATAATTTTAATAAATAGATTGATAAAGTCACTTTTACAACTTGTAGAGATTTTAAAGAAAATCAATTGATTCTCAATGATTAGTTAATACTTCCATCCTATCTAAATTGCACATGTTTACCTATTAGCTCTTTTACCTTTCCTAGTTGGTGGAGTGGAGCTAGTCTGCGGGAGAGGTACAGAATGCCCTGTCTTTTTTAAGTGATCAAACAATTTATTCTTTGATGGGAAGTCTGTTTCACAGACTGCACACCTGAGGGTCAATGCTGTGCTTGAATCTTCAGTTTCACTTGTTTTATTTTTCACTGGTTTTCTATCTACCATCTTTTTTGGTTTGATATTCCTCTGTGTTTTAGGTAATGCAGGCCTGTCTTTTGGCAAAGCTGCTTCACCCAATGCATCATCAGTAGGTGTAGTACTAGATACTTCATACAGATTCTCTGTTGAAGTCTGTGATTGTGACCCTTTCTTCAAGGTAGCTTCTTTCTTAGCTTGTATTTGACTCTTCAGCATATTGAATTTCTTGGCTTTTCTGCTGCGAGATGGACCTTCAATCTCATTAAAGCTCATCTCATCGTGACTGTCATTGCCTTCACTTTCTGGCATTGGTATAAACTTCTTTTTGTTTTTCTTCTTTTTGTGACTCTTGGGTAAAGCCTGTAAAAAAAAAAAACATGCTATCAAAACACATGCTGGATCCCAGTATAAATAAGGTTTCACTGGATTGGTTAAAGCTCACATAACCAAGTACAAATAAAAGCTTTTACTTATTTTGAGGCTAATCATCCCTTGTCAAAATCAGTAGTAGCAGTCCAATACTGGAAAAAGGCCTCTCTAACTCTCATCTGGCAGAAAATGGCCACCTTATGTAGATTGCTGTGCAATCTTGCCTTAGGACTCTTGCTTATTTAAATTGATGCTTCCTTAATGGAAGCTTTTTGTTACTGTGAGGATTATCCTTTCAGACTAAACAAGTACATTTAGCAACATACCTGAACTTTATCAGAATCATCACTTAGAGTTTCCCTGAAATCATTATCTTCATTGTCTTCTATATCCGAAGTGGAATTTTCAATTTGTTCACCTTCCTTCGTCTGACCGTTCAGTTGATTACCTTCATCTTTTTCTTCATTCACTGGTATTTCCTGACCATCAGCCTCTTCGTGATCATTATCTGATATTTCAATATCATCATCTAGTATCATGTTAGCTACGTTTTCTTTGTGTTTCTTACTGTTCTCGTGATTTTCAAAGGATTTGATATTTTTAAACAATTTGTTGCAAGCTGAGCAGTAAAGATTTCGCATTGCTGCCGGTTTAGATTTTGTTGAAGATTTTGCTGTTGCCTTTGATGCTTCACTTGCCTGAAATTAAAAACATTAAATAAAATTTAAAATATGTGAAGACTAGTTTCCAACATAGAATGGAAATATAAGTGAATTAAGCAGGACTCATGGTCTGGGACATAATCATCATTTTCTAAGCCATTCCCAACTATCTTTGGGTCGGCTTCCAGTCTAACTGAATGTTATGGTCTGGGAAATAATACATTATTACACACCTATGCATACTACATTATTTTATGTTCCTTAATTTATAAATGTTATCTAGTAATAACATTGTGTTTTTTTATTTTCTTATTTGCTGGGGAAGGGATGAAAGTTACAACAAAAAAGTTATTGTTTCCCTTGAAACAAGAGAAAGCTAATAAATAAATATCGCTGGAGATTACACACAGCGCCATCTAGTGCCACACTTGTCTAGTCTACTAGTCGTGGTCACCAGACAGTTGATATACTACATATATACTTTTTGTTTGTAAATACATACTTATTATTATACATATAAAAATCCATGACTCCGAAACAAATGTACATGCTCATCACACAAACATTTGCTCCTACCGGGATTCAAACCCGGTACCCTAAGAACGTAAGGCAGCCTCACTACTACCGCTGCGCCATTCGGGTTGTCGAATAAGCTACCCATTTATAAAAAAAGATTGTGATAACTGATAAGTTAGCTAATTAGATCAGAAATCTAAATCCATGTTGGGTAATAGGCTTCCCAAAATTATTTAATTTTGTATTTCATGGAGATTACAATCTTCCATAAGGTTTTGTTTCAAAACAAAAGAATTAGATATGAATAAACAAATGAAAGGAGGATGGTTAAAGATTCTCACCTCTTCAGTCTTAGAACTTTCTTCATTACTGCTTTCCATTCCCCCTTCACTAATAGTGTCATCATCAGAAGACAGACCAAACTCCTCAGCCAGAAGAGACTCGATCTCACTCAACTTCTTCTGATAGTCTTCACTTTGTAAGAAGGAACTTTCACCTTCTTTTTTCTTAGCTTCTTCTATTTCTTTCTGCCTCTGTATTATCCTTTCTCTTCTTAATTGTTCAGCCTGGAAAAATAATGTAAGAATGTTTGTAAGATGCCAAAAGTAAAGTAAAGTAAAAATATAAATCAATTTTATTCATTATCAGCCCACAGCAGCTTTTGCTGGAGATACACCTTGCCAACTACATGCTATTCAACTGGATTAATGGAAACTCATCAAGCTGCTGTCAGCCATCCCATGAAGAACTTCACTCCACCTAGCATCATTTGCTTAGCTTTTTCCCAACTATTTGTGGTCGGCTTCCAGTCTAACCAGATGCAACTGAATGAGCATGTATTTTACATGGAGCGACTGCCTATCTGACCTCCACAACCCAGTTATTAACTGGATAATACGGTACCCCTTAGTAAGACTGGTTGTCAGACTTTTTGGGTCACTGATTACCTGTAACGACTGTCTCAGATCTACAAATGACAGCCGGGACCGACTGCTTAGCATGCTTTCCAGGGCACAGAGGAAACTTGGTATTTAATGGTTGGTCACCCATCCACAGACCAAACTAGGCAAGCACGGCCTCATGGCCCACGGTCTTAGGATTGTTAGATCAATAGATTACATATTGCCCAGAACATACCTTTCGTTTATTTTCTTCAGCTTTCTCCTGCAACAGTTTTGTATGCTCTATCACTCTCTTGTCCTTCCTGCGGACAAAGCTTACTAGTCTCCTGATCTCCTCGTTCCTCTCTTTGCGCGCTTTCTGCCTAATTTTATTGTTTTCCTTCTCCATCAACTTAATTACTCTCCTGTTATCACCCTGTGAGATTTCATACTGGTCTAGCCATACATAACCTGCAAGTAGTAACAAATACATATGAAATAAAATATTAAATGTGTTTATGCTCTTCACAGCATTTATTTTCATTGATTACAGAAACTATTTAGTTACTTTTATTAGTAGAGAATGCCATCCAATAAGCATAGAATTCATTGACTTGTTCATATGGAGTTGTTGAGTTGCCAAATGTAGGTATTTTAGTAACTTCCTCTGGGTCATCAAGGAAGTCAGTTTCCTCTGTTATCAGTTTGGAGAAAACCTGTAAAATAGTAAATTAACAATATGATAAAATAATATCCACAAGTACCAATACATTTTCTGCAGACTCAGGTCATTTTCTGGTCAGCTTTACCTCATTGTAAATTGCATAGAATCCTTGTGGGTCATCATCAAAACCTTTATAACAGGACGGACTAAAGTAAGGGTAAACATCAAGACTGTCATCATTGTAAGAACTGCCGGCTCCACGTAATAGCTGCTCCCTGTGATTGTCATACCTAGAAAATTTCAAAGCTTGCTTTCAAATGCAGTTATTGAATAATCAAAATAATGTAGTGTTGGATCACTACATTAAATATAAACACTTTAGATTTTCATTACTTAGGACTTACCAGGCTCTCTCTTGAGGGTCGGAAAGCACTTCATATGCATTCTGCACAAGTTGAAACTGTTCTTTCGCCTCTATCAAATTTTCTAAGTTTTTGTCGGGATGCCATTGCAGGGCAAGGCGCCGATAAGCCTTCTTTATTTCAGAGGCAGACGCTTCTTTCGGCAAACACAATACTTCGTAGTGGCACTTCATTATAAGACCATTCTACGCTCACTTTCACAATATTTTTTCACAGCCTCAATATTAACCTGAACTGCAAAAATTCTTAGTTTTGATGAATTGAAAAGGAAATAACAATTAATGTTTCTACTTGTCTAACGAACTAAAGAAGGAACTTTGCACATTATATTCAAATGGTTTTAGCAGAAAAATAATATCGATCTATTTTGAAGATTTCAGCGAAAAAGACACGACGTCCATGCTTCTTTCGGATTTGTTTTTCTGATGGTGTTGTCATACTTAGAAAGCTGTAGCCACAGCTGCTGTAGTTTGTAACAGTTTAATTAGTTATTGAATTAATTTTAGGATGTGCTTTACTAAAGGAATAGTATCCTTTAATCGTATAACTATGATCCGGTCAGATTATTAGCTCTGATGATGTTTTGTGAAAAAAAAAATTGTGAAACAATAATTATTTTTACTGGCAACATCTAGATCTTAATCTTCACCGTGAGCTGTCAATGTCAGAATGTGAAAAGAACGTTTCGTTCTAAGTTTGTTTTGTTAGGTTGATCCGTTGATCAAAACCAAACAAGTAAAATGTTTGAGTATTACGCACGACGACCAATCAAGCTATGCAAAACCCATTTATGCGGATCTCTCATTATATGGGAAAGGTATAGCTTGATTTGTCGCAGTGTGTAGTCTGCCCGGCCAACATCATTGAAACGCCAGAAGATCCTTGAAGCTTGGTTCTAGTAGGTACTAGAATAATCTTCGTTTCTCGCTCGTGATGCGCCGGAGTGGCCACCAGATAATTTTCAACATTTGACTGCTCCTAAAACGGCGAAGGAAAACATCGTGAGGAAACCAGAGAAAGCCAAATCGGTCCTTACCTACGCGTAGTACCTACCTAGAAAAGTACGAAAACAGGACGTGATGGTTAGTGAAAACGGGCGGACGAAACCAAATGCGATTGTGGAGCCTCATCACAAGCGACGGCCAACTTCTTGTCTTGCTCTTGGTGCAACTCGCACCTGCACTTTGAACGACCAGTCCTACAGATTCGGATAATGTTATCGATGTGGCAGAGTTCTTGTTGAACAAGGTGAAAAGTACTCAAACTATCCAATAACGAATTAGACACATAGGTACCTCCTGTAAGTTTCGAGGTGGCTTGGAAAAAGAGTTTTTGGAACGAATTGGGGGAGGCCATTGCCCAGTAGTGTGACCTGTGTGACAGGAGAAAAAAAACGCAGACTGCCGCTAGATGTGAAAACTAAGTAATTCATATCTGCTACGGGTTGGGCCCCGCCTAAGTGGACCAGCTACGAATGCTACGGAGATTCAGGTGACGGTCACGCGAGTTCTATGATTTTTGTTCACTAAAAAGTGCTCAACGCGCCTAAATAAGTTTTCACTTCGAAAAATAAACTCAATAATAATCCGGAACCGGAGTTTGATATGTAATATAAACCACCACAGTTCACAATTCCAGCAGACCAAAAATGGCCGCTTTAGCAGAATCTTAGCATGGTTCTCTATCGTATTATCTAACTTTTTAATCCATAATCTAAAATGACATAATATTTTTTGTCATAATCATCATTCGTCCGAATGATAATTTACCCGAACTTTAAATCACATAATATCATATGCCATAAAGTTGAAATCCCTAAATATAATAAGCCCTAAATCCGTTTGTCATAAGTATTACAATCAATAATATACAAAAGACATAAAATCGTTTTCAATAAAAGTCATAAGTCCTATTCTAAGTAAATGTTTAATCGTATGTAGGCGTTGACCTGCAATGCAAGCAAGCATGCAGCAAGCATGCGGCACGCCTGTAGCAAGCATGCGGCAAGCATACAGCAAGCATGCGGCAAGCATACAGCAAGCAAGCATGTAACAAGCAAGCATGCAATGCAAGCAAGCATGTAACAAGCAAGCATGCAATGCAAGCAAGCATGCAGCAAGCATGCAATGCAAGCAAGCATGCAGCAAGCATGCAGCACGCATGTAGCAAGCATGTAATGCAAGCAAGCATGCAGCAATCATGCAGCAAGCATGCGGCAAGCATACAGCAAGCAAGCAAGCATGCAGCAAGCAAGCATGCAGCAAGCAAGCATGCAACAAGCAAGCATGCATGCAGCTTGCAAGCAAGCATACAGTATGCAAGCAAGCATGTAGCATGCAAACGAGCAAGCATCATGCAGCAGGCATGGTTTCTGTCACGGCTCCGGCGCTGCGGGGCTCCGGCGGCCTCACGCGAGCTTATCGTCGCAGATGGGTTTAACGCTCACCACCGCAGCTTCGGCTTGCTGGCCGGCTAAGACGGCCAGCCTCAGCCGCGGCGGCGAGTGTTACAACCACCTGCTCCTCAACTCGCGGCCCGCCTCGCCCCTCCGCGCCTACGCGATTTTAAATAACACTCTTGGGGTAGGGCAGACAAGACTGCGTGGAGTCGGATTTACAGCAATTCGTTTCTGTCACTAAAACCTACCTTTTAGGGATTTTTTAGCGACTGTTAGTCCCTAAAAAAATCCCTAAAAGTTAGGTTTATAAATGACCATTCGGAATCATACACATTATGTGATACAATACTGACATACGACTTTATGTCATGTAAAATTAGGAGATTCAATTATTATAGTATTCGATATTATGACAAAATAGTATTTGAAGTAAAGTTAGTTATGTAAAACATAATTTCGGTGTTTTGAACATTATGGTTACTGAAGTTTATAGCAAACGTGTTATGGATAATGATTTTCGGACAAAAAATTTTAGCACAATCAAGGGAGTACCTCTTAGCATGCATCACTCCAAAAATTTCAAATTCTTAAAATGGACTTTATAGGGGTACGTATTAATACCAATGATTGAAATATCGACGTCCAAAACATCGAAATTCAAAATACCGAAAGTTTTAAATGCCGATAGTCGTTATATCGAAACACAAAATACCGATGTTCAAATGCCCGAAAGGACGAAATCCCTAATGGACGAAATACCGAATGGACGAAATATCGATGGATGAAATCCCGAATCCACGAAATCCCGAATGAACGAAATATCGATGGTTGAAATACCGATGGATGAAATCCCGAATGGACGAAATTCCGAATGGACGAAATTCCGAATGGACGAAATCCCGAATGGACGGAAACTTTTATTTAATAACGTATTATTTGACAAACAATTCATTATTTTTCGTGTTATGTCATAAAACAACGTTTGAAACAAAGACATTACACATATTGATTGAGCCATTCCAAAAAAAAGAAATAAATGATTTTGGTTTCCTATGAGCACAAATTTTGTGACAGAAATGAAATCGCTGCAGAACCGACTCCACGTAGTCTTTTCTGCCCTACCCCTAGAGTGTAATTTAAGCCCGCGTAGGCGCGGAGGGGCGGGGCGGGCCGCGAGCTGAGGAGCAGGTGGTGAGTGTTAAAACCCTCTGCGACGATAAGCTCGCGTGTGACCGCCGGAGCCCCGCAGCGCCGGAGCCGTGATAGAAACCATGCCTGCTGCATGCTGCATGCTTGCTGCATGCATGCTGCATGCTTGCTACATGCTTGCTGCATGCTTGCTGCATGCTTGCTGCATGCTTGCTCCATGCTTGCTGTGTGCTTGCTGCATGCTTGCTGCATGCCTGTTGCATGCGTGCTGCTGGCTAGGCAACTTTTAGTGTTTTGAGGTTAGGTTTACAAAAAATCGTTTTTCTCGGAAACGGTGACAATTTCGGGATTTTGAACTACGGGATTTTCGGGATTTCATCCATAGGTTTTTTTTAAATTCGTTCTTTTAAAATTCGGGATTATGATACGTACCCCTATATCCCAATGTGGTTCACATTACGATTCTGCTAAAGCAGACATTTTAAACCCCCAGGCGGGACTCACTCAAATCAACAGCAATGGCAATGGCAATGGTCCATTTTAGGTACCTTCTGGGTGTAAACAACCTCATCACGAAGCCGTCAGCCAAGCATTCTGTACATCTAAGTAAGTTTACGCTGGGTCGTGGAGGTGTAAAAAAAATCTTACAATTAAACTAAAAGGTTCCCAGGTATGGTGTAGTACAAGAAAAATGATCGCAATGACGGGGAGAACAATTGCCTTTCGGCTTCGTTAAGAGGTTTTTTACACCCTATATGTAGCATAAAATAAACAACATATGGTATAAGCATTTAATAAAACCATCTAAATTCTAAAAATTAGTAGGTAATACATTATAACTAAAATAAAATTCAGTACCTATGAACAAATTAGTAAATAATTCATAAGTAATATTAAAGAAGTAAATAATAAATAGAGAAAGCTTATTCATGCTCAGGAAGGACCTGTAGAATTTTCCGAGGCGGCCTGTGAAAAACAAAAGTTTTCAATTAGTTCTCAAGTTCGGATATCGAATGCTAGGGATGGACTAGCTTAATCGATATTTATATCTGGCTTCATCAAGTTGCATTGTAGCAGGAATGAATGAATCAAGAAAGAAGATAATAAACATCATCTTAAGGCCCGGAATCCAAAGAAAGCGAAGACGAGCAGAACAGAGATCAGACGTACCTACGAGGTTGGCAGTCACTCCTGCCAGGTCTATAGGTGTGTGAAGTTAATTAATTTTAAACACAAAACCCTCTTTTTTACGCCTCCGGATGAAGTTTTTAAAAAATTCTGAAACAGGTTTTTTTTTATTTTTAATAATTAGTATTTAATCTGAGTTTCATGATTCTAGAACAATCTAAAAATTTTTTTTCATACAAACTTTACCCCCCCTTTTTCCAAATTTTTTCATAATTTCTATAGCCTAAATGTTATGCTGAGTTTATTTAAATAGATAAGTGAAGTTTTCATCAAAATCCGTCCAGCCGTTTTTACGTGATGCGCCGTCAAACAAACAAACTAAAATTTTTAAAATGGTTTTAATATGTACCTACAGTCGGTTTTTTTTTTAAATCTTCAATGTACAGATGTTTTGGTCTCAACGATTTTATTATATGTATATGTCACCGTAAAATTGTCAAATACGTTATATTGTAATATCTCTAGTGATATTGTAAAATCTCGAAATATTGTCAAATGAACATACCTACTGCTTACAACAAAACGCATTATTTTACGTGAAATGCATGCGATGGTAGTCAACTCACGCGGTGTGGAGGGAAGGAGGAGTCCCCCTTGCCCAGTGGTACAACTCTCATGAAAAGATATTGTACCGTTCCTGAGAAATACCGATTATTATAACCTAACCTTAAAACACTTTAATTCCCCTAAAAAGCGTAGTCGACGGAGCCCCGCTTCGCGGGGCCCCTATTTCCGGGTGCAGGGTTTAAAGGAACCTAACTAACCTAACGGGGGGGTGCCCCAAGTCCCGATTATGGGGGCAGAGATACTTCCGTATGTTCAGTTGACAATAATTCGAGACTTTACAATATCGCTAGAGAGATACACGTTATATTGTAATATAACGTATTTGACAATTTTACGGTGACATATAGATATGATTATAATTATAATAATTAATAATATAGATTAGCGGGCATCACGTGGACCCGCGTAGTTCCCGATACCGTGGGAATACGGGGATAATATATAGCCTATGTTACTCGCTGATAATGTAGCTATATCCATTGCTGAATTTTTATTCAAATCAGTCCAGTAGTTTTTAAGTTTATTCGTTACATATAAACATACAAATCTTTCATCTTTTTAATATTAGTATTGATATAGGTGGATCTAAAAGACTGAGAATGAAAACCGAGAAAGATAATAAAATCACTTACCTATTTAGCTAAACAGCAATTCTGTGGGCACCGCTTGTAGTTCATGTTCTGTTATTTTTTCGATGGTGTTGTCTTGAGGCGACTCAAACTATTTAGGAAAAAATGAAAAGATTTATAAGCTAAGGTAATTAATGGCAAGATGTTTACAAGACTGACCAATAACGCTGTGGAAGTGCCGTAAGTGTTCGGCCAACCAAATATTAAAAGAATCGGCCAAGTGCGTGTTGGGTCACGCATAATGTAGTTGCCCATCAAAATATGCGGATTTGCGATGAACTTTTTTGCAAAAAATAAAACCGACTTCAAAAAACACAAAGAAGTGAGAAATAACTTTAGTTTCAGAAGTCGGTGACCTTTGTTTCATTGATTTAGTTTTTTGTTTTTGTTTTTTGCGAAAAAGTTTTTATTTTTCACTTTTTAGTGGTTCACATGTGCTTACCCCTTCACAGCGTACCGGCGTGATGAGTTGTTATGAACTGGTCTAAGCAATACACATGAGATAATATGAGATTTCCGCAATCTCAGTCCATTTGCTTTCATTTATTGAGGAATTCCGCTGCTTATCTCCGAAGTTCTTTATCAGATCTTCACCAATTTGGAATGGGACCACTCCGAGAAAGTACTCTCCCAAACACTACCCAAGATGATGAAGTACTGTTAGGTTTCCTTTGATTTCTTAGCAAAAACATATCATCATGATTGTTATCTCCGAATGCTTAGGCAGACTGATGCTTACCTCTTGTCACACACACATTTTGCTAAAAGTCTCATGCAATAGGGGCAAACACGTCTTCACAGGTAGTCAGCGGCCCATAAAGTCTGACTACCAGTCTTACCAAGCGGTATCATATTACCCAGTACTAACTGGATTGTGGAGATAGGCAATCGCTATGTAAAATACTGGTATTCAGCTGCATCGGGTTAGACTGGAAGCCGGCCCCAACAAGATCAGAAAAGGCTAGCCCATGTCCATTAACCAGGCACTAATTCAAATTCCATAGATGTTACTGAGGAATTCCTGTTAAAAGAACCTAAAACCACTTTGCCCGAACTGGTAATCAAACCAAAACCCTCATGCGTCGCAGTCATGCTGACCGCTAGACCAACGTACTGGCTAGTTGGTATTCTTCGTAAAAGTCAGAAAATGAAACGCTTACGGTTTCAGAAGATCCGGATTTCAATTTAAACCTGGTGTTGACTAACGGTGTTGGTGGTGCTTCCAGGTACTGTATTGGCTCAAGATATTTCTCATACAAGTCCTCACGAGGGCCTACATTAAAATTGATTCCGGCTACACGACAGTTGTTTTCTATCCACTTTTGCTCCTGTCTTCCTGGACCCCTGCAAAAGATCGGCATCATTATATCTTTTTGTTCGTGTTATAACATCTGTACAGAAGTTGAATAGCATGATATTTGTCTCGATAACTAAATAGAATTTAATAAATAATTCGAAAATGGAAAAATGGTGGATCGACAAGAGCGGCACGGCATAATTATTGACTTAATGGTCCCGCATGACGAGAACCTCGTGAAAACCGAGAAAGATAAGCAAATCGAGCATCTTGATTTGGGTCGCAGTAGCAAGTTAAATCATCATCATCATTTTCAGCCTATTAATGTTCCCACTGCTTGGACACAGGCCTCCTCTCTGTGAGAGGAAGTGACGTATTTACACGCACTGTAGACTTATAATCACCTTAAGGAAACAATCTCGTAAATATGTCGTTGGTGTGTGTGCCTTAACTGATAAATAAATAAGAGGAAATGGGCTATAAACCACCACGCGGGCCCAGTGCGGATTGGTAGATGTCACATGTCTTCGAATTTTTGGTTCTTAGAGCATGCCGGTTTCCTCACGATGTTTTCATTCACCGTTTTGAAAGCAGTGGAAATGAATTACTTACACAAAGTATTGCGCCTGGGTGGGTTTGAAACCACGACTTACTGTTTGTAAGTCGGGGCCGCCACCACTGGGCCACCGCCGCTGCTCAAGTTAAATATGAGCTTGTAAAAATGACTAAAGAAGAATTCTTGGCTCACTCACCGACTGACTGACAGCTCAAGCGCTTACCTTACGAGTTTCGTGGCGTCATCATGGTAGACAACCATCTTCCTATGACAATCGTAGAAACCGTCCTCGGTGTCATAGTGTCCGTCAGGTATCTTCAAGGTAGGCTTTTTGGCTGTGTGGTTTGACCTGCCACCAGGTAGCAAACCTTCGTCGTACTCTACTGCAAATCTGTTGATGTAGATGTTATATTATGTGAATGTTTACGGATTTCGAAAAGGATTAGGTAGGGGGGGGATTAGGTGGTGGGGGGGGGGGGTTGGGGGTAGGTTTAGGGTTATCTACACTAATATTAAACTTATATTGACACTTACGGGATATCTTCCGCGATAATTTATTATTTTGAGCTCCCAATATTTCGACGCTGTTGCAAGTGCCATGATCGCGGGTTGACTGAGTCGCGAAAGATATCCCGTAAGTGACAGTACAAGTTTAGTTTTAAACTAAACTTAAACTATTAAGCTTAAAACAGTGTTTACAAATGTACTATTATGTTTTTTGTAATATTATAAAGACGTAAAGTTTGGGTCCACGAGGTAATCTTCGAAACCACTCATTCAATTATTGAGAAGGTGTCTTATGATGTTTCTTCGAAGCAGAAGTAGTGACGGGCCGAAGCTAGTAGGAAAATATAAATCAACCTACTTTAACTTTCTATTTTCAGGACGTATAAATCATACCTTCTATCAGGCATCTTGCAATACTTCCAATCTTTTTCATCATAATCCAGAACTTCGTCAAAAATGACCGTCCTTTCGATCATCTTGCCATTATCCCACTTGCCGCGTACAGCTGCTGTGCCGAAAGGAGTTTTGTATCGCAGCTCTCCTGTACCATGCATACAGCCATCTTTGAACTCGCCTTCATATACGACTCCTATAGTGAGAGAATTATGCACATTGACAACATGACAAAGGCACCCCCGCATTAGTTCACAGGTAAAATCTGTTCGAAACATCCGTAGGCTGAATAGGCAAAAGAAGGTCAAGCAATGGAATATTATTCCCGTTAGCGAAGTAAATAGACTTCTGATGGGGAGGTTAAACATCCGCTGAGCTCCGAAATTCCCGATTCTCTCATCACTAAGTCGTGGCGATATACATATCCAAATCTCCGACTAGGTACTTAAACTAGAAGCATATTACCATGAGCAAACGTGTATACTCCATGGCCATGCATGCCGAAACCCTTTCGCCATTCGCCTTCATATGTGGAGCCTGTGCAGAATTCCTCATATTTCGATGAAAATTCAGGTACCTCCGTGGTTCTGTGGGAAAATATTGTAGTTACCAGCCTATCATATTAATTAGGAGTTAGAGTATTCAAATTGGAAATAAGTGGAGTGACCATGATCCTTGAATTTCGAAAAGGCGGTTTGATACGCCTGCGCCTGATCATTTCATACTTCGGAGCCGCCTTCATGAGCGAAAGAATCGCGGCGATATTTTCATATAGAAATACGTTGAATCGCCGCGATTTGTTCGCTCGTGAAGGCGGTCCCTTCCGTCCTGTGACTGCCCCGTAGAACTTTGAGAAGCAGGGAATAGATAGTGAACCTGTGTCTGCACATACTTGTGCACTCCAGTGGGCGGGTGTATAAAATTCGATCAGGAAGACTGTTGCCAATCAAACCGCAGTTTCCCAATGGCTGCATTAAATAAAACGTGGCCATCAGGGCAAAAAATACACGTGGCTCTTGAGGAAAGGTGAAAATAAGTGTGTTTGTAAGAAGTTTAAAAGTCGACTAGGCTGAAGATCGAGGGCTCGTGTTTAAAAAATGTTCTGTCACTACCAAGCACTCATGTTTTTAAACTGAGTGATTTTTTTCCTTCTGTATACATATATTGTAATTTTATGAGAAACACATGAAACAATGCTTGCTGAAGTGGGCCCGAGGATGGGAAAAGGCTAGGCCGATGAAATGAGGCAAAAAATACCAGGTAGGTATAAAGTTTGACTTGAGTAAAAAGTTAAAATATAAAGTTGAAAATTAAAACCCAACTACAAGCAATAAATTGAAGGCATGTACCTAAACCAGACATCAACGTGTATTTTTTTAGGCCTTCGTAAAACTAGAGTCAAATGTCTCTATAATACATAACGCGTCATGGCTCCTAAATTTTAAATTGCCGTTTTAGTTTTCAACTGCTTATTAAACGTGAGTAAAAAATATCTTAACACTAACGTGCATTTTTCTTCCATTTTTTGTCTGAATGCCCTCATAACGCACAGCCCTTGACATTTGCATGGCAGAGTATAGCTGAAAGTGTTATCGTAATGAAATTATTTAAAACAAGAACTTAATGTAGGGTAAGATTCACAAGAAAGAGCAGTGGTGGTTCAGTGGTAGCGGGTGCGTCTAACGGGTCGTAGGTTCGAACCGAGGTAAAGTCTTTATGTTGTGTAAGCTATTGATTTTTCAATACACTTCCCGCCTCGGCTGTTATGATAATGTTTCGCCAGTTAAACAAAAATGTATTATATTTATGTCTTTTTGAGAAACCCGTTATGTAGGTATCGAACTGGGTCTGAAGTGGGATCGTGTGGTTGATTACGCCCCACTCTCTTTACATGAAGGCCTGTAACAAGGCAGCGTGAACATTATAGGTGCATGCTTATGCTTCATGCTAAGATCCGCAAATAGCTATGCATCATACTCTTACACCTACTCTTCTTCTGTTTCGTGCCACACGGGCTTGATACATATATTTTGTTGACCCGAAACCCTGAAAGTTCGTCGCATGTACGGCTTCATCGGTGGCATCGCAGAGGTCAATTGTGTTTCATGTTTTGAGGCACGAATAGAAGAATACTCGAAACTGGATTTGGAATAGGGATGACCCACGCTAGACCGTGCCGGATCGGAGCAGAGTGTCGGCCGTAGCACAATCTATTGTCCGTTGCTCGGTAGCGGCTCGGAAGCGTGAGTGTGTCCATACTAAATTGCACGGTCGACACTCGGCTCGAATCCGATACAGTCTAGCGTGAGTCATCCATCCATCACATACATGCAATTGTATTGTACTTCGTTAGCGTGTATCTCTGGGCTGTCAAATTACGTCTTCAAAGTTCAGCAGAGCCATAAGCAATGTCATGGCTAGGTTCTAAATAACTTGAAACGTACATACCTGGTTCCAGGTTTCCTGCAAGACTTCTTCATCTCGTAGGTCGACTACAAAAAAAAAAACTGTGTTAAATAAACTTTGATGCGGTATTTACCGCAATTTAAAGAGTTTATTTAGCCAAGCTAAATGTATAATGATTAAACTTGCATATAAATAAAGAAATCTCGGTGTTATGCCAAGTGGTAATCGTAGTTTGGGATCGTAATTATTTTCTTGAAAACAATAATCTGTAATTGTTTTCCAGATAAGGCTTAGAGTACATAATATTGGATATAAATAATATGCTAAGATGCTCTAATATACGGGTAATACCATAGAGTATTTATAACCCCTAAGCTAAGAGTTTATAACACACAGAGTATATCACTACGTTTAATAACACAGAGCATCTATGCACATCTATGTATACAGGTATATAATCACTACTCTATGAATATCTGGTCAAGATCAAAGAGTAGAATACATAAACTAGACGGAAAAGGGGTCCGATTCCCAGAATAACATGAATGATAAAATTGAATAGTGGCTACTTCGATCAATAACTATTATTGATCGAAGAGTGGCTAAATCTATTATTGTGTCAACAATACCATGTATAAGGTCTTTTTACGTATTTCCTCATCATCATCATCATCAGCCTATTAATGTTCCCACAGCTGGGGCACAGGCCTCCTCTCTATGAGGGGAGACCATGACATTCCTTACGTATTTCTTATTTCGTTTCATATTTTGCTTCTCATATCTTTTATATTTTCACAAACTTAAAAAAAAAGCATTTTTAATACAACAATAGTAGCCACCAGAATCGGTTACAGGGTTCGAGCTACCGGTGGTCAGGGCTCAGTCAGGGCGAAAGAAGAACCTCCTAACAATACATGCCGTGTCCTGAAGTATTCCTTGATCTAGCTGCCAATCAAGAGACTCCTCAATGAAGTGTTTTCAAGGCCAGCTTCCAATAAAAAAATGCAGATGGCGCTGTGCAAGAAGGAGTGTATTGTTTCTGTGTGGAGATTACTGTCAAACAAGCAAGAAAAGAACAAGTAATACAACACCCACAGACATTTACTAGCCAGTATTTTATGAATGCAATGAATGCCAGCTCCGTATAGCTAAAAAAAAGAAACCCCTTCTTGCACAGCGCCATCTCGAATTTTTCGTTGGAAGCTGTCCCTGAAAACACTTCATTGTTTTATTGTCAATGCGGGATAAGGCCCTTGTTTACTACATCTCGGGAAATTACAGACACAGAAAAAGACACATAAAGGAGATTATTAATTGTCCTACCTACTACCTACCACTACTACCTACCTACTACTACTACCTACCTACTACTACCTACAACATCACGTAAAACCTTTAAATTATTATTTTTTTTTTTTTTCTCTCTCAGAATTAGGTCAGTTGAATTGAAAATCATTTGGGGTGTCTGAGGTTTTGCGCATTTAACGTTAAACGTTGTTTATACTATGAAAAATAAATTTGTTTTCTTACTAGGCTAGTTTCCACCATCAATAAATTGCAAATCTATTTAGTCCGTCAGTTAGAGTATTGGAAAATAATGGACACGTATTTTTGCTTTTGTAAATCAACGAATATTGACAAAGATAAAACGCATCAAAACTCGGAAGTGGGGGCTCGTGACGTCATAACTCACTAAGAATAATAAAATTATACCAAACAGTGACGTATTGGGAATTTTAAAAGCGTCGTATCTTCGTCAATTTTGGTTTATGTGACAAAAGAAAAAATACGGGTCAAATATTTTTTGATAATCTAAGTGACGGACTAATTAGATTTTTTCAGTTAACAAGCCTATTTCCAATTATTTTTTTTGTGACCTATGAACAAGCGCTATTGTTGAGTATTAAATAAATAAATATTGCTGGGCATTAACACACAGCGCCACCTAGTGCCACACTAAGCAAGGCTTGTGTCGTGGATACCAGATAGTTGTTATAAGATGTACGTTTGCCTGGCTCGGCCCCCCAGAATCTGCCTTTTAGGTGTTCACCAATGCAACGTACTCGCCTCTAGGAGTATATGTACCGGTTTCTTTTTCAATGTACCTCTGTACTTTTGAAGAAATTTGCAAAATAAGGGGGCCGTGCTGAAAACGTTTGGCTGGCACGGCCCTCTTTTTTTGCGTGTATCTTGAAAAACATAAAGCGCATTAAAAAGTTTCTTAATCTCAAGAAATTTACTCTGTTGACGCGTTATATGTACCGCAACGGATATTCTGAATTCGTAATAACAAAAAATATATAGTTGTAGATAGGGGGCCGTGCTGAAAAATAAATAAATGAGGAAATCTCTAAAGAAGACAAATTACCTTAGCCAAAAACTATTAAAACATAGTTGATGGGTGGCAACTAACATATGTACCGCATTGGTTTCTCATAAAACTTGGTAAATTTGATAAATAAAGCAATGTTAGTTTATTCAGCACGGCCCTCTTCATACGCCTATATCTTTTAAAGTATGACATGTTTGCTTACAAAAATCGACTTCCTGAATCATCTAAAGAAGTTCATTCGTTCCAAATAAATTGCGATAATGCTGTATTAGTACTGCAGAAGATAAATTGGATCAAAAATATCATACATTACAACGAAAGGGGTGACCATGACTCTACGTGAAAAAAAAAAGGATTAAAGAACTGCTGCTTTATTGAGTAAATCTATACTTAATATTTCAAAGAGTAAGACTATATAGCTTGAAAGGTTTAATAAAACATAGAAAGAGAAGTAAGAAGAAAAGTACATCATCATCTGCCTAGCCTTTTCCCAACGATGTTGGGGTCGGCTTCCAGTCTTACCGGATGCAGCTGAATACCAAGTATTTTACATGGAGCGACTGCTTTTCTGACCTCCACAACCCAGTTAATACTGGGTAATACGATACCACTTGGAAGACTGGTTGTCAGACTTTTTGGACTTTTACCTATAACGACTGCCAAAGATGGACAAATGACAGCCGGGACCAACAGCTTAACGTGCTTTTCCGAGGCACGGAAGAAACTCTGTATGTAAGGGTGGTCACCCATCCACAGACTAACATAGGCAAGCATGGCTTAACCTAAAGATCACCCCGAGCGGCTGTTATTATTTAGCCATGAGCTCCTCAAGAAAAGTACATAATTTTACAATAAAATAGCATTTATTCAGACGAACTATCAGAACTGTAACTAGTATTGTCATCTTCAACAATGCCGGGCACTCACAGATGTTATTAATTCATTTTCAATTACACCCATAACCAGATCTCGTTCAAAATCCTTTTAAAATTGTTTCCTTTGTTTCCTCCACAACCTTTCTGCGGTCTTCTTTATTGACGTCTGCACACGTCGTATGTAACAGAGTCAGCATTATAGCAGTACTGAAGGGTGGTACATATGTCGCAGCCAAGTCGTAGAACACGCCGTATTACATAATAGCGCGCCGGAATGTAAAACTTCGCCGGTAACATAACGGCGACGTTGCGTAACCGTGTGCGTTGCATGCGGTGTCGTCACGTTCAGCCGTATTACATTTCGGCTGAAATACGCTGAAGTACGCCGCATTGAATGAGCACTAAGCGTTCGTCAAAGCGGCGTAAACGTGCCGCCCAAATACAAACGGGCGCATCGTCGATACTAGCCGCTTTGAAAGCGAGCGAAGCGAGCTCGGTACTTAGGGCACCCGACTTTAGGTTATGTTAGGTTACTTTAAACCCTGCAGATAGAAATAGGAGCGCTGCGTAGCGGGGTTACGTCTACTACGCCTTATTTTCGGAATTTTCAGTACTTTATTCGTCGTTTTACAATACGGCTAAACGTTGGATGCCGCTTTGTCAAACGTAACGCCACTAGAATCGGGCTAAACGTGAAGACGCAGCATTACATAACGGCAACGTTTTACAATGCGGCGCGCCATTATGTAATATGGCGTGTTATACGAATTGACTACGACACATACATAATTACTGCATTCGAATGATGACGCGTGATGCGCGGTCAAACAAACAAACAAAAATTTTAATAATAAAAATGGTTTTAATACGAGTAGGTTCAGTTACTTATTTTAAGACACCCTGGTCGATTGTTTTTTTTTAAATCTTCAATGTACAGATTATTTGGTCAACGATTTTAGTATATGTATAGATTAACGAACGGTAATACGTAAGTAAGAGAAAACGACCGTTAATAGTAGATTTGGTGTTATATTAGTCTCAAGTCTTACAGCAAACTGTTTCTAGGGGTTACGAGCGTGGAATGGCCAAACGTATGGAATTAATTGAAAATAAAATATGGTGGTGAGCTTTATTGCTTTCAAACCCCAGTCGCTGTCTTTGTGGATGGGAAGTTTGTGCGGTATAATATTTGTACCTAATATTTGGAATCATGGTCACCCCATTCGTTGTAATCTATACTTATAATAAATCTGTAGAGAGGTCAATTCTGTACATGAAATATATTTACAAAATAACTATCGGGGGGTGATTAGTGATCGATACTGATGCCAAAAATGCAATCAGTAAAATTTTTGTCTGTCTGTCTGTCTTTCTGTCTGTCTGTCTGTCTGTCTGTATGTTATTTATAGAAAAAAAAACTACTCGACGGATTTTAACGAAACTTGGTACAATTATTCTACATACTCCTGAGCAGGTAATAGCATACTTTTCATCACGCTAACATTAATAGGAGCAGAGCAGTGAAAGGAAATGTTGGGAAAACGGGAGAAGTTACTTGGTTTTTTTAGCTTCCGTCGCGTGTGCAGCCTTAATGGTTAAAGCTACATAGAAATCATGTATAACGGAAATATTCCACATAAAATTATATAAAAAATATCCCACGACAGCATATGTCTATCTTTTATAGTTGACTCACAATAACACGTGTAACTCCCGATAGCTTAGCAGTTCGGAGAATAAATGTGAATGTAAGTTTGTTTGTTGCGCTTTCACGCGACAACTACTGAACGGATTTGGATGAAATTTTGCACACAGATAGTTTATAACCTGGATTAAAACATAGGATACTTTTTATCCCGGCAGTAAGATTCCATGGGACAATAATCAAACTTCACGCGGGCGAAGCCGCTGGCAGAAGCTAGTGTATGATATTTTTGATCCAATTTATCTTCTGCAGTACTAATACAGCAGTATCGCAATTTATTTTGAACGAATGAACTTCTTTAGATGATTCAGGAAGTCGAATTTTGTAAGCAAACATGTCATATTTTAAAAGATATAGGCGTATGAAGAGGGCCGTGCTGAATAAACTAACATTGCTTTATTTATCAAATTTACCAAGTTTTATGAGAAAACAATGCGGTACATATGTTACTTGCCACCCATCAACTATGTTTTAATAGTTTTTGGCTAAGGTAATTTGTCTTCTTTAGAGATTTCCTCATTTATTTATTTTTCAGCACGGCCGGCCCCCTATCTACAACTATATATTTTTTGTTATTACGAATTCAGAATATCCGTTGCGGTACATATAACGCGTCAACAGAGTACATTTCTTGAGATTAAGAAACTTTTTAATGCGCTTTATGTTTTTCAAGATACACGCAAAAAAAGAGGGCCGTGCCAGCCAAACGTTTTCAGCACGGCCCCCTTATTTTGCAAATTTCTTCAAAAGTACAGAGGTACATTGAAAAAGAAACCGGTACATATACTCCTAGAGGCGAGTATGTTGCATTGGTGAACACCTAAAAGGCAGATTCTGGGGGGCCGAGCCAGGCAAACGTACATGTTATAAGTACTAAATATATACTTTTTTGTTTGTAAATATATACATATTATACATATTAACATCCATGACTCGGAAACAAATGTCTATGCTCATCACACAAACATTTTTTCTCCTACCGGGATTCGAACCCAGGACCCTTAGAACGTAAGGCAGCCTCACTACCACTACACGCTATTCGGGTCGTCAAATTGTATTGCGTTGTATTGTTTGGTGATACGAAACCCTTTGTTTCAGAGTTCGACGCGCACTTAGCTATTTTTTATTTTATATGTAGCCCATTAAAATAAAACAAGATAAAAGCAAAATCTTTAATTAAATTAAAATATAAGAAAATAAAATATAAATAATTAAAATTCAAACTTAAAAATTATTGAAAATAAAAATAAAAAATGACTAAAAAATAAAATTCTGCATAAAAAATAATTATTTTCATCCCCCCATCTCGGACGCCAACAGAATTAACTGAATTTGTTAATGATGCGCAATTTTTTTTTGCGTTTTTTATTTCATTTCCTCGCTGAGGTGGGATGAAAAGTTACGTGTTGCACTCGAGAGCAAAGATTTTTCACCTCGTGCTCTTTTGATTCCCTCGCTAACGCTCAAGATTCTGAGTTTTGAATCACTCGCTGCGCTCGTGACTCAATTTTAGAATATTTCGCTTGCTCGGTCATCAAAATTGAGCACGCGGTTAAAAAACAACTTTGCACTCTTGTATAACAAATAACTATTAGGCGATGGTCTGTGGAAAAAATAGCATGTTAGAAAGATGGTTTACATTTATCCAGTTTACCAGCGTGATTGAACAAACATTAGTGTAATACTCGTAGTTGTGTTTAAATGAAATAAATGCAGACTGTTGGTTATTTCTTGCGTTTTTGTGGATTGAATTCAATGAGCTCGCTCCAAGCACGTTCTATAGGTACCTGCAACAAAAAATATTTCAGCAGTTTATCAAACCACCACTCTTGACCTAATTCGCATGAAAATTATATCTGTAGGTCACAACTACAGATACACTTAGCTTATTTAGACCTTTACAGACATAGATACTCGTAGGTCTATCGACATACACACATCAAAAAAAGTTTGCGATCACTTTGAAAAATCGAAATCTTTTTTGTTACGATTGTTTTTCCATATGAAAAGGCTTTCAGTCCTAGCTTACGCTCATTCAGAAATCTGATACAGACAATTATAACGAATTTAAAATATATTTTCGCGGAAAGTGGCATTAAGTCCGCCTATGTACCACTCTTGTACAGGAAGTTTAAATAAATCTATATACATATAATAAAAGAGTAAAAACACTGTCTGTACATTGAATATATTAAAAAAAATGAGGGGGGTTTAGAAACAGTAATAGAGCACGAATCCAAAAAAAAAGTCTGTCTGTTTGTCTGTTTGTTTGTACACGCTAATCTTCGGAACTACTGGACGGATTTGAATGATTTTTTTTTTGTTGCATAGATATTAAGTCTGGGCAACATATAGGCTATAATTTATCTTGAAAACTTGAACATCTGATGCAGAACCGCAACAGACCAGCTAAACTATAAGAGATACAAAAATGACACCATAGCAAAAATTGTTCCACGTGATGAGCATTTTCTGCTGAGAGAATAAACTTGAAGATCTGGAACACCTGATGTGGAACTCCAAGAGCCCAGCTACACCATAACACATATAGGAATGACGTCTTAGCAAAAGTTGTTCAATCTGATGAGCACTTTCTGTTGACTTATTTGAAGAACTCCAAGAGCCCAGCTACACCATAACACATATAAGTAGGAATGACGTCTTAGCAAAAATTGTTCAATCTGATGAACACTCTCTGTTGACTTACAAAAACCGAAGATCTGGGACACCTGTTGTGGAACTCCAAGAGCCCAGCTACACCGTAACACATAAAGGAATGACGTCTTAGCAAAAGATGTTCAATCTCATGAGCACTCTCTGTTGACTTACAAAAACCGAAGATCTGGAACACCTGATGTGGAACTCCAAGAGCCCAGCTACACCATAACACATATAGGAATGACGTCTTAGCAAAAGTTGTTCAATCTGATAAGCACTCTCTGCTGACTCATAAAAATCGAAGATCTGGAATACCTGTTGTGGAACTTCAAGAGCCCAGCTACACCATAACACATATAGGAATGACGTCTTAGCAAAAATTGTTCAATCTGATGAGCACTCTCTGTTGAATTACAAAAACCAAAGATCTGAGACACCTGTTGTGGAACTCCAAGAGCCCAGCTACACCATAACACATATAGGAATGACGTCTTAGCAAAAGATGTTCAATCTCATGAGCACTCTCTGTTGACTTACAAAAATCGAAGATCGGGGACACCTGTTGTGGAACTCCAAGAGCCCAGCTACACCATAACACATAAGAATGACGTCTTAGCTAAAGTTGTTCGATCTGATGGGCATTTCCTGTTGACCTATAAGAAAATCGAAGATCAGAAACATCTGATGTGAAAATTATTGCAAAGCTATCACTAATTTCACTGTATAATTATAAATAAACTGGGAGTTATAAATAAGCTGGGAGTACCTCCACGCGGTTAAGGCGGTAACAGTTTAGGACTGATTTTCGATGACGATGGTATATCCTTGAAAATTTATTGTTTTATTTTATCGAGTCAATATGCCTTCGAACTTATGATATTTGAGTTCTTATTTTCCTTTTCCATACTACTAACTAGTATAGTTACTAACAGGTCTTTTGAAACGAGTGATGAACGTGATACGCGACTAACTGCTGCTCGAGATTATCATACATTCACAAAGTGAGAGAGAAAGAATTGCTGGGGTACGGCATGAAGAGACAGAAGAAGAGCGCGAAGACTTCGACATTCTCTGAACCGAATGTCGATATCATCTGAAGAATCGGATGTGTCTCAAGATATAGCCGTAGGGCATGGCGACCGTCTTTGGGTTGATAAGGAACGGAGTGCATTTACGTATACTTCTATGATTGAATACGCCACATATTCCGCCCTCGGAGGTATGGTTCAAAATTGTACTTTTTGTGAAGCTGTTAAATGGCAAAAAGAAACAAACGGTATGTGTTGCTCAGGTGGGAAAGATCCGTTATTTTCTCTTCCCTGGGCTCTTAGAATTCGACATCAGACATTTCAGATCTTCTATTTTGACGATCCCGTTGTCGCTGGCATAAACAACAGGATCCGCGTACGAAGTCGCGGGCAGAAGCTAGTATATAAATAAAGTTCATCATCTGCCTAGCCTTTTCCCAACTAGGTTGGGGTCGGCGTCCAGTCTAGCCGGATGCAGCAGAATACCAGTATTTTACATGGAGTGACTGCGCGGAAAGTTGTGATTGAAAAAATGCCAACAGAATTATCAGAAGTTTTACGAGCAAGAATAGTAACTTTGAGGGAAGAAGGATACACCACGAGAGAAATAGCACGCAGAGTTGCTATATTCCAATCCTGTGTCGTGACCACGTTGCAGACGTACCACGAGATGTCACCATGTTTTGACTGCTGCCCAAAAGCGCTATATTAGATTGCTGGCAGCCCGTGACCCAACTATCAACGCTACTAAAATAAAAGCAGAAGTTCTAGCCGCCTCTGTGCTTGAAATTAGCACTCAGACCATTCGGAATTGCTTGCACCAGCTGGATTACGAGTACGGAGGTCTTGGCGAGCTCCTCTGAATTCCCGGTAATGTCAACGATGGAGATTGCAGTTGGCAAGGCTTCTGCAAAATGAAGAAGAAAACATTTGGCAAAACTGTCTCTACGTTGACGAATCGCGAATCATTACTCATCCAGATAACCGATGTCCGTGTCTGGAGAAAACCAGAAGACCGTGATAGGCAAAGAACTGCCACTGGAACAGTTCAGCAAGACAAAAAAACTGCGTCCTGGGAAATCGGCGTCCTTTTAGGGTGGTATTATGATTGGAGCTAGAACGCCTTTGATCCCGTATCGAGGCTTCATGACAGCAGACATGTATAGAGTAGTTGCTATTGATGGAATTGTCAGACTACTCCGAGTAAACCATGGGCACCAATTTGTACTGGTCGATGATAATGCGCCCGCCCATCGTGCTCAACGAGTCAATGCTGCTCTCCGAGAATACGACATCACAAGGTTAGACTGTCATGCCAGCTCGCCTGATTTAAACCCAATAGATCACACGTGTCTTAAGCGAGCTTTTTGGCACCGTAAACCACGTCCCCAGACAGTGCCAGAGCTCTGGGAAGCCGATATTGAAGAATGGGACAGGCTACCCCAAGAAATGCTGGATAACTTGATTCTCAGCATCCCCAAAAGGATCTTCGCATGTGCACGAGCCAGGCGAGGAGTTATATTATATTGAACGTAAACTTTTTATCAATAAATTGTTGTTTAAGTTTGGTAAATCACTCGTTTTCTTTCTATAAAATTTCTGTAACAATCACATTATGATTAATTACTCAATTACTATTTTAAAAAATAGTTTAATTTTTTTATTTCAAAAGGGGTATTTCTATTTAAACAAAACACACAACAAAGAATTTTACTTGATAGAGTTCAATTTAAAAAATTATATCTGCTGTGCTAGTGATCACAATATTTTATGATGTGTATATGTCACCGTAAAATTGTCAAAAACGTTAAGCAGTATGTTCGTTTGACAATAATTCGAGACTTTACAATATCGCTAGAGAGAAACACGTTATATTGTAATCTCTCTTCGATATTGTAAACTCTCGAAATATTGTCAAACGAACATACTGCTTACAATAAAACGCATAATTTTTCGTGATATGCATGCGATGGTAGTCAACTCACGCGGTGTGGAGCGAAGGAGGGGTCCCCCTTGCCCAATGGTACCACTCTCAAGAAAAAACACTTTATATTCCCCTAAAAAGCATAGTCGACGGAGCTCCGCTTCGCGGGCCCCTATTTCCGAGTGCAGGGTTTAAAGGAACCTAACTAACCTAACGGGGGGGTGCCCCAAGTCCCGATTATGGGGGCAGAGATACTAATTCCGTATGTTCAGTTGACAATATTTCGAGAGTTTACAATATCGCCAGAGAGATTACAATATTTGACAATTTTACGCTGACATATACATACTTGCATGTGGTCACAACTTTTCTTATACGCCACATAATCTTAACTTACAATTTTGGATCGTAGACAACTGGATCAAACACTTCACCAGTAGTCACCTGCGAAATTAAACAAAAATTAAAATATGTACCTATGTAAAAAAAAAAACAAAACATCGGTCCTTTTTCAATCTATTAAAAAAAGAGAAAATATCCAGCCGCAATTATGAAAAAAAAATTGACGGAAGTTTAAAATGGCCACGCATTGCACCCACATTAATCGATAGCTGGTATCAATACAAACAAGTTTTGTATGAGGCAAAATGTACTACCGTGGCAAGTCTTCAAATTAAATAAAAACTAAATTAAATTGGTACAAAAATATTAACTTGGCTTACACTTTCTTGGTCTGCTGCCGATGGAGATTTGAACTTCGACTTGTGAAAGCCTATTGAGGGTTCAGGAAGCGGCTCTGGTTCCACTACCGGGTCTAACCATTTCTCGTATAAGGCCTGACGAGGTCCTAACGTCCCTACAGTTTCCTTGCGACAGTTGGCTTCGATCCACTTCTGCATTCCAACTGAAGGCGCTCTGCGGACAATTCCAAAGTCGTTGGAAATGTGAAATTGACCGGTTGAAGGCGACAGGCTCCCCCTATTATATGAGGCTCAAGCATAAATGGAGAAATTTCAGGGTTTTTTTTGTATTTAGTTTGGTTAAAGGTGATTTAGATCGTGAGGAAACCGACATATCGTAGAAGCTCTCAGTGTCATCATTGATATGAAATACTGACAGTTAATGGACTTGGTTGACCAAAAACCATTTTTTTTTAAATAACTCGATTTCTTACCTCTGGACGTCGCTCTCGTTGCCATGCTTATAAATAAATTTCGTCGGCTGTCGGTAGAAGCCGTCTCCGGTGTCATAACAACCGGGTGGTATCGTTCTGGGAGGATTTTCAGGAGTTATGTGCGGCTCGTCAGCAAAATTCAGATTTTCAAATTCCATCGTGTATCTGTTCACATAATAGGTACTTGAAAATTGATTTTGAAGGGGGCAATATAAAAGTGTGACCTGTATACTCGTGCAGGGCGTCCCACGGCTATGCCACACGGAATAAAAGTTACCAAAAGTTAAGTTAGTTCATGAAAATGAAAAATAGACTTCAGAATTTGCCGCGCTTCCAAAAACTGACATTGTCATTTCAAAGTATTTAGTAACGAGTACCACCTTAAGAAATACTTTATTTTTTCTTAAAATATGTACATTTTGATATGAGTGAGCAAAGTTTGTTATTGCATTCGAGGCGGAATTATAAATGCCCACGTGTTTATAATGATGCTTGCCAATACACTTTTAAAGAAATAAAATAATAGAACGGAAAGGTTATTTGTCATGAATCATTAATTTGGAAACTAATTATTTAATTTGCGTTTTTTGCGTGCTTAGCTTCCGCCAGGTTGTAAAAAAGTTAAGGTATGAAGCCGCTAAACAGTATTTTTTCAAAAAAATAGGAAATAAAAAAATGTTTTATTTTAAAACACAAATGTTACAGTCCTCTCAATTTTAGCCGATTCAATTATTTTTAACCGACTTCCAAAAAGAGGAGGTTATCATTCGTCTGTATGTTTTTTTTTTATAGTAAAATTTTAAGAAAGAATAGAAAGTTCCTATCAATTTCTTATAATTATGTTTAAAAACTTTTCGAATGTGTCTGGTAGTCCGCTAATCACGGCCGTAAAAATGAGTGATTTAGATTGCTCTAAAGGCATTATTCGAGAAGAAAAAAATGGGAATACATTTGTATGGAGACTCGCAGCCCTTGTTCTCTCTTAATAATCCCACATAATGCAAACCCTCTTTATTCACGCATCTCTGTTCGGGTATACAGAATTAAGTAAATGCTGCAAAAAAGGCTGTTCTATCATTCATCCTCATTAGAATAAACGCTTTTTTGAGGTAAAAATCCGTATAAGTAAAACAAATCGTTATGATAGGCGATTAGTGTGAGTTAAAGCAAAAAATACGCGGGAAATGTTTTTGGCGGGAAATTCACGGCCGCCATTTTTGTACGTACCGACGGGATGAGATGTAATTTTGCGCTAATATCGTTTGCCCTGGAATGAGAAATGTTGTTTACAAAGTAAACGATGTAGTTTCTTGTTCAATGAGCGTTGGAAGAGTAAAACATATGGCTGGTAAATAGTAGTCGCCAATAGTCAATAAGATCATCAATTTATGTAACCATAATAATACCATCTATCTATATCTATACTTATAATAAATCTGTAGAGAGGTCAATTCTGTACATGAAATATATTTACAAAATAACTATCGGGGGGTGATTAGTGATCGATACTGATGCCAAAAATGCAATCAGTAAAATTTTTGTCTGTCTGTCTGTCTTTCTGTCTGTCTGTCTGTATGTTATTTATAGAAAAAAAAAACTACTCGACGGATTTTAACGAAACTTGGTACAATTATTCTACATACTCCTGAGCAGGTAATAGTATACTTTTCATCACGCTACCATTAATAGGAGCAGAGCAGTGAAAGGAAATGTTGGGAAAACGGGAGAAGTTACTTGGTTTTTTTAGCTTCCGTCGCGTGTGCAGCCTTAATGGTTAAAGCTACATAGAAATCATGTATAAATATTCCACATAAAATTATATAAAAAATATCCCACGACAGCATATGTCTATCTTTTATAGTTGACTCACAATAACACGTGTAACTCCCGATAGCTTAGCAGTTCGGAGAATAAATGTGAATGTAAGTTTGTTTGTTGCGCTTTCACGCGACAACTACTGAACGGATTTGGATGAAATTTTGCACACAGATAGTTTATAACCTGGATTAAAACATAGGATACTTTTTATCCCGGCAGTAAGATTCCATGGGACAATAATCAAACTTCACGCGGGCGAAGCCGCTGGCAGAAGCTAGTCTAAAATAAAACCGACTTCAAAAAAAAATAAAGTGAAAAATAACTTTAGCTTCTGGAGTGGGTGACCTTTGTTTGATTGATTTAATTTTTTTGTCACCGACTTCAGAAGCTAAAGTTATTTTTCACTTTTTGTTTTTTTTTGAAGTCGGTTTTATTTTTTGCAAAAAAAGTTTTTATTTTTCACTTTTTAGTGGTTCAAATGTGCTTGATACACATGGAAAGTGCATACCGTTACAATTGCAACAAGCCCAAACACGACTAGGGTACATTGTCTCATTATGGAGTTCCATGACTCTTGGCTTCATTATCAGATTTGATGGTAGAATGGTTCTTTTCAAACGCAAATGCTTCACTTGTTGTAGAAAATACCAAAATCGCTGTACGTTATCCTATAAAATTTGAAGAGTTCCCTCGATTTCGCCAAGATTCCATCATCAGATCTCGACTTGGTGGCTATGGGACCATTCGGAAAGTATACCCTTTCCAACAAAAAAATAATTTTTCAAATCGGTTGGCAAGCGACGGAGTTATGCGCGAACAAACATAAAAAAATAAAAAAATGAATAGAAACATCCGAATTGAGAACCTCCTCCTTTTTTAGAAGTCGGTTAATAATAATATACCTTCTATCAGGTATCTTGCAGTACATCCAATCATGTTCATCGTACTCCAGTTTGCCATCAAAGAGTATTTTACTCTCTTTCAGAACGCCATCGACCCATTGGCCCTGTATGACCGAGAACGCCTCGGGACTATGTTTGAATATAAGCTTGCCATCGCCGTGAAAACAGCCATCATAGAAATTCCCTTGATACACAACACCTACAGACAAAGTTAATTTGAATGCACAGTCAATGCCCTGTATTGCCTGATCCCTCCCACAAAGAAGAAAAAGTGAGGAGGGGTCAGGTAATGTTAGGCACTGACTATCGACCCTACAGTGATAACCATGACCACTCTGGCAAGAGCTTGTCATCTGTACCTCCTATCTGCTGCTGAAACTGCAGAGATAAGGCTTACGCAGACCGGGACGGCATGGCAAGGGACGGGACGGTTGCCAATGGAAATTCAAACGTTAAAGAAATACGGCCGTGGCGCGTCTTGCAATGCCAATCCCTTTCGATGCCACGGCATAATTTTAAAGCATAGCAATATTTATGTCGTATTTCTACATCCAAACGTTTGAATGTACATTGGTGAGCAATTTTATCCCATAAGCCACCCCGGTCTGCCTAGGCCATTATTCTTACCATTAGGAAATGTGTATTCTCCATAACCAGTCATGCCGACAGCACCGTTATAAGAGGATCCTGTGGGGAAATGCTTTACTTCATTTCGATCTTGAACTCGATCTACTAGCTCGTCTGCCAACCTGGGTTAAAAAATTGCGGTTACGGTGACAGATATACTTAGATAATGCAAGTATCACGATCAGTGGCGTAGCTAGTCCTAGTAGGGCCTAGGATCAACTTTTTTTGGCCGTACTCAGGTTGAGTGCGGCGAAGCCCGACCAGAGAAAATCATTAATGTCAAACAAATGACTTTTGCAAAGAAAATAGCATCCTGACAATTTTATTGTAGCATCAAGCATAGCTAAGAACACTATCAACTATTTAACTTATAATTCTCCGTCGTTTACGTTTGACGTGTCCATGTGTGTGTGTCTGTCTGTGGCATCGTAGGTCCCTGCCGGATGAACCGATTTTGATTTAGTTTTTTTGTTTGAAAGGAGAATTAGTCGGGAGTGTCTTAGCTATATTTGATGAAAATCGGTCCAAGATGGCCGCTGCCATAAGATGGCGGATTACATTTTTTTTCACAACTCCCTCAATATGGGTATCAAATGAAAGAACTTGACTAGTAGAATACTATACGCTATGATAAATTACAATTCCAAGATGGCCGCCACCACAAAATGGCGAAAAACATTTTTTTTTTCACAACTCCTGCTCTACCCTCTCACTAGTAGAATAACGTAGACTAAGTATATTGAAAGGGAATGAGGAATACTAACAAACGAAATGAGATGAGGAAAGTGGAGTGAGGACTGGTGCCTAGGACCCAACAAATTATTTTTCATTTAAGTATTAGTACATTATTTACTACATTATTCAGGGGTTTTTTAAATTTTTAATTTAATTCCAATTGTTACCAAGATTAGTCAAGGGTCCCTAAATCTACTGTCCAATTGAATTTGGTGTCATGAAATGGAATAGAATAATCATAATTAGTAGAATTTGCATTGCCATCAAACGTGGCAATGCTAGCCTTCTAGGCACTTTTTCTGTCGAGAGCGATATGGACGAATTTTTAGACGCCCTGTAACCCTTTTGATACTTGTACATATTTTCTATCATAGATTTAGCATGAAATACTGTAAGTAAATAAGGAGTAGGATCGTAGTATTAATTAATTATTAATAAAAATATTTTTTCCTTAAAATATATTGACCACTTTGTTTCGCTACTTTTGGACAACTTGAATACTTTGATAAATATTGTCTGTGATACGATGTCCCTTGCACCAACAAGTATATGTTTTTTTTTACACTTACTTGCATTTTTCTTCGTGTTTCTTGTTATACGTCTTCATAAGACCATAATATTGCGCAAAAGGTTTCTTAGCCGTAAAGCTAAAAATAACGTCTTATATTATTAACTAGCTTCTGCCCGCGACTTCGTTCGCGTGAAGTTTTGATATCGCAACGCATCGCCTGCTCAACGGAAGCTTTTTTCCCGCTTGCAACAACAGCGTGTTGTTGTGCCTTCCTCGATAAATGGACTATCCAACGCGAAAATATTTTTTCAATTCGAGCCGGGAGTTCCTAAGATTCGCGGGTTCAACCAAACAAACTCTTCTGTTTTATAATATTAAATAGTATAATAGTATACTATTATACTATTTAATATTATAAAACAGAAGAGTTTAGCTACTACCAAAACTATTGTAAAGTTGGGTTTTTGTTTGGACAAGGACAACGTTTAATGCCCCCACTATCCTGATCTACATGGTGATTTCCGTTGTTGACTTTGGTATAATTAATACAGCAATGCGATATTAAATATAAAACTAGCGGACGTCCCACGTAGTTCCCATTCCTGTGGTAGTACGGGGATTAAATAGGTATAGCCCATGTTACTCAGTATAGACATGGCATTCTAAGGTGAAAGAATTTATATAAAAACTTTTTTGCAAAAAATAAAACCGACTTCAAAAAAAAAAACAAAAAAGTGAAAAATAACTTTAGCTTCTGAAGTCGGTGACCTTTGTTTGATTGATTTAGTTTTTTTGTCACCGACTTCAGAAGCTAAAGTTATTTTTCACTTTTTTGTTTTTTTTTTTGAAGTCGGTTTTATTTTTTGCAAAAAAGTTTTTATTTTTCACTTTTTAGTGGTTCTCATGTGCTTGATATACATGGAAAGTGCATACCGTTACAATTACATCAAGCCCAAACACGACTAGGGTACATTGTCTCATTATGGAGTTCCGTGACTCTTGGCTTCATCATCAGATCTGATGGTAGAATGGTTCTTATCAAACGCAGATGCTTCACTTGTTGTAGAAAATACCAAAATCGCAACACATTTTCATATAAAATTTGAAGAGTTCCCTCGATTTCGCCAAGATTCCATCATCAGATCCCGACTTGGTGGCTATGGGACCATTTGGAAAGAATACCCTTTCCAACAAAAAAAGAATTTTCCAAATCGGTTGGCAAGCGACGGAGTTATGCCCGAACAAACATAAAAAAAAAAAAAAAAAAAAAAAAAAAAACTCCTCCTTTTTTAGAAGTCGGTTAAAAATCGGCCGAGTCGCAACAAACACGCAAACAAACAAAAAATCAAATCTTTCCTCTATAATAAATTAGTATAGATGCTCTCTCTCTCTTGTGACGTGGACGAAGTAGCGCTAGTGCTGACTAGCGCAACTTATCATAATACGAGTATATTATATTATTTTTAAAAATTATACGGTTTAGGGACTACGCACACTTATTCAGCTCTAGGCTAAGCTGGCCTTAGAGGCCCAAATGTGCCCTTTATTGACAGCAGCAACTAGAATCTAGCAAATGATTTCGATTTGTAATATCTTATTCTGGCCAAATGAGATCATGACCATTGAGCAGCTCTAGAAAGAGTCAAACTTACGTAGTTCCTGGAGTCTTACGAGTCATTGACATTATATTAGACTGCTCCCCATCGGAAGCCCGTGTCTGAAAAGGCTCTAATTCGGGCTGATGGTGATTTTGTACTGTTGAACTATCCGGGTCCATCGGCTCTAACGTATTTATTCGTGCCGCCAAGCCATATAAATCGGAGTCCATCTCTTGCCTACACTACGGCGGAAGAAATCGTGGAGTATGTGCGTCTGAAAGCCAAGTTAATGGCGAGAGTGCAGTTGCTTTAGTCGCGCCGCAACGTCAACTTTAATCTCTATGCCACTGCGCGCCGCAGCCGCTGACCACATTGTCGAATCAATTTCATAGAGATTCATAGAAACAAGTGGTGTCGCTTGCAGTTTGCGGTCTGCAGCCCGTCTCGGGAAGGCACCTTTAAGGTGTAGCCAATTTCCACAGCAGTAGCAAACTACTCACGATTTGTGTCAATTTTTGACTTGTGAGTGTTATGACTGAAGTCGACTGGTCCCACTTTGCAAGTTCTAAATAGTTCAGTTAGTAAATTCATCATCATTTCAGCCGAATGACTTCCACTGTTGGACATAGGCTTCCCCCAATTGTGGCTAGATTGATCGGTCCCGTGCGACTCGCATCCAGCGGATTCCTGCAACCTTCACCAGGTCATCGGTCCACCTAGTCACCTAGGTTTGCGGTCTCCACTCCAGAGTCAGTAAAATGAATTAAAATAAAGCAAGTTAGAAAATAAATTACTGTGTTAAGGTCAACGCACACTTATCAGAGCCGAAAGAGCCGAAAGAATCGAATTTTAGAATTACTTGTATGAAATCATATAAAACCTCGCACAATTATCCGCGTCGAATCGGACGAATAGACGTTATACGGATGAGAAAAAAATCTTTCGGCGCGGATAAGTGTGCGTTCACCTTAAAGCACAAACCTGAGCGGATTTTTATAATCAAATATCAAAACTATGAACAAAGAGGTGTGGTAACTTAAACGCATGCTCACCTTGTCTCGTTCAGTAAAAAATCTATAAAATAAAGTTTAACCGCAGTTTTGCGTACGTATATTCTCTACAAAAATAAGTATATCAAATTCTACAAAACTTTAAAACAACCGTTATAAAATATTTATAAAAGAAAATAAAGATATATAAAGTTTACGTCTCGACTACGCCCCATTTGTCAAAATGACAATAAAGTATTAATAAAAGTTACATTTCTCTTTGTGGTAAATTAAAAACCAAGAAACCAAAAAGTATTCACTCTGTTAATATCGTAGTAACATACGTCCTAACTTCCTAAGCAAACTACTTCATATTTCTTGCATCGCAACGTCCTAGGGGCTGGGGCCTAATTCTGCTATTTTAATAAATTCGTCACTCCAACACGATTCCATTCTCATCCCATTGTCATTTTGCTTAAAGTTCGTAATCTGCTAAATTCACAATGGTCAGTCAATGGTCTCGTAATAAAATTGTTTTAATGGCATTTTCGTATTGTCATTATTATAAAATCCTTAGTACAAATGGTTTTCGAAATCTACTACTAATGCGAACATTTATTCACGCCAGTTTTCATGTACGAGATTAATATTCTATGAAATTTCTTTCAATGGAGTGTCAGTGATTGTTCATTGAGAAGTCATAATGGCGCCATTATGATAGTAGAATTAACAAACTTGTCAAAATTTGACATAACTTGATCATTATGAAATCAATGATCGAATACTCTGACACTATTGTAATAGCAGAATCGAGGCCCAGGACTGTTGTTTGTGCTTAACTTCTCGGCTACTCCAGTAATTCTGTCTTAGAATTTCAATGAAAAAAATTTTACATTAACTAGCAATTTATTAGTTGTGAGACCGCAAATCAGCATAGCTTATGACGAGCTGAATGGACGGGTGACGCTAAATAGGGGCCAGTACAGCCTCCAGGCTGTCCTCCACGATGCAGGTATGAAACCTGGCCTTAAACCTGATTCGGATTCGTGAGAGACATTGTTCTGAAATGGGTTGTGTGTTAGTTGATTGATTTACTTATCAACGCATTTTTTTTTTATATCGCTGGGCATGACACTTAGCGCCATCTAGTGGCACACTAAGCAAGGCTTGTGTCGTGGTCACCAGACAGTTGGTATACTACATACATACTTTTTGTTTGTAAATACATACTTATTATACATATGAACATCCATGACTCGGAAACAAATTTCCATGCTCATCACACAAACAAAGTCAAGTCGGGACATTCATTTTGTAATCACAACGTTTCTTATATTTGAGTGTTTTTAGAGTCTAACACTCTAATAAGAGAAAAATTGGTTGATACTATTATACATAGAAAAATACGGAAGCGAAAAGCAGTTTTTGGAGAAAACTTATGTATTTTTCAATAAGTTCGCCATATTTTGTTCTTTTGATGCAACATTGATTTCTTATTCAAAATTTTATAGGAATTTGCTGTCAAGACGTGTATAAAGAATTACTTATATTTAATTTCTCTAATTTTAAGACTTGTAGTGGAAGCTTTTCTTGTTTTTAATAATGATGCCTCACTTTGTACATTGAAAAAGTGACTTCTGTAGCCAGTTCACCGAGTAGTTCTTCATTTAATGAATGCTCTGAAAAACGCTTTCTGGAAATTGCTCTCTACTATGTACTGCAGCATCCGAGTGGTCTGTAGTGAGTACTGGATCTCATTGTTTATTAATCTTAAGCCAATTGAAACAGTCTGGTTGGGTGATAGTACTGGCAGTGTCATTTAAGTTAATTATATAAATTGACGTTATTCAAAGCCACCTAAATTCAATTTAGACAATTCTTCTGAGCTGCAGTAGGGTAGTTCCGTATACTGTGAATAAAAAGAAATATCTAATAAGATATAAGTACGTACAGAATTAATATGAGTTTAGCAAATATTTGATTTAAACTTATACCTAAATTGTGTACCTCTATTCCAGGCGTTTTTTTTTTTTTTAGAATAATCAAATCATATTTTTTTCACAGGGCAGTGGTTTTCACGCAAAGTTGATATTATAATGTGTTAGGTGTTAACGATGCCAGTTCTGGTGAAAGCTCATCAATGAAACACTATTTTATATAAGTTATAGTGGTATTTAATCAAATTGTTAAGAACTAAAATAATAATTTCTTATAAACGAAAAGACTATTCCAAGTAGGTAATCTTGATACAATATGAATGATAACAGGTGACTAGTCGCTATCGCTTAAGATGCTCGAGGTATCCGACAGGAGACCGCCGAAATCAAAGATATCGAATCGTTTTTTCTGAAGACAAGAGATAAAAACCATCAGGGTAGATGACAAAAAATCTAATTAATCCGTCATTCCAAAAAATGTTGGACACATTATATTTTCTTTTTTCACGTAAACAAAAAATGAAGGCGATACAGTCGAAAACTTGCGTGACGTCACATTTGAGTACATTTTTTACCGGAAATTGACGTCACAAACCCCCACTCATGATTTTTGACGCGTTTTATCTTCGTCAATTTTTATTAATTTGATGAAACAAAAAACACTTTTAAAACATACGAAAACAGGTATTTACCGGATTGCACCAGCCGTGGTCGCGACCACAGCTGGTGCAATCCGGTCGAAACGTTGGGCTTAAATTAAAGGTAAATTCGCGATAAATACCCGTTTTCATATGTTTTATAATGTGTTCTGATCGTGAAAGTTTAAAAAAGACAAAAAACACTTATCCAATATTTTTCGATAATCTAACTGACGGACTGAACAGAATCACATTGTTTTTAGTCAGGAATCATCCCTATTATAACTACTTCAGGGGAAGAGGGAATGAAAATGAAGAAGGAAAGAGAAAACATTAATTTAGCACTAATTACAAGGCACACAACATATTCTGCGAGGGTCTGTGACGTAGTCAGTCTGTGATATATATTCCTGAAAAGAACAAATTATAAAAAGATGCAGTAGATATCTGCAAGTGCTGTGCATGGTCCTGACCTACAACGCCTTAATAGTTATTTGTTATACAAGAGTGAAAAGTTGTTTTTTAACCGCGTGCTCAATTTTGATGACCAAACAAGCGAAAGATTCTAAAATTGATTAACGAGCGAAGCGAGTGATTCAAAAGATAGAATCTTGAGCGTCAGCGAGGGAATCAAAAGAGCTCGAGGTGAAAAATCTTTGCACTCGAGTGCAACACGTATCTTTTCATCCCACCTCAGTTAGGAAATAAATAAACGCAACAAGAAATTGCGCATTATTAACAAATTCAGTTAATTCTGTTGGCGTCAATAAACTTTCTCGTCGTTAGATAATGAGTGGTCATTTTAGGATTTCCACTTGTTTTCAAGTTGGATTCCTTGTTTTTAACCTAAGGTGTTAACAATATGACGTGAAAAGAAAATGGCGCGCAAAACATATTAAAAAAAAGTACACCAAGAAGGTTCCGAGTCTGAGTTCTTATCAAATTAAAAAAAAATCCTGATAAATTCGGCACCATAGAGGTAGAAGTAAATAGGTTTAATGATGTTTTGAATTCACATGCTTAGTGCACACGATGTTCTATATATTCAAATATACTTTACCCTCAAGACGATAAAAACGGCTTTTGCACTCAGATATCGAAGAGCAAAAATACTCTTTCCGAGATGGGGGGATGAAAAATAATTTAGTTACAGGATTGAGGACTACAGCACGCTAAAGGTTGATGAAGACAAACCTGCCTCTAGGGCCTTATCACACTAAGGCATAACTAATTATGGGACAAAACACGGTTCGCACACCGCCAACTCGCTGCCCACCCGCGGCGGGTTCGCTACGCACTCGCCTCGCTTTCAATTCTCTCGCGACTCGCTAGTGTGATAAGGCTCTTACAGCCATTTTCAATAACTTTCTAGCTGGTGTCGGTAGGTTGCTGACTGTTTGACATTTTGCTTACATTAGAAAATCATTTTTAGATTTTTCTATGAATCAAGTAACCTATCTGTCAGTAGGTGACACGTATAGGATATTCTTTGTTTATAGAAACATCGACAGCTACGGAAGAAGGCACATTAACCAACAGTTATAAGTTATTGAAAACGGCTGTTAGAGACACTCCTGAGAAGTTATCGTCGTAATATCAGCCGAAAGACGTCCACTGCTGGACATGGGACTCCTCCTGGGACCTATGCTTCTCGTACCAGTGGACTTCCACCGCCTTCCCCAGGTCATCGGTCAACCTTTTTGGAGGGATGGGGATGGGCATTTAGTACAAATAGTACTTACAATTTCTCTGGCATCATACATGGACTGCGCATTGAATGAAGTCATCACGCTCTTGAGTCCAGCCGCTGGTGGCGGTGGGGGTTCAGGGTCTACTACTGGCTCTGTGAACTCCTCGTACAAGTCTGGACAATGACCTAGAGGTTTCACAGGGTTGACGCGACAGTTTTTTACTATCCATCGCTGCTCTAGAGTAGTTGGGGATCTGCAAATGTTTGGAATGTTCTGGTAAAATGTTTTTGCAACATTTTAGTTTTGTTAACCTAATAAACGGTATTTGTACACTTTTAGCATTCACCGTTGTTGATGGATATTTTTTTAAATGTTTATCAGAATATTAATTCAAATGTACCTAACTATGAAGAGTAGTTTGGGCAAAAGCAGCTTCCACAAGATCAAAATTCTCCGCTGATATATAATTCTTCATTATGCAATAACAAATCGTATTACATAGTCTGCGGTATTTATTATGTGGCCAGATTTTAGAATTGAATACTTTATGATGTCTATGATCGTTTTATGAAATAGTGGTATTTCATGACATACAACATGTAACGTTAAATGCGCAAAACCTCAGACACCCCAAATGATTTTTAATCAATTGACCTGATTCTGAGAGAAAAAAAAACAAAGGTTTTATATGCTGTTTTAGTTATTAACTGGCAAGAACTATTATTATCCCGCCTATGATAAAATAAAATTGGACAACATTTTGTGTTTGTTTGTTAACCTATTTTGTAGGGTTTGCGCACGTGATGGCTTGTCCTATTAATAAATAAACAGGGCAACATTTTTAATGAAGATTTTTTGAAAAATGACTCCACTATATTAAAAAAGTGGTTCAATTGATCCTGCTCGTGATTCTGATCAAACTATTTTCAGGTTTTGCGCATTTAACGTTACACGTTGTAGAAGCTGGCCACGACATTTACATTATTTCAACATTCATTTATTCACTCGTGTTTATCGTAGTATTCCTAGTATCTGTGCTATCTCGCACCTACCATTTATGTTGTGGTGTCGCAGACAACAAGGCTTGTTAATTACTAATTATTATCTACTAAGTGTCCACAGAACCACGGAGGTGGCATATAATGTGTCCCATGACGTTGCAAACGACACGGCCGCTAGATTACTCTCGTCTCATTTTCACAAAAAAATAGGCCCCAAGATAGTACCTTGTGGAACGTAAAAGCTTAAAGCACTTGCGAATGTTTTTCTTAAATAGGTAACATCAAAAACGTGAACTAATGATAGGAAGAACCGCACAAAAATGTTTCCGTTTCTCAGAGTTGTTTATTCGAAGAATTACATCGGAAGAAAGGCTAAACAAAGGGAGAGCAATAACGGCATAAGCTGCATAAATATTTCCACGTCTAAGCAAAACGGTTCGTTTTTATGAATTTTGTTTTCTTCTCCCGTTTGTTACTGACGTGGGAATAAAAGCAACGTGTATTTGTAATGCTTTTCTTTGCTAGCTTTTAGAGTAATTGATCGAAATCAAGCAATCTTGAGTAAAAGTAAGAAGGTTTCGGGACAAATGGTTGTTTTTGTCACGATGTTTTCGTTGCTTTGTGGAAAAAATAACGGAGATTGTAGTGATAATAAATGTGGGCCACTCAGACATAAAGGTAACTAAACAGAATGTACTAGTAGACTCCCTAAATCAAGCATTATTGTGATGCTCACAATGGAACTGCCCCGGCAGGTTGCCAATTCACATCTTTATTGCTTTACCTATAATTCCTAGAACCTATTTACAGATGTAGAACATAAAAAATAGTACGCCTTGTTTAGTGCTCCTTTTAAATCCACACCATGAATATTTCGTAAACAATTCAAGGGCTCATTGTTGAGTGCTTATTTTTACTATTTTGTGAAAGCAATAGGTGTGAATTATTCGCAGGAATTGGAAGTCAGGGGCCACCAATCAGCGAGTCAATTAACACACCAATTACGGTGCGTTTCGACGGGTCACTAATTACGGTCGTATACTGTCGAGCATGTGTGATATTTGACGTTATGAAATATTCAAATTGGTTATTGTTTATTAGTGATATTTGGATCTGATTTAATGCAATCGATTAATTAGCTGTTCGTAATTTTTTTTCTGTTTGGATTTTCATCGTAGGTTTTTTTTTTCAGTTTAGTTAACTGTTTCTTAAAGTTCGTATTGTCGGTAAAATACTTTTATTAAAACGTGACGCACCCTTTTTTGAAGCAGTGGAATGTAACCTAATAAAGCTATTGTTTGAATTAAGTGATAGTCTGACATCAACACAATAACCGATTTCTTTTTGGTGATTCATAAACTGTGGACCTAACATGGAATAATAAACATGAAGCTTCAACTGACTCACTTCAACAGAATTCAAGACTTTAAATTTCAGTATTTTGTATTGAAGTATTTGTATTTGAATTTTCAAATTTGATGTAATGATAAAGATGTCCCAGCTAAACTAGGAGTTTTTCAACTATACGCTAAGTTTTAAAGTTAATCCAAAATTGAGCCAACGCAACGGTGAGATCATTTTGATGTTTAACCTAGACTCTCGGACCATAAACTAAACAACGTAATATCATGTTCAACGAGTAATTAATAAATTCGCAAAAAAAATGGACTTTCCTTAGGAACTATAGCGATCACCTGATCAAGATGGTGTAGGTATGAATTTCTAAAAGTCATAGAACAAACACTGTTCATTGCAGTTTCATGGAATGACACACCACACGAGAAGTCACGTTTATTATGTTGCACCTGTATAATTATGTTGGAGTATTAGCCCCTAAGTTCCAAATCAAAAATTCATTATGTGGGCGATAGAGGGTCAAGGAAACTTGTTCCTACTTCTATTCCGTGATTGTAAAAAGAAATAAAGTCACGATTGATGATGACGTCACCGCAGTCCAGCTATACAGTCGTGCCTCGTCTACGGAGTCCGATATGAATAATTGGGACTTGATTGTTCTGTAATTTGCTCAGACGTCAATATGATTAGTGGTTCAACTGAACTGTGGTTACGACAAGCAATAACCTGGTCGTTGCTCTCAGGTTAGATGGGGTTTTGATATTTTTGCAATGTGCAAACTAAGCTTGTTGGTCTTGAAGTCATTGTTTAAATGTATTTTCTAGTATGTACCTATTAGGTATTACTTAAAAGTGCATGTGCCTATTTAATTGGTGTTAGGTACTAGCAACGGCCATTACTCGTAATTTTGGTTATAGACATCTCAATAGTGACTGACTCCATGGATTCCGAGTATCAGCTAGATGGGTAGACATGGGAAGGTGAAGTCCTATGACAAGCAGTGGACGGCTTCTGCTGAGATGATGGTACCTACTGAATTGAGGATATAAAGTAGTTACTGGGTCACACAGACCGATGTCTGGGAGGAATTTTTGTCTGAATGGCAATGTAGGTGGGATAATTCCATCAAGGGCAGACACCTCCACCAGTTCTTTCCATCCGTTCGTAAGCGGCTGGCCAGGACATGGCTGGAGGTTGATTACTGTGTTGGCCAATTTCTCACAGGTCATGGTAACTTTAAGAGTAAATTATTTTCCTTCAAGCTTGTTGACTCGCCTTATTGTCAATGTTCCACATCTGACTGCGAATATGAACAATCTGCACATCACATTTTGAGGGAGTGCAGTCTTTGGCAAAATGAACGCAACATTATGTTGGATAGTGTACAGGTTACATCCGGAGTTATTTACTATACGGACCTCGTAGACACTAGAACAAACCGTGCGAACAAAAAAGCTTGACGTTTTTGCCATACCTACTCGTATTATTGGAATCAAATATAACAGCTCACAACTTAGGACCCATTAATGTCTAATTCATCCGTGGTGCTAAGCAACTGGGCCTATCCCAGTTGTAAACGTCCCTTTGTGCCTATTGGCCTTGTTTCGTTCTGTCTGCTGGCAGATATGGAGGGAAGTGGAAATTATGGGATTTTCCTACTCCTCCGCTATACTTTCTGATTCATTTCGATGCGGGATCCAAGACAGTTAAATTCATTCTCTGGGACTTCGTCGAGCTTCATTGTTCTGGTGGTTACCACTGTTGATTCTGGCTTTCAGGAGTTACAGTGGTTTGGGAAAATCACACAATATCTTTGGGGAAACTGGTTTATATATGATGACAAGCAGGCGTATGTTAATCCTGAACTATCCATACTTTAGTGACTTGTCATAACCCTTGTAATCCCCGAAGGGCTAAGCAGACGAGTTCGTGAAGTGTTTCATTTCACCTGTGCTATCCATGTTACTCATATTCACTTTAGTAATTTACCTTAAAATCGCTGTTATGTCTTCATACTTATAAATAACGTTCGTCTTAGGGTCGAAGAAGCCGTCCCCGGTGTCATAGTAGCCAGGAGGTATCTCTCTGGTCGGCTGCTCAGCTGTTAAATTCGCATTGCCAGCGGGTTTTAGACCTGTTTCGTATTCTGTATCGAATCTGCAACATGTTTTAAATAGTTTTTTTAAACTTATTGGACGAAGAATTGCCAAACTTAATTGGCAGTGGGCAGGGCACATTGCTCGCAGAACGGGTGGCCGATGGGGCCGAAAAGTTCTGGATTGGTCACCGTGAACCGAAAGACGTTGCGCACCTCCCCCCACTAGGTGTACCGATGACCTGGTAAAGGTAATCCGCTGGACGGGAGTCGCACGGGACCGGTCATTCTGGTGACACTTGAGGGAGGTTTATGTCCAGCAGTGGATGTCTTTCGGCTGAAATCATGATAATGATGATGTGTGGATGCTCTAGAAGGCTATAGCCTTTTTCCCTTATCATCAATATATGATTAAGGTCCATGTTTTATTTATTTATTTATTAAAAGGAGAACCAACAGCTAAAATAAATGAGTAACAATTGAAGAAGCGACACAGAGCCAATTACAGGTTCCCACGAGTAGACACATATGATAGTAGAAAACTTAGATCACTAAATAGCAAGTACGATAATAATACTAATTAAGATAATTAAAAATAAGCAATAAGCACTAAATACACTCAGACACTAGGTTAGGCATTGTTGACATGGGGAAAAAATAGTATAAATAAACTTAAGCACTACGCGCTTTTTTTTAAAAAAGTTTGCATTTAACCGAGTGCGTACAGAAGAGACTTTGACGCAAAATGGGTCAAAAGACAACTCCTTACAAAGAATATTAGTCCTTACTCGCCCGCACCAAGTATGAGTTTTGCCTATAGTTGGATGAGGAAAAGAGAATGGAGATAGGTGGATTAAATCTGACTGACCTCTGAGGGACATTGAAATGTAATTTATGCAGGAGATCAGGACAGTCAACGTCGTTATTTATAATTTTTAAAAGAAAAGTGCAATCTGCAAGTCGGCGGCGATCTAAGAGTGGCTGTAAATGGAATTTCTTACAGAGATTTAAGTAATTATCAGAATGATATGTTATACGTAGCCGAAAACAAAGAAAACGAATAAATCTTTTTTGAATAATCACTATACGATTTATGTATTTGCCATAGCACGGGTTCCATATTTGTGACGCATATTCAAGGTGACTTCTGACAAAAGAGCAATAGAGGATCTTAAGGGTTTTGGCCTTCTTGAAACATCCAGAGTCTCCTGATAAAGCCTAGTGATTTCGAAGCTTTAGCTACTATTTGCTCAATGTGCACGTTCAATAAAAGTTTTGAATCGTGAAAAACACCTAGGTCGCGAACACCGTCACATCTCTGTAATAACTGCCCTTTAAGTATATATCGTTCACCGAAAAGATAACAGTCTGATTATCTAAAAACAGCTGTCACTGTGGACATGGACCTTAATGTATAACCGTGGTCAAAACAAAAGTTCGTTGTGTGTGCCTAACTCAATAGGAATAAAACCGGCCAAGAGCGTGTCGGGCCACGCTCAGTGTAGGGTTCCGTAGTTTCCCGTCCGTCACAATACGTGTTCAATCCAATCCGATTTTAATAATTCTTTTTATGTTTGAAAAAAGATACGTTCAGGATAATAAAATATTTAAACGAAGTTAAAAAAAATGCTTGCATATACGATTCTACTACAAACTTAGTCCAGAAATTATTTTGTACAACTTTTTGTCTTTTCAACCGACTTCTAAAAAGAGGAGGTTCTCAATTCGTCTGTATTTTTTTTTTTTTTTTTTTTTTGTGTTTGTTACCTCAGAGAACTTTCGACTGGGTGAACCGATTTTGATGATTATTTTTTTGTTCGAAAGCTGATGCTTCCCGTTGGGTCCCATTTTAATTTGTTGAAGATCTGACGCTGATCTTCGGAGATATACAATGGAACTCTTCAAAAATAGACGGCAAATCTGCAGTGATTGCTGCATCCGCTTGTAGGTTCATTGTTTATACTACATCATGACGTAACATCACGCCTGTATGCTCTGAGGGGGTACGCAGATGTGTATAATATACCCAGATTTCGACAATGTTTGTTACGTCAGAACTTTCGACTGGGTTAACCGATTTTGATGATTCTTCTTTTATTTGAAAGCTGGTGCTTTCCGTCTGGTTCCATGTCAATTTGGTTAAGATATTACGCTGATCTTCGGAGATATAAATGGAACTCTTCAAAAATACACGGCAAAGCTGCAGCCCGGCTAGCATGGGCAGGGGATAAAATTTTATCCACCGGTTATTTCCACTGACAAGGGACAAAATTCAAACAAAAGTGGAAATAACCGGTGGATAAAATTTTTATCCCCTGCCCATGCTAGCCGGGCAGTAATTGCTGCAATCGCTTGGTTGTTTATTGTTTATGCAACATCATGACGTAACATCACACCTGTATGCTCTGAGGGAGTACGCAGAAGTATACAATACACCCAGATTTCGACAGTTAGACGTGTAAAGTTCCATTCAATGGGATCCTGGAGAAATAGAGGTAACTCCTTAACTTTATAGGCACACCAGAAGCGGTTTGGGTAGTTTTAGGCAGAGTACAATCTCGGAGTGATCCCATTTCGATTTGATAAAGATCTGGTGACTTCGGAAGATAGGCAACTGAACTTCTTAATAAAATATGATAGCAAATGTACTGGGATCGCTGAAGACTCACGTCTATCTATTGTTTACACCAGTTCATAACAAAAAATCACAACGATACGCTGTGAAAGGGTAAGCACCTGTGAACCACTAAAAAGTGAAAAATAAAAACTTTTTTGCAAAAAATATAACCGACTTCACACAAAAAAGTGAAAAATAACTTCAGCTTCAGAAGTCGGTGACAAAAAAACTAAATCAATCAAACAAAGGTCACCGACTTCTGAAGCTGAAGTTATTTTTCACTTTTTTGTGTGAAGTCGGTTATATTTTTTGCAAAAAAGTTTTTATTTGTACAAAAACTTGTTTCCATCCTAGTTCAAAATGATTTTCCTAGAAAGTCCTTATAAAGTTCTACTTTTCAGATTTTTTATTTTATTTTCTGGTTCAAAAGTTAGTTAGTTAGTGGTTTTTTGGTTCAAAAGTTAGAGCCCCCCCCCCCCTCTAACTTTTGAACCATAAGTTTCAAAGTTAGAGGAACATTTTTTTTTACTTTTGGAGCGATTATTTCCGAAATTATTGACATTATCAAAAAATAATTTTAGTAAACCCCTATTCATTTTTATATACCTTTCCAACAATATATCACACGTTAGGGTTGAAATTAAAAAAAAAATCACTTACCACTTTACATAAAGCCCCCTAAAGCCTTTTCATAAATATGTAAAGTGGGAAGTGATTTTTTTTGCTTGATATTTGTATTTACTTTTTTAGATATTTACTTTTAATCGGATATACTATTAATTAAGTATATTTAATTCTGTATTAGTGAGAAGAGAGAAACTTATCAATTTTGTAAACTCATTTTACCAGTCTTGACCAGAAACCATTAATTAAAATGAATACTCTTACGATTTCGGGTTAAATAAAATTTGAATTTAATTTTACCCGAAAACTTCCTAATTTGCTTCGATGAAAGTTGGGACGCGAAAATGAATATTTTAATTTCAATTTTCTACACAACCCTTTTACACATATTAAATTAACGACTTTATAACAAAGGTTAATAAGGGATCTGCGTAGTCAAATTAATATGTTATAAGTGACTGTGCGATTCAAGAAAGATATTTTTGCTAAAAAAGGCAGTCAAACCATCAAACACCTTACGGGCAAGCATCGTGTCCGCGCCCTGCCCGCACCCTGTCTTTACTAAGTATTTGCGTCGCGACGCTTTTATACATTTTGTATAAAAGAGACGCGGAAGAGACATATGTCTGCGCCCCGTCTGCGTCTAACGTCTTTTCTGTGTATCTTTCGCCTTAGAAAGAACCGGCATTCGTTTTTTTCCACATATCCATCAGACATCAGACCGCAACCCTGGAGACTGAAAGTGCAATACCTACACGGCAAAATATATAAAACAAAACCTACAAAAAGAAAATACCGATGAATTTCTGTGTGGGGAACACGTGGTGACCGTTTGGGCGCTAATGTCCCATCCACGCGGTTTAATCTTTACCAGACACAAATAATGTTAGGGCTTATTTGCGTGCTTTTAGAGTTGTATATTGATCGAAATATATGTATAATTGTTATGTCTTTGGTTTGACGTTCTGTCATTACGTTTCCTGGACAACGAATGTATCAGGATTGTCATATATAATTAAAATATACGAATAGGAAAATGCACGTTTGATCTTTTATGTAATATTGGCGACGAGATGGCCGAAGTTAAAAAGTTAAAACGCGTACGATCCTCATTACGAGGAATATTCACAAGGATTGAAAACCTTATTAATGAAGAATTACAGTTTTCTTCCGAAGAAATTGCAACACGACTACAAACACTAAAAGATAATTTTTCCAAATTTCAAGAACTTCAAAACGAAATTGAAAAAGAAACTGAGGATAGTGAACTAAACAAAGAAATAGATTACAGGTTTGAAATTGAAGAACTGTTTACAAAATTACGTTCAAAATTTCTACAATTACAAAAAGAAAACGAGATAACAATTGTGCCTCCAAGTAGTGCAACGGACACACAGTCAATTTACGAAACAGCAATGACCAACAAAGAAAAACCGTTTCGTATGAACTTTCAGCCGTTCCAAGAAAACGAAACTTTTATGAATTTTACCAAACGCTTAAAGGTTTATTTCATGCTGAACAATATCACAGATGGTAAGGTGAAAGTGTATGTACTACTTTGCACGATTTCCCCAAATCTACACGAAAAAATGTACAATATTTGCTCTCCAGAGGATCCCTTAAATATGACATTTGAAGAGATTACGAGACTTTTAGATGATTACATTGATCCAAAGCCCAGCATTTGGACAATGCGACACAAATTTATTTCTCGCATGCAACATAAAGAAGAAAATGTGGTCACATACGCCTCCGAGCTTAAAAAACTATCTGGAAATTGTAAGTTCAAATGTAACAACTGTGAAAAACAAACTTCTGATAGCTTTTTGTGCCTACAACTCATACGAGGGTTAAATGATGGTGAAATTCGGACGAAAATACTGCAGGAAAAAGATACAACCTCATTTTCACAATTGGTGCAGATTGCCACTGCTACAGAAATGGGAAAGAACGAAAACGCAACAATGTCCTCAGATATTCAAAAACCAACCACTATCAACAAAATATCAACACCTACAGCTAAAAGATCTGATAATAACCATAACCCACCTGTGCATTCTAAGGTAAATTCAAGATTACCAATGACCATTAGAGATCTTAAAGGAAAATGTTTTCGATGTGGAAAAGAGGACCACAGAGCAAACGAATGTGGAGCCATAAAAACCACTTGCCGAAAATGTCAGAAAATAGGCCACCTTGCACGAGTCTGTTTACAAAGATATACCAACTCTCATCAAGTAAATGAATCTACAAGTAATATTAGTCAAGACAGTATTGCCGATATCAACTTAGTTAAAAGTGAAATATCGGAGAGATATACGATTACTTTGAAAATAGAAGACAAAACAGTATGTATGGAATTTGACACCGGCGCTACGTTATCTTCAATGTCACTGAAGGATTTCAAAAACATGAATATACAAAAGAAACTTTTTAAAACAGAAATTAAGATGAGAACTTACACTGGAGAAATCATTAGACCGATTGGAGTAGCATATGTAAAGTGTTTGTACAACACTCAATTATTTTATGGAAAACTATACATTATTGATCAAAATGTTGACCCAATTTTTGGTAGAAGCTGGATGAAAGAACTACATGATATTGATATAGCAGATATAAGAACGGTACAAACTACAATTCATAGTAACAATCTAGAACAATTGTTAGAAGAATTTTCTTCAACTGTATTTGCATCAGACCTAGGAAAAATTCCAAATCACAAAGCTCATTTAAGTTTAAAGGAAAATACTCAGCCGATTTTTATTAAACCACGAAGAATTCCATACGCATTGAAACCGAAAGTTGACGAAGAAATAGAAAGACTATGTACACAGGGCGTGCTTACAAAAGTTGACCATGCCGAGTGGGGAACACCTATCGTTCCAATAGTAAAACCAAATGGGAGTATTCGATTATGTGCTGACTACAAGATTACTCTCAATAAAGTAATAAAAGATGAACAATACCCCATACCCATAATTGAAGACATATTTTCTGAAATGAACGGAGGTAAGCTTTTCTGCACTTTAGACATTACCCAAGCATATTTGAATTTAGAAATGGATGAAGAAAGCGCGCACATGCAAACCCTGAGCACGCACAAAGGAACGTATAAAGTAAATAGACTAATGTTCGGCGTTAAAGTAGCACCAAGCCTGTGGCAAAAATTCATGGACAGATTACTACAGGATCTGACAGGAGTTAAATGCTTTTTCGATGACATTATTATACAGGGCTCCTGTGAAGATGAGCTACTACAACGATTACGACAGGTTCTCCAAAAACTCAAAGAGAGCAACCTTCGAGTGAATAAAGAAAAATGTCACTTCTTTAAACAATGCATTAACTACCTTGGACACACAATCGACAAGAACGGACTACATAAGAATAAAGACAAAATAAAAGCCATCACTAGCACTTTACGCCCTACAAACGTCAACGAATTGAGAACCTTTCTTGGGATGGCCAATTATTACAATAAATTTATAAACAATCTGGCCTCTATTACAAGTCCGCTAAACGAGCTACTTAAAAAAAGAGCTATATTTACCTGGTCCCCTAAGTGTGAAGAAAGTTTTAAAAAAATAAAGGAAGAAATTTTGAGCGAAAGGGTATTGATTCATTTTGATCCTAAAAAGCCGCTAATACTAGCCACAGACGCTTCGCCTTTAGGGTTAGGAGCAGTGCTTTCGCATAGATTACCTGACGGTTGTGAACGACCTATTGCTTTTGCTTCTAGATCTTTATCAAGCAGTGAAAAGAAGTACAGTCAAATTGATAAAGAAGCTACAGCTATCTACTGGGGCCTAAAAAAGTTCTTTCACTACTGCTACGGTCGAAAGTTTACATTAGTTACCGATCACAAGCCACTAACATCGATCTTTCACCCGCACCAGACGCTACCAGCGATGAGCACCATGAGACTTTTTCATTACGCTCATTTTCTATCCGGATTTAATTATGAAATAGACTACAGAAGTTCTGCAAGCAATTCTAATGCTGATTACTTATCCAGATTTCCAGTAGAAACAGTTAATGATAATAAAAAAGATCAACACTCACAATTCCAGCTTCAACAAATATACAAAATCGAAGTAAACCCAGATATTATAGCCCGAGAAACAAAAGACGACAACGAATTACTTCCCTTACTACAAGCATTAAAAACAGGACGTACTTTGAGAGAACTCGGATATAACGACAATGAATTTACGCTACAGGATGATTGTATTTTGAAAGGTACAAGGGTCATTATTCCTTCTACATTACGTTCCCAAATTCTTAATGAATTACATACTGGACACACTGGGATTTTAAAAATGAAATTATTAGCACGCAGCTACGTTTACTGGAAAAACATGGACAAAGACATTGAAAACAAAGTAAAATCATGTAGAGCATGCCGGTTAGAGCAAAACCAACCAGCGAAAGCTCCGTTACACCATTGGGAAGAGCCAGCTGGCCCTTGGCAACGAATCCATATTGACTTCGCTGGCCCAGTGTCTGGTTTTCAATTATTCATTATAATCGACGCCTTCACAAAGTGGGTTGAAATAATACCAGCCAAAATAACGACTAGCTCTTGGTGTATTCGAAAACTTAAAGAAATATTTTCCACTTTTGGCGCTCCCTATATTCTCGTTTCAGATAACGGTCGGCAATTCATATCACAAGAATTCAAAAATTTTCTCTCAGATTACAATATAACGCATAAGACCATTGCACCATACCACCCAGCCACAAACGGTCAAGCAGAACGCACAGTGCAGACTATAAAGAGAGCTTTACGATCTATGGAGGGGGAGAGTGGTGATCTAGTCGACAAACTGAATACCATTAAAACACGTTTGAGATGTACGCCAGGCCCCAGTACCCAGAGCCCTTATCAGTTGATGTTTGGCAGGGAAGTAAGGACCAGGCTGCACGCCATGCTGCTCAAAATAGAGAATTCCACTCATCACCGAACATTGTCGGATAATTTACGACAATTCAAACTGGGAGACAGGGTACAAGCTAGGAGTTACTCGTCACCACATCGGAGGTGGACATTCGGTAGGATCCTGTCTCGCCTGGGGCATTTACACTATGAGGTGCTTACAGATGACGGCAATGTCTGGCGCCGCCATCTTGACCAGCTGTTGGCAGCACCCCAAGTCCAGCAACTGGAATCACGGCCGAGGGCTGTTATGTCTTTGGTTTGACGTTCTGTCATTACGTTTCCTGGACAACGAATGTATCAGGATTGTCATATATAATTAAAATATACGAATAGGAAAATGCACGTTTGATCTTTTATGTAATAATAATTATATAGCATATTGTTCCTTGTTATAAACAGGCAAGCCAAATCTATTATCTTCTACCACAGAATATAGCCTAATACTCAAAACCAAATTCAAATTCATTTATTTTGTGAACATAAGTTAAAATAGTTGGTAAAATATGTAAAACCACCGACCCAAAGAAATATATGCTAATCAGTGGGGGCATGGCAAAGCACAAAGACAAATCACTAATCCTGAGATCTACTTAGGTCGGCTTGGACTTAACGATCATTTAATGGCAACGTTCAATAGTATAGAAATAATCGATGATATAATTAGAAACCTCTAACTACTATGGTCAAAAATTATCCAGGGAAACGCTGAAGACCAAGTAAAGAAAATATAAGCATACCTTCTATCGGGCATCGTACAGTAGTTCCAATCGCTCTCGGAGTACTCCATGTTGTCATTTTGCAGCGACCTTTCTATCAACGCTCCCTTTTCGAACTTGCCCCTGATGGCCAAGCCGTTTTCGTATCGGAGTAGTCCTTTTCCATGGAACATTCCGTCTTCAAAGTTACCCTCGTAGATGACTCCTAGAAACCAAAATACCTATTTTGTGCTAAACTACTTCGTTGGTAGTGGTCTAGCACGACTGCTCAGCATGAGGTCATAATTAAGTTCGTTTTCTAGATCGGGCAGAGTGTTGTTGGATGTTTCCAGTAGCTATGTAGTCTGGATTTGTCAAACCCACTTTACCCATTCCGCTGTAGCTACATATAAACTAGTTTTACCACTAGGAAACGTGTAGACTCCATAACCGCTCATTCCCAGCACATCCCATGAGCCTTCATACTGGGAGCCTGTCGGGAAGAACTTCGTGGAACGTTCTACTCGAGGCATGTCCACTGCGGGTGTCCTAAGGAAAAACGGTTACAATGCTCTGCATCAAATCAGAGGATACGGGCGTCTCTAAAGCTGCGCCAGAACCCCCTGTCCTCGTGGGTATCAGGAAACTTGCGCAAAAGAAACTTGCGCGAAAGACACTAGCGCGCACCCACTTGGGCGAAAAGACATAAGCGCGCATGGAGTTTTGCACGATTCTGACCTTCTGCATCTTGTCTGACCCAGCTACCTTTTTGTAGTATCGTACCTGAAGATCGTCGGTCCATCTAGCAATACACGTCAGGTTTGAATTTCCTAATTTATAATTTTGAACGGATAAACTGGAGAACTGGCTACGTGAATCCATTAAATCCGGGAAGCACTGAATTAGTTTTGTGTCATCCTTGCCTTTTTTTTTTTTTTTTTTTTTTTGGGATGGGAAATCATCAAATGACTTCTCCCACTCTGGGCGGAGCGGGAGGGAGTGTCAGACTCTTACTGACTAAAACCCATCCATGTTCCTTCCTCGCCCTTTACGTTCCGGGGCCGCGGTATCTCTTTCGAACAGTCCCGCAACCCCGGCAGGCTTCGGCCCTTGCGGGCCCCTCTCTGCTGCTGACATCTCTTTGAGGCGCGCGTGGAACACGAACGCGCCGTCGACACGGCCTGTCGTCACTAGACGGACGGACGGCTAGCTAGCCCATAGCTAACCGTCCACAGGCGTGTCATCCTTGCCTGGGATACTAAATATTAGCATATTTAGTATCAGAAATGATGAGGCGTATTGAAATAATGACTTACGACTTACTTGAATTGTACCTTGTTCGCTTCGGAGAACTTTCTCATAATTTCTTCCCATTGTGATATGCGCTTATCCGTAACGTAGCTGAAATTACACCATCACAAATTACTACCATCATCATGTCCTTTTCTAACAATTTTGGAATTGGCTTTTAGTCTAACTTTTAGATGCAGCTGAATACTGTTTTCAATCAATTACTGACCCAAAAATAAGAATACTTATACCAAAAGGCACCGACCCATAGAGTATAGCATCGCAGAAGGTCACGGATATTGACAACCTTTGCGTCGTACTCCGAAAGTAATGAGGCCTCACACAGTTTTGCAGAACTAGCTACTTATAGCCCGCAGCTATGCTAACGCAGAAATCGGTAATTATGCCACTGGGAAGTTCATACAAACAGGCAAAGTAACACGTAAGCAAGCATGTCACCTGTAAGGACCCTGGTCATTGTCTCTCCGTTGGTCAGATTTCATACAAATCCGTCAAGTGGTTATGGAGTTAAAGGGTTACAGGCAAACCAAGTTGTCCACATTCGAAACATTAGTATGGATATGTAAATATTAGGTACAAAATATGCCAGTGTATTTAGTAACGGTAATAGTTAATGCAAGCACTGCAATTGGGCCAAAGTAAATAGGAACAAGTGTGTCCTATTTCGGAGCCGACGCTCAAAGTTTCGGTAAGCCAGTCTTATCGAACTGAAACTTTGAGGAACACTTTATTTACAATCTATGTTTGATATCCGTGTTGCTGTTCTTGGGTGGTAAATTTGACTTCGGTTTTAGTCTGCTTACCAAGGGGTTTACTCAGTACTAACTGGGTTGTGGAGGTCAGGATAGGCAGTCGCTCTATGTACAGTACTGGTATTTAGCTGCATCGGGTTAGACTGGAATCCGACCCCAACATAATTGGGTAAAGGCTAGGATGATCCTAGGATGATGAGTTTTAGTCTTTCATGATCAGAACACATTATAAAACATATGAAAACGGGTATTTATAACAAGTCTGCTATAGCGGAGCATGTAATATAGACTCAGGACCCAACCACTGGATGGAGTTACACAACCCAAAAATCCTTGCCAATGAGAAGCACTATTATAAGAGAATGGTTCGGGAAGCGATTGAGATCAAGAAGTACCCTAATTTCAATCGCGAAGACGGCTTCGAACTCTCTTCAGCTTGGAATCCAGTGATCACTAAGTGTACTCGTCAAGTGAAATCGCCTCAATATACGGACACTGTTAGTGTAGTGTGCTGTCCTAGTGTGAACCGGCCCTAATTAACATTTATGAAGATCATGTGAGTGTAGTTGAATAAACGCCTTCACTTTGCTGTTGCGGTACCTCCAATACTTCAGTCTCCCCGCGACCACGGCTGGTGCAATCCGGTCCAAACGTTGGGATTAAATTAAAGGTAAATTCGCGATAAATACCCGTTTTCATATGTTATATAATGAGTTTTAGTCTCCTTGCTCTTATTAGTTATTGAAGTTTGTATTATTTGAACAGTTTTAAAAACACATAGTTTTGTTCGAATATGATTAACTGCCTAATTTCATGCTGCGCATGAGGTCTAATTAGGTTCAATTCTCAACTCTAAAATGTTCCGGATTTCTCAAAAACAGTTCGGAGGTGGATTAGTGCCCGGTTGATGGCAAAAGGACAACTCCTATTATTTCATAGAGAAAATGCAACACAAAACAGGCAAAATGTGGGTTTGTTATAGGTACAGGGTGTTATTTGAAAAATATGTTGTCTATTGAGCTTTTAGTTAGAGTTTAGACTTTTCCAACTTACGCAGATGCTGTGCTATGCGCTCTCGAGGATGCCATTTAGTACAAAACTGCGAACAAATACAAAACAGGTGTGTAAGTATAATGTATAGGGTGTAAACAGACTCACGATGCCGTCAACCATGCATTCTGTACATCAAACTAAGTAACCCGACGCAAAAAAAATTGCTGGTAAATGACTTTATTTTAGGGTAAAAAACATTGTGCTGAATTGCATATAGATGGATGGAGTAGTACAGGGGTCGTGAAGGTGTTTAAAGTAAAAATGTTATATTGGAATCATATTGTTTATGAGTCTTTTTACATCTGTGTTATGAGTCTTTTTACACCAAGTATGTATGCTTCAAGTACCTACTCACCAAACCACAAAACAATATTCAAAAATTGTAAACCTATTTCGCAATTTTCAATTGAAAAATAGCTACCAAACTGTACTGCAGACCTTTATTGTCTGTAAGTACGTAATAACAAAAGGTACTCAGAAATTCGGTGAATAAGCGAGCTTTGTCGATGTTTCGATAAAATAGTTCGGTCGCTGGTAGAATGTGCTTCAGTTCAATTGCTTGTAGGATATGTAATTATGTAGCTCTACTCTCGATATGAGGTCTGATTTCATTCAACATTGGCTACCCCTTTGGTATTCCAATTTATTTTGCATCGGCGCAACATAATCTTTTTTAGGGTTCCGTAGCCAAATGGCAAAAAACGGAACCCTTATAGTTTCGCCATGTCTGTCTGTCTGTCTGTCTGTCTGTCTGTCCGCGGATAATCTCAGTGACCGTTAGCACCAGAAAGCTGAAATTTGGTACCAATATGTATATCAATCATGCCGACAAAGTGCAAAAATAAAAATTTAAAAAAACATTTTTATTAGGGTACCTCCCCCAGACGTAAAGTGGGGAGCGATTTTTTTTTTAATTTTGACCCTGACGTGTGATATATTGTTGGATAGGTATTTAAAAATGAATAGGGGTTTTCTAAAATCATTTTTTGATAATATTAATACTTTAGGAAATAATCGCTCCGAAAGTCAAAAACAATGTGTCCCCCCCCCCTCTAACTTTTGAACCATAAGTTTAAAAAATATGAAAAAAATCACAGAAGTAGACCTTTATATGAACTTTCTAGGAAAATTATTTTCAACTTGATGAGTTGAATAGTTTTTGAGTTATATAGCACTTTTTCAAAAAAACGCAAATGATAACTTTGTTTTTCATACAAATACTATGAAAAACAAAGTTATTTTTGCTGACGAAAAATGTTGGTATTTTTAATGGTCTGGGAAGCTACGGAACCCTACAGTGAGCGTGGCCCGACACGCTCTTGGCCGGTTTTTCTTCTTTTTCTCTATTAGCCATTATATTAGTGATAACCTTTCTAGGCATATCATCTTTGATACACTCCATATTTAGTGTTTTCGTGGTCGATACTTACTCTTATCGTAATAACAATATAATACTTGTGGGCAGTCAAAGACAAGGGTAAGTTGGCTTAACAAAATGTGGGGTGGCAAATATCAAGTACCACAAGGAGAGGGTTTGTTTTGACATAGGTGGCGGGACGACAAGGTATCAAACAAATAGAATAATTAATTCTATTTTAGTGGGCATTTAGTGGTATTAATATATTATAATTACAAGTCACTAAGTAGATATCCAGACAAAAAAACAATTTCGGACAACCCAGTGTTTCAATTATTTCATAAAAAACCTAATGAGGGTTCTGGAACAATTACAAATTCAGTTGACTGCAAATGGTTTAAAACTGTCACAAATATTTAATTTCTTCTAATCTCAATAACCACTTCCCAGCCCATTATCAAGGTTAACATCCAAAACAAAAGTCCACGGGAAATCCGTTGGAGAAATGAACGCCATTGTGTCAAAGCTTTAGTATGCAGAAGGCGATTGTACGGTCATGGTCACACTCGCTGTCACATGCATTATTTATGACGAAAGAGTGAAACTTGTGAATCCGCAACAATAAGTTTATTGCGTGCAGAGGCACCTGAGATGATGTCCGGGTTTAAATTTAATTACTTTTGCACATAAGGAAAGCACATTTGGACCCGTGAGCTGTTACAATCAGTAAGAACATTCAGTAAGTATAGAAATTACTCGTAGGTTTAAAAAAACTAGGTACATCCGCTCCTGAAAAATTCGGTGGTGATAGACGGACAGACGGAGAGACGGACAAGATAGTGATGTTAAAAATGCATTTTCACATGTAAGGAGCAGCTCACCGCTTTTGTTTCCAGTTAAATTCATCACAGAGCGGTCTACAATCATATATACTGGATTCATGGCAACTACGCTTTTGTTCGATTCCAAAGGTAGGAAAAAGTGGATCTCAGAAACAGCCCGGGGTCTACATGTGTGTCTGATTGATGGCAAAAGTTTTGTTCGCTATAACATGGACGAAATGTGGATGTACTAAAGGTACGGTCGAACAAGCTAATTGGTTAACAGTTTAACACACAAATTACATTGTAAAGTGAAAACCAAATAGCTGGTTCGACCGTACATCTGCCTTACCCTTTAGGGATTAAAGACGTGTTGTCTGATGATTCAAAAGGGAAACAAAGACAAAAGCATAGAGTTCACAATTGTTTTGACGCGGATGTGTGAGTGATGGAAGAAGGCTAGAAGGGCAGAGTGCTAGAGTGTCAGTCGCTCGTCATCTCGCCGTGAATATTCAAGAGAGGGAACGAGGTCACCCGTTGTAGTCGCTGCAGGCGTTCAGTTAGCACGCTCTGAGATACTTTGTACTTCGTTATATGTGTGGGTAATAGCGGGTGCAAGATATGGGGCTTTTAGGAAAATGTTTAAGTGTATGATACAAAAGTTACATATTTAAATTTATTTTCAAATAATACATAATTTGGTACAAACTAGAAAAATGCTCCGAATGGGCATTTAATTTTGATTCCCGAACTTTTGATTCTGACGTTTCGGGATGCCTACTATACTCAAAATCAAAATCAAAGCATTTATTTAAAGTAGGCCATGTACAGGCACTTTTGAATTGTCGAAACAAAGATGAACATTAAATGTAGCTACAGTCCCAGTCACAAGACAAAAGGCTGTGAAAGTACTGTAGTTGCCTATTCTCTATCGCAGCTCCTAGGTTGCAGCTTGCCGAACAAATACTACAAAATCATACTTTCATTACTAGGCATAGACATAAAATATGCGATAGTTCAAATTGAATTCGAAATTCAAAACGGGCGTTTCGCAAACGTGAAACGCGGTATCAGAATGGCTCAAACGATTTCCCGCTCATATTTTTTCCGAGCCGAGCGAGAGGTATTTGAATAAACTCATGTTACTAGAATTTTGAATATTTACAAACGGATAAACAACCCTTTATATGAATCGTAGGTACATTACATTTATTTCTTTTGGTAATGTAATATTACTCTTAAAAGTCTTTTCGGCAAGAAAATTCTCATTTTATAAAGTAGGTACCTATGTAATTTATCTGTATTTCAAATGTCATTGAAAAGAAAAGTGCGGTAAGAATAATTTACTGGTTCTTACCGCACTTTTCTTTTATTTAATAAAGTAAGATCGTAACATCCTACTCCGAAATTCGAAGAAAGGAAAAACTGTCAACGATATTATAATTATTTCACAGCTTTTCAGACGTGTTATAAAATAATATCTCAAACTTATTAATGAGTAGTCAACACTATCTATTATACTCCTACACGAATATTATAAAGAAGAAAGATTTGTTACTATTTAACTCAGGAACTACTCAACCGATTCTTTCACCACTGGAAAGCTACATCTTTACCGAGTAACATAGGTTATAAATTATATTGAAATCGCTAAAGCTATGTCACAATTTTTGAGGACGAAGTCGTGGGTGCAGTGCTAGTTATCAACATAAGTTTTTTTTTGTTCCCAATGCTCATAAGTCCTGTTACTAGCTGTATTTAAAAGCTTTATATCTTTTCTAGTTTGCCTCAAATGTTACTTCATGCTTACCTAATTTGAGTGTGATTAAGTAATATGCTTACCTATGTATGCTTATCTCAAAGAAATGAATCAAAGTTTTTCTCCAATTTTTTTCTATGTAACATTAAAACACATCTAATAACACTTGAATGAAACTGTTACACATACTATTTATTTATACAAAAGTGTATAAAATATAAAGTTTAAAGATTCATAGACTCATATTATAATTATGATATTGTCCAAAATATGGACAAGCCATCTCGATTAGCCACCTAGCCTGTTTGAGTTCCTAAATTCTTTTCAACAACCCAGTCACAAATAAAAAATTAAAATAGTTTTTTTTTTAGAATTGCCTAAAAACCTTTTTTGTTTAATTTTAATGTTGGTATAATACCATAATTATAAAACATGAAAACGGGTATTTATCGCGAATTTAACTTTAATAATATTATAAAAAAAAATTAGGTAATCTATGCGTCGATTACCAACATTCCGGTCTTAAAATTTTACTCAGTCATTAAACGTTTTTGATTTGAAGCCGGAAAGGAAGAAGGCTTTGATTAATCAGAACCGATTAATACCCAAAGTTATTATCATTCAAAGCTTTCCTTTCGTGGACGTGTTCAGAATTCATTATGAAATATTGTGTTTATGGTATTTTATTAGTTCGTGAGGAGCTCGTGACTAAATAATAACAGTCGTTCGGGCCGATCTTTAGGTTAAGCCGTGCTTGCCTAGGTTGGTCTGTCGATGGGTGACCACCCTTACATACCGAGTTTTCTCCGTGCCTCGGAGAGCATAAGCTGTTGGTCCCGGCTGTCGTTTGTCCATCTTTGGCAGTCGTTACAGGAAGTCAGTAGCCCAAAAAGTCTGACAGTCTTACCAAGTGGTATCGGGGTTGTGGAGGTCAGATAGGAAATTGCTCGATGTAAAATACTGGTATTCAGCTGCATCCGGTTAGACTGGAAGCCGACCATAGTTGGGAAAAGGCTACGCAGAGGTATTTTATTAGTTGTGACATAAAGACGGGCACTTGGCAACAGACATATTGTCTGTACGCGTATTGTCGTCGACACATTAATAATTAGTCACGTTGACTGTACGCGATTCGTTCCAGAGAAAGTCCCTAAAACTATACAGACATACAGCACACTATGCCGGCAGACGAGTAAGTGTTGCTAGTTGAATTTAATGTGGATAATTTTCCACAACATTCAATTTCGATTTGCGGAACGCTCTTATTTAGTGCTGACAAAGATAAAAGTTTGTTAAAAGCTTTATAAGGATGTATCCTGGTGTGTTGATGGTTATAACAAATGATGGATGGCATATAAGTAGGTTTAAGAAAGATATGGCTGAATTTAATGAAAGTTAATAATAATATATGGGTGAAGAGGAAGTGAACATCTGCCGGGGTTGCGGGACTGTCCTGCCGGGGTTGCGGGACTGTTCGAAAGAGATACCGCGAAAAAATAAAGGGCGAGGAAAGAACATGGACAGGTTTTAGTCAGTAAAAGTCTGATACTCCATCCCGCTCCGCCCAGAGTGAGAGAAATTATTTGAAGATTTCCCATCCTAAAAAAAAAAGAGGAAGTGAACATGGAAGTAGAACACGTACTGCTCCCGCCATAAATAAATCAGGATAAAATGAGAATCAGACGGCTTCGTTTGTCGCAATCACGACTATTGAGCATGAGGCCGGGGTTCGATTCCCGGGTTGGGAAAATTGATATTGGGTTTTTCTATAAGGAATTTCTCAGTATCAGTCGCGGAAACTGGATCAGTGCCCGGTTGTTGGTAATGGGCAGGGGGGTAAAATTTCCATATATTGGCTTCAAACAAAATTTCAATAGATAGTGCTGCCATCTGTGTGTTTAAGGACACCAACTTTTCAACTGTTTGACAGCTTTCAACTGTCATAACGAGAACAGCTATTTTAGACTACTTGTCAGCGAAGTACGAGTAGATAGCCTAGCGGTGACAGCGGTTGCCTTGTAAATAATAGTTCACAAGTTCGAATCCTCAGTCAAGAATTACTTTTTGTATTTATTTGGTTGAACAAAACTAACAGCGCCATCTAACAGTTTAGGTACACAGTTTTAAAAACGGAAACCAGAGTTGCGCATCTATCTTGTATCTATGGTAATGGGTTCATCCCTTTGACATAGGACTTAACATAACCAGCGACATGTAGGTGTACTATTAATATAATATAACCCTTCGGGGATTATCATCATCACTCATCAGCCTAATAATGTTCCCACAGCTGGGACATAGGTCTCCTCTCAATAAGAGAATGGGCTATAATAATCCACCATGCACGCACGGAAAATCAGAGGAACATGCGTTCTGTCAAGCTTATTCCAGACAGACAGAGTTCAAAATGCATAAGCAAAAATTGGACATATGAATTTATAATTCACTAGGGTCACGTGCAATCGAACCCCTTTTGTTTCACGTTTCCTAGTGGAAATGGATTCGGCGGAACAATGTGTCCTAGTTTTATTATTTCAATGACTGGGACAAATGTAGGTGTTTCTAGTATAGCCGGTTCGTTATAGTTGTATGAACTCCCTGTCTCGCGTGTACCGTCTGTTTTCATTGCCTCTTTGTCAAATAACTATGTTATGAATATATGTTTCAAAGTAGTTTTTGTTCGAGTTGAATATATTACGCCTTTCGTGTGCACTGTGGCGTATATTTTCTGCGAAATTTTTGTCGTTTGTTTTGAGTTCTGTGAAAATGTTCCCACTTCTGAAAACGTTCGTGATTCGAATGTATTTGAATGAGGTCTGCCAAGCCTTTTCCCAACTATGTTAGGGTCGCGTCGACTTGCAGTCTAACCAGATGCAGTTGTACTAGTATTTAACATGGAACAACTGCCTTACCTGACCTCCACAACCCAGTAATTAGTACTTGGGTAAAACTGGTTGTCAGACTCTCAGGCCGCTGACTGATCTGTAACGACTCAAATACTCGTATCTACAACCAAAAGCTTTATATATGTATTTATGTTTGTTTAAAAAAAATGTTCATTCCTAAAACATATCAAAGATGAAAACTGGAAACATAAAGAAGAAAAGAATATTATAAGCTAGCTTACACTAAGACCTAGTCGAACGCAATCAGCCAACATAATAAAAAACACCACTCATCTCTTTCTCAAGTACATTATTATCTCTGTAACTACTACCTACCAACTGATTGCAGAATTTATCTCATTTATCAAACAAACATAACTGACAATGCAACATCCAGGGATCCATTGTTATATCATATTACTTAAGATGTTACCAATTAAATTCGTGTGCGAATTACGATGGCATCTAGTCACGTTATCTTGTGGGCGGCGGCCATATTGCGAAGTTTTGTAAAACTGGTCAAGTGTGAGTCGGACTCGTACACGTAGTGTTCTGCTGTGAAAAGATTGAACAAAAAAATTTTTGGTATTTAAAGTTTTAAAAATTATTTGATACTAGCTTTTGCAAACGGCTCGCTTTATGGTCTGAAATTATCAGAGGGAAACTTTTGAAATATCATAGGTTAGGTATGACACTGGAATATAGCTTCTCATTAAAGTTGTCATAAAATAAAAGGCTCGTTTTGACATTTGTTAGCGTAATAGTAATAAAGTTTTTCCGATAGTGATGTCAATTTCCTATGGATTTGACGGCTGTTAAAACGGACTGCTTAGATCTCGTCGACCTGCGTGAAAGGATTTTCATAATCGAGTCAGTAACTTCCTTTATAAATTACTGCCAGTAATACAAACACTGAAAATGTCAACTGTCTACCTATTTTAGTTCACAAGATATAGCCCTGTGACAGACGGACGGATGGACAGACAGCAGAGCCTTAATAACAGGGTCCGGTTGGTTTCCTTTGTGCACGGCACTCTAAAACCAGCGCCCGCGCATCATTTCTCACGATATGACGGATTACAGCACTGGAGCGCACGCGATCTGCCAAATCATAGACTAATTTATAATTGTATAATTTTTGTGTTGAATGGCTTTTGAAGTTTTTATAAAAGTATGTGTGTGGTATTTTATATTAACCTGCACTCGGAAATAGGGGCCCCGCGAAGCGGGGCTCCGTCGACTACGCTTTTTAGGGGAATATGAAGTGTTCTAAGGTTAGGTTATATTAATCGATATTTCTCAGGAATGGTACAGTATCTTTTCATGAGAGTGGTACCACTGGGCAAGGAGGACCCTTCCTTCTCTCCACACCGCGTGAGTTGACTACCATCGCATGCATTTCACAAAATAATGCGTTTTATTGTAAGCAGTATGTTCATTTGACAATAATTCGAGACTTTACAATATCGCTAGTGATATTACAATATAACATATTTGACAATTTTACGGTGACAGATACATTGAATAGTACGGTACGTGTTTAAATTAAAAAAAAATAACCCACTTTGACCCATAATAACTCCGTAACTAGAAGGTTCCCAGGTATGGTGTAGAGCAAAAAAAATGATCACATCGACAAGGAGAACAAGTGCCTTTCGGTTTCGATAAGAGGTTATTTACACCTTTTAGAATCATAACATACTCGATTAATATAACATGATTTAGTTGTGTGTTGAAGATGAAAATCCTAATCGAGAAAATAGGTAGACCATACCATGAAATACTGATTGGAATTTAGAATACTGGATCAGAAAACTGAGCTTTTATAGCTGTTGACCAAAAAAAAAGAAATTAAACATTACACAATTAAACAATTGTGTAAAAACGTGTAACGAAAAAATTTGCATATAAACGTGAATTCGAGTACAAAACTGTGTTTCCGTAAAATTATCTGTAATTAAAAGAAACATCGTGTAATTCGCTATTACTGTAGAGTTTATTGTTTGTAACGCGTATCTTTTGTAACACGGCGCACAAAGATCTGTTCCATTGATCCAGTTAGATGTCAAGCGCAGATTCTTAACTAGAATTTTCTATGTCGTAGGTGTCGATTACATTCACAAGCATATCTAGAGAGATATATATATATATAATATTGAGCCCTATGTTATTTATCTATTAGAGTACACTATTGTCATTTTGTAAAATTGCAGACAATACACAAGGTACTTGAGATGTCTTGAAAGATGTTTCTCTCCAGCAACGATTCATCGATCGATCGATCATTGCCAATCATCAATTTATTTGTTAACTAGCTAAGACGCGTGGCTTCGCCGGATAATATAAAAAGTATCCTACACGTGTAATCAGGTTATATACTATCTATGTAGGTAACAAATTTCATCAAAATCCGTTCAGTAGTTTTCACGGAAACGAAAAACTAACATCCATTCATCCATCCTCACGCATTGCTCCTTTATTTCATAGACTTAAGTTTAAAAGAGCCAAGACTAAAGATATTCTGACAATAAATCATTTAAGTTAGATATAAACCCAAACCATTACATTCAATAAACAATAACCTTGACACCACAAACAAAAGCAGAGCAGAAAAAATACTTTAAAACATTCTACAGTGTGTATCATTTGATTAAGCCACGTCTTCGGCTCAACAGTGATGAAAATTTTAATGAGTGCTGCAATGTGCTCGGTGAATCTTAATGCGCTATTGTTGAGCATGACCGAAGTAAATTAGAGCTATCCTTTACGAAATAAATATTTGTCTTTAAAATAGGTGTTACAGTAGATTAAATAATCGTACATAATTTTGTAATTTATTGCTGCTTGTTCGTGTCGTTTTGAGGCAGATTTTTCTCACGTATTTGTCTGAAAAAGCGCACTATGCGAAGTCATTTCTTGAGGTCATGTGCTTTGAGACTACTGTTTTCCTTACAGAATTAGCGTAAATTTATTGATACTATCAAAGATAATA